>RPOG01000002.1:0-394272 GCA_008086565.1 Thalassoma bifasciatum
AATGAGGCCGAAAAGTGCCATTTATGGCAAAAATAGGCCATGTACTTGAACGAACTTGTCCTAGGGATTTTATCCGATCGATTTCTATGTTCTCGTGTGTATGCGACATATATCGAGGATTAAAAGTTATTAAAAGAGTTTTCATTAGTCTTCCGGTTTGGCCACAAGGGGGCGCTGAGTAAAACGTAGGTTTTTTTTTTGTCAAAATTGCATGACAGTTTTTTTCCAGATAGATCTTTCCGAGGCCTTTCGGAATATATAAAATGTTCTGTTACCATTTTATGGGTTACTGCCGATATTTTAGGTCAAAGTCGGGATTTTTGCAAAACTGGCCGACTTCGTGACCTCATTACGCCTTTATTTTTACATCTAATTTTTTGTTATATTTTTTTCTATTAGCTTCACCCTTTGACGCACCGCAGGTATGTGGCCAATTTCCCGTGAAAGTTCCTGCCGAACCCCACGATTCAGTCGTAGCTAGCGCAAAAAAAAGTGCTTCGCTAATTTTTAAACAAACTCCGATCTGCGTGAAAATTCTCATGCACGTTCTTCATGCAAAGACCTATCAGGAAATATAAAACTTCATACCAAAAAAAGTTTCACGACTTCAGAATTGTACGACAAAGTTCTACTTCCTGTTCTAACATGGTAGCTAATTAGGGAGGCTCGTGACTGTTCACAGTCGCTCCTGGGAGAACCTTAACGAGCCTAATAATAACAAAGAAACCACGGGTCAAGCGAGTTTAAAGTCCATAAAGCGAACTCTATTTGACTTGCCAGGATACCGTGTGGGGGCACTTACACATTGGCGATGAGTCCGCAGTGCAGATCTTTAAAAAAAGTACGATCGACCGCTAGGAGCTGACTAGCCGCGCTAGCCCCTCGGGGAAAAATTTTTTATAGCTGTAAAGTTTAGTAGGTTCATTAGACCTCGGCCAGACGTACAAAAAAGTCTCCTGGGACCATATAGAAATTCTGGACAGGAAGTTCGGAAATGAGGCCTAAACATCCAATTATAGCCAAAAATAGGGTAGCTATTTGAACGAACTTGTCCTAGGGATTTTGTCCGATCAACTTCAAGTTTCTCATGTGTATGCAACATATATCAAGGATTAAAAGTTATTAAAAGAGTTTTCATTAGTCTTAAGGTATGGCCACAAGGGGGGGCTGAGTAAAACTTAATTTTTTACTTTGTCGGAATCGCATGAAAGTTTTTTTCCAGATAGATCTTTCCAAGGCCTTTCAGAATATATATAATGTTCTGTTACCATTTTATGGGTTACTGGCGATATTTTAGGTCAAAGTCGGGATTTTCGGAAAACATCGAGTGAAGCACTGGAGCAATGAGGAAATAAAAATATAGGTATTTTTTGTTAAATTTTTTATATTACAAACACCCTTAGACGCATCGCTGGTATGTGGCCAATTTCCGATGAAAGTTCCTGCCGAACCCCAAGTTTCAGTCGTAGCTAGCGCAAAAAAAAGTGCCTCGCTAAATTTTAAACAAACTTTGATCGGCATAAAAATTCACATGCACATTCTTCATGCAAAGACCTATCAGAAAATATAAAACTTTATACCAAAACAAATTTCGCAACTTCGGAATTGTACGACAAAGTTCTACTTCCTGTTCTAACATGGTAGCTAATTCTGCTAATAACCCCTATGTTTTTGTTCCGATCATCTCCAAACTACACATATGTGTACATAACACTCATATGCACCAAAGGTATTTTTTAATTTTTCCTAACTGGAAGGGCCTGTCCACAAACGGCAATCAAAAGTGACAATTTTTTCGTAAAAATCTAACCTCTATATCTCTGGTTCGCAAAGTCAGATCCGGACCAAAGTGCACACGTATGTTCGCTGTCACAGCCTGAGTCTATGTATGTGTCAATGTACAGCGCCCCCTACTGGAAAACACCCAAACTACACATAATTGACCATTACTTTAGAAACACAATTCCTTAATAACCACCTTCTTTTACAAAGTTAGATCCTCACTAAAACACACACAAATGTTCAGTGTCCAAGCCTGAATGCAGCCATATGACTTTCATTCACGCAAAGTAAGGCGCCTCCTATTGGCCACAGGAAATTAAATGTTTTACTCTGTGAGTCATAGCTCCTCCCCCTTTGTTTTATTTTTCAAAACAACTCCACAGAAACATCAAAAACACATAATTCTGACAAATGAAAGGGATATACTTCAGTTATGCTGCCACTATTGCCATTGTTCTATTTCAGATGAACCCTGAAAACAAGTTAGCAAGGGTCTGCAACTTTAAGGAGCCACTGTGTTTGAATTCACATGGATCCAAATCATGGATCTATCAAGATACATCCCTGGACACACCTTTTAACTTAGAGGATTCAACTCTTGGTCTTACAACTTTTGCTTATGTTTTGGCCCCAATTTTATGTCTCATCAACTCACACACTGCAAACATGACTATTTGGCTCCAGCAAATATGGTCATTTTGCTGCTACTACAGGCCCAACTTAAACTAAGGGTGCCTTCTGCAGGCTTCCTATTTCCATGTGCTCTGAACCCCACAGATGCCTCGAATGACCAACGTGCCTGAACCCCACGTGTGCCTCGAATGACCAATGCGCTCGGTCCCGTTTATCGCTGCTTGGCAGCTTTAATTGATTTTTTTTTTTGTTACACACAGAAGAACAAGTTTATTGGGGTTTACTTATTTGATCAACAAAATAACAGATCCCTCAAGAATTCAGGAACTTGAGTACAGAGATAGCAACCTAGATGAGATGAGGTGAGGACAAAACAGGAAGTTAAAATTGAGGATCAGGGGCACGAAGGACAATTACTGGAGGAAGCTGCAGAAACTCAAGCAAAACAACACAGGGAAGGTCAAGAGTGGTATGAAAACAATGACAGATTTCAGGACACCTGGCAGCAGAGACGCTGTAGACAGTGAGGAGAAGACCAACAAACTTCATATATCTTTAAAAGATTTGGAAAGGCTCTGACTCTGCTCTTCTCTAGACGATCCCTGCCTCAAGCTAAAGCTTTTCAGATGACAGCCTTTGATGAGAATCTTCATCCTTGATTTATTTTTCTTCACAGAGGTGGAGTAACTTTCCTTTTAGGTTTCTCTAGTGCTATTCCACATCTGAAGATGGTTGGATCCTATCCCCGAGAGGTTAATACAAAAAGCCTCTCTGGACATGGTCATATATTAGCCTCTAGTTACCAGGGTTTTAATGTCAGACTTTGTGTTGGCTTTGAGTCCAAGAGACTTTTTGGAGATCCATGGTTGATTCACAAGATGGCCAAATTTTAGCGATGAAGGCTGAATTTGCTGTGGTGACTAGATATTTTTACCAGATTTTGTAGGGGGTGCCACTGAGCCACACAACCCTAAGCAAACAAGATAAAACATCAAATTTCTCCTCCAGACTTGTGTGCATAAAACTTGGCTGTGACAAACACAACACATTCTGTTAATGGTTAACAATATGTTTTCATGCTTTAGCAAAAACCCTTTGATTAACATATTATTACTCACTATATTTCAGTCATTTTGTTTCTTTTGTATTTAAGTTAATAGACAAAAAGTTGTTTCTTCAAGGCTTGTTTAGTCAACATGTCTTCAAGTGTTTGGATTACAGGATAAAAGTGTTATGACAGCATCTATCACCTTAGAGGTGTCACAGAACTGTTAAACCTGCCGACTGAGGCAACAAACAGGCACTTGATGGTCAAAACATATTTTCTTCAAGCATTGGTTTGTTATCTGACTGTGGGAGTTTGATTATAAAATGTAACACACTTTCGATAGACACTCTAATTGAACTATTCCCATTAGCTAAACAATTTTTATGGCTGTTTATTGCACATTTTGCAAAATCATGTTTTCTTGTGATTTCATCTTGTAGTTGCTCAACTAATGTGCTTAATTTGACCCAATGTCATTTTATCTTCATTCATCTTGATATGAAAGATGCAGGCAAAAAAGAAACCTGATAATGTTCTCTCCTAATTACAGAGCAAACCCACTATGGTACTAATTAATACCTTTGGAGTAGAGGCTTTGAAAATTTAAAAAAGCTTTCTTTCAAACTGAAATAAGAGGAGAAAACTTGACTGCCAAAGTGCCGGCTGAAACTGACAGCTAGCCAACAGAGCCAATATTTGCTGCAGTTGGCAGGTTGATGAGTGTTACTTTCAAGTGCTGCTGCCAATACTTGGGTCTGTAATGCATGCCACTGATCAGACGCTGCCAACGTGCTCATTTGACGGCGTCATTTCAGCAGGGAGCGACTTAAAACCAAATTTCACTTAAGCCGTCATCATACAATGGATTACTGTGGTGCAAACCATTACTGTGTGCACTGCTGACTGATGGTTGAAGGCTCACACACAGAGAGAGGCAGAAGGGAAGTGGTGCCACCTGCAGGGACAGTCAAACCACTCTGACCATTCTACATTCTCTTTTGCCACATGAACAGAAGATGAATTACAGAGACTTTTGTCAAACTGAGCATTCAAAACAGAGGGGAAACACCATACGGAGTTAAGAGCGTATAGGAGACATTGAGCAGAGGGGTGCCAAGCGATACCCCAGAGAGACAGAGCTAAGGGAAGTGGGCTTTTGTAGCTTCCTCAGAGGAGAGAGAAGTGTTTGATGAGAGGAGGACATGTCTCTGATGCCTCATTCCCACACGGTGCTTTTCTCTTCCCCAGACACATCATGAGACAGATAAAAAATATTAAAAGAGCTTTACCATGCAGCTCCTGCAGGCTGGCAGCAGAGCTTCACTTTCTCGTGAGTCACCGCAAAAACACCAGCCGTGTCTCCAGAAAATGAGGGGCATTGGAGACAGTTAACCCAGCTATTAAAGCACTATCCTTAATATTCAGTGCCAGGCTCTTGGGTGAATACAACTTGTGTTTTTCATAGATTTTTACTTTTCCTATCCGGTGTGAAGGCAGTGAAGTTGATAGACTGCTGAACATGAAGCAACAGGGAGGAAGCTGCAGATCAAGGGAGCGAATGACTCACCGCTGCTTGCTGGCGAACAGTGGCAACGTTCTGGAGAGACTCCTGGTAGCTCTTTTTAGTCTTGTTTCTTTCCTCTGTGCAAACCAACATGAAAGTATAATGAGGACAATTATTTGACAAAGTGAAAAATTAAACTTATTTTTAGCCCATTACCTGCTGCTTTCTTTGCACATTGTTTTGCTTCTTCCTTAGCTTTTTTCTTGTCCTCCATCTCCTTTGTTTGCTGTTCAATACTCTGCAGCTTCCATCTTTTGCTAATCTGTAAATGTCACACGATAGATGAACATTCAAAAATGCAGTTGAAAGAAAATCATAAATGAGCTACGTGACTGTGTAGAGTATTGAGATAACCTCAAATATCTTTGAAGAGGGATCAAACTTGGCATTCTTGTTGACATGCACATCACTGGAGGGAAGATACTGAAATCGCAAGGAATATGGTTTAATGCAGTTTTTCTGCTTAGATAAAATGAAAGAAAACGTGAAAGGTTAACCACAGATAATTTCTTACCATCCTGAAAGGGTTTTCAAATGATTCTATGATTCGTTTGGCTTTCATTTGAGACACAGGGAGGGACTTTTGGTCAATCTCAGTTTCTGCTTCCTTTTAAGATATCAAAAGCATGATCTGCCATCAGATGTCATGTTATCCTAAAAAATCAACTGGCTGGATAAAGTTATCTAAAAGCTGTTTCCTACCTCAAATAGAGAGATTTTAGCTGGTGCCATGAGACTGGGAGTTCTCTGTGCATCAACATCCATTTTATGCTCATCCTCTGAGAAGAGCAGCCCCTGTTTCACTGGCAGCTCTGAAACAGACATTTTCCAAAGGTTTCAAATGTAACAGCAGCAGAATGATGATAATGGAATACATTTAGAAGCATTTACAAGCTTACCATCAGGAGAGAAGGGAGGGAGGTCGCTCACAGAGACTCTGGACGTATCATGAGGACCAAACAAACTGACCTCCGGCTGGAAAAATCACAAAAGATCACATTTATTTGACTCAAGTCATGGTTCCTTTAACAACTCCTGAAAGCCAAGGCTTCAGAAAAAAGGAATCAGGTGTATCAGCTTGGGACTGACCTTTTTTATGGGCGTGAGTCCCTTTTTCTTTTGAGATGCAATCTCAGCCTTGGTAGAGCAGAGGACATTAAAACGATGACAACAGATACTACATTGGTAACAAACGCATAAAATCCAACTTCTCATGCACTTCTTTTCTCACCTTAAGGAGTGGAGTTTCTCTGGCCTGCTGCACCAACAGATGGAGCTCATTGACCTGCTGCCTCACCAGTGGAGGTACAGGGCTACAGCAGGCAATGATGCCCTGAGGCTCTCTAAAGACAGGACACAACAGGGGGTTCTGGGTAAAAACTAATTCTCTCAGAATTAAAAAAAAATCCAATTAATTTTTGGGCTTGGGATTAATTAATCAAAGTTAATCCTATCAATAGTACGTTTGAGAAGCACCACCCCACAGGCAAACTTACTCAGAATGCATTGGTCTGTTGTGAGTACCCATTTCTGCAGCTTTTGATGCTGAGATCATACTTTTCTCTTTGAGATGTTCGAGTTTTGGTTCACAGGTTTTTTTTTTTTTGGAGTACTTGAAAATATTGAAATATGTTTGGTACCTGCCCATTTAACAATTCTAAAAACAGAGACAGAAGATGTGTGTGGCACTGCAAAAAATTTATCTTCATATCAAAGCTGATTAGACCCAAGATGACATTATGTTTTTCCTACTTTTGCTCTCCAAATTCAAATTTTTTCTCCCTTCACATATCAAAGTTTGCAGATACATTATGGATCATTTTTATTGTCAATGCCACTGTGGAGATACAAACATCGGGTGAAGGAAACCAAAACACTTCTGATAATGAAAATCCACACTCCTGAGAAGAAGTTTTAACTTTATATAGCATCTCAAAATAGACCATAGTCACGATAAACAGTGGTAACAAACAGTACACCATGTTATTCTCATGGTAGGGGAAGCTAATAATATTCAAAGCCATACAAAGTCATGCCATATTTTTCCATCATGCTAGCAAACCTCTTGTGGTTGGCTGTTTGCACAGTAATGTACAAGGTCATGGGTCAAAATAAAGCATGATTCATCTGTCCTGAGTTTGTTTGTTTGTTTGTTTAGTTGTTTGTTTTATGTTTTTTTTTTGTGGTTCATTTGTCAAAATCAGAATGCTACTTTGACAGCTCCATTAAACCACTTAAATAACCTGTTTAGGCAAGAACACAAAAATGAATAAGAAAACAACTTACTTTGGCAGCTCCTCAGATATCTTGCTCATCATATGAGTTGGCAGGACATATCTAAAAGCACAAATTTGGCAAAATTCAAAGACAGATGTTGAACAGTATGAATGATTCTGAAACTGGAGATACTGTCACAAATGTGTTGGTTGCCAAATATGTCTGGGCTCCATTAAAAAGGAGAAACAGCTCGAGCACATTTCCACAACAGCAAGTCAGCCCATTTTCAAACAGCCTACCCGGTGCTTTCATCCTCCTGCCTGGCCAGCTTGTCCCTCCAGGCAAACAGCAGTCTGAAGGCAGTGAGCTGCTGGGTGTTGAAAGACTTTTTCTGCTTCCTCTGCAGCTCCAAATATGAATCCTCCGTGAATATGGGCTTCACATATTTCTGCATGGAAGAAGGGGAGCATGAAAAATAGTGGAAAATGCAGGAGATTATGGAGTGGTAATCTGAAATATATAACAGGAAGCCTCACCTTCAGGCAGATGTCCTTACTCTTGCTCCAGACACACTGCAGCAGGCCGGGCTGACCGTGGTTGAAGTCCAGCAGCTGTGCCCGCATACGGTCATAGATGTACAGGAGGTAGTGAGTGTCTGTGCGAGCGTACTGCACCATCTCATCTGGCAATGGGCTTTGAAACCAAGATTAAAACTTTAGTTCAAAATAATTTACACTCTGTGATGCACTGTGGAACTCCATTTAAGCAATAACTGCCTGTAACAGACAGATTTTCTCCATACCGAATCCTCCAGTCAGCCAGCTGGTAACGTTTGTCTGAATCCACATTGCAGTAGTGCTTGAGCAGGTGGTCCAGGGAATGTCTGGCCAAGTTCAGAGCTCTGCTGGCTTGATGCGTGTCAAAAAGGTTGACGACATACAAGCCAAAGTCCCTCTGGAGCCACTCAATGTCAGAGTCAGCGCCGTGAAATACCTATAACCAGGTAAGAAAGCATATACAGCTGAAAGCCCTCTGGTGACAACCCCACTTGTTATACACAGTAATTTGCTTGGATACAGAAAATATTGAAATCAAAAATATATAAAAGCTGGGGTGACACCGCATGACATTTTCCATTTGGCTCATTTTTCACAGATCACTCAGTAGTTCGAGCCCACGCGCCACACGTTTTCACAGGGATCCCACAGTGTGTGAGTCATTGTGGAGCCCACACACCACAGGACACCCGCAGACTTGATTAAACATTTTGGAAAACGGTGGGGCTCCAAGACACCTCAAAGACAGTCTAACTCAAAGTAGTAGCCTTAAAAAAAGTTATTGTTGCTGCCTTGGAGAAGTTTTTCTTTTCTATGAACGAGTCATCACAACAAGTGAAAGGATGTTTTAGGAGGCTGCAGTGGTTAGCGCTGTCGCAGGCTAGAGAATTTTCCAAGGTGTACCCTGCTTCTCTCCCACTGATAGCTGGGATAGGCTCAAGCCCATTGCGACCTCAAAAAGCATAAGCATATGGATGAAGGGATGGATCATTGGCGAGTTTCCAATGATCCAATGAAAGTTTCCAAGAGTCTCAGCCATCCTCAATTCTGTCTGCTTAAAAAAAACATCACCTCGAGTCACTTTAAAGGTTAGCTTAATTGCTCGGATATAGCATCACTGCTGTACAACACTGAAAACTTCTCCTTTCTATGCAATCAGACAGGGGTTTCTTTAAATATGCTTAATTTAATGACCCTAAGTGCCTATTTAGAAGCAAAAGAAGAATTATCTGTCATATCAGTGTATTTTCGGCCCCTTGTGAACATAATTTTCTTTTTTCAGCTGGTAGCCTCACTAATGAGCTTTTACAAATGACAGATATTTTTCTATTTTAATATACAACTTTTTCCCCCAAAAAAGTGGTTATTAAAATATATCTACTTGTGGCGTTGTCATTTTGTGTAACCTAATATAAAGCTGGGTCCAGCAGGATGGTTGGATCCTCTACTTTAATGACAGGAAAGAGTCCAAAAGTTACGACATGAAACCAAAGTTGAGCAATGGCTAAGAAAGAAGCAATTACTCTGTTTGAAAACGAATCATAATAGATGCTTATCTTATCTAACTTTGAAGGAGCTTAGAGTCATAGAGAGGAATGTAAAAGGAAAAAAAAAACAAAACAGAAGCACAGTGCCCCTCACCTTGACAACGGATGGAACAGTAAACACCTCGTTCAGGATATACAGCTCACTGCGGAGCTCCAAGGTGTCAATGATAAAATCCTCTTCTCTGGTGGAGATTTGCATCAAACAGGTGAGACCGAGGAAGCTCCTGTAGGAGTGATGCTGGGAGGGAGAACAGAGTGTTATAATTCCTCCTCAAACAAAAGAAACTCTGGGATTAAAAAAAAAACAAAAAACAAAAACACAAACAAACAAATTGGCTTACCTCAAGGTCCACTGCAAATTCAGAAAGTTTACAGAGCTTCTCATTTAGAGCCACCAGATCCTCCAGTGAGTTGATGAAAGAACACTTGGTGTCAGCTATTGGTTTGTACATCTAAATATCAACATACACAAGACAAATTTAATAGAGGGTTGACCAGCAGTTGAAATAACATAAATACAATCATTTCACTATACCTGTGGTTCTGGCTTAGAAAGAAGACTCTCTTGGACTGTAAGATGATTCAGTTCAAACTGGTATGGGTGTGCAAACCTACATGAAGAAAACAAACGCACTTAACGGATAAAAAAGCAAGAAGAACATAACCTGTTCATCAAACAAAGAGAAATGTCTCACATGTCTTCGACATGCTCCTGAGTTCTCTGCTGGTGGATAAAATCGGCCAAGGCAGCCGGGACATTGTGGTCCTCAGGTCTCTCTTTGCGGCTTTGTTTGCTGGTGAAGTCTACAGGAGGAGACACAGGGAGAAACTGTCAGAAAGAAACCTCAGAGTTGACTTGAGGGTTATGAAATCAACAGCTTTGAAAACCAAAGTTAGAAAAAGGTTGTCTCACAAGAGGGGAGAGGCTTCACTGCATTGGGCTTGATGAAGATCTTTGGAATAAATGGTGTGTTGCTGTTGTCGATTTTTTCCTTGAATTTCAGCTGGGGCCTTGCAACATTCTTGGCATGGAGGAGCCGGAACATCTCAGCACGGCTGCCAGAGCCTGAGCCCTGATCAATAAACAGAGAGGCATGGAACAGAACTTAAACTATTTATCAAATGCTCCACATAAAAATGAGAGGTATAGATAAATAAATAGATAAATAACTGGTGATTTTAGTGCTTAAATGCAAGGGCTTTTTATTACAGCTCAGAATGCAGCCAAAAAAAGGACAAAAAACTGGCATCTTCAGCAAAAGAGCTGACAGGTTAATTAGCCAACCTTGCGATTCCAGCTGGAAACGACAATCTTGGGAGGCTGAAACCCTGCAGGCATGACAGGCTGTTGGCTCCTGTTCACCCCATCAGCTTCATCAAGAAGAATCCCCTAGAAACCATACACAAAAGCTTGGTTGATTTTCTCTTCAAAGGCTTATTTTCATTTAAAGATTTGCACAGCATCACAGCAATAGGTCATACCGCTCTTTCCAGTATAGCATCGTTCGAGTCCACAACCATGTCAAACCGCTCCTCAACCCCTGTCAGCTTGTTTCGGTCTCTCATGAGGGATCTGCAGCCGTGGTGCTGCATCAACTGACTCATGCTAGCACAGAGAAATAGTAGGAAGCATTAATTTATGTAAATGAGGTAACAAATTACTCAGCAAACCCACTCATCTGTTTGTATGTCTAAGGCTTCATCAGACTTGCTTTCAATAACACAAAACTGCCTCTCACCCAACATCCAAACAAATACATCTCAAGTGTGGCAGCTGAAAAGACCAAGCATCTGCAGGGACAGCTGCAAAACTGATGGAGCCAAAACTCTGCGGAAGCAATAACACACCATGTACTCACCAGAGCAAAAGCTTATCTCCTTGACTTTCACAGAACTCCTGGAAGCCTGGGAAGCTCCGATAAAAATCATACTCATCCCCTGCTTGGGGTAAGCCGGCTGATGCCTTGGTAGCTGATAACACAGCACCCAATCCATACTGCAGTGACAAGATGAATGTAAAGGTGATGTTAGTCATATTTGGTCCATCATACTCAAAATGACACAATAAAAGTATACAGAGACAAAATACTGAAGTAGTGCGTGAAAATTTGTAAAAAAGGGCTGCGATGTATTGAAAAATACCCACAATTTACCCTTCTAATGTTTATATTGTCCCAGATTTATTCCATCAGTGTCTAACAAAAATGATTCATTTTACACAATAGTGATTTTATAATTAAAATAAGTGTTTCAGAAACTATTTGGTGGGTTAAGGAGTATAACAAAAATGTAACATTGAATATCTTTTGTGAGTATTCCTTTTTTGAATAATTAAGCAAGTTAATTGACTTCAAAGCCATCTTTTAGCTAACTCGTTGATACTGATTTGAGCTTTGAGATTGTGGAGAAATGTTCAACCCTTTGTTTGAGAGATGTATCAATTTCTAAGGAGGACGGTTGCTGAAACATTTATCAGATCAGCTGGAAATATTTTCTTTGCAGACCTTTAAAAATAAACACTGCAATACACAAGCAAATCTACTTTGTCAGGAGTGTACTGATTACAAATTTTGATATGTCGTAATTCAGTAGGGCGGTTATAAAAATAATAAACAAAGTGGGACACCATAAACTTTCGTTTGTAAATGCACTTTTCGCCCAAATAAAGCACTAGAAGTAAGTCAGAGTGATCGCATCTCGGGTCCACGTTGCCCACTCGAGTGACTGTTAGCTTGAACTAACTGCTGCTCCCAGCACCAGGTTTCTTCACTTACTTTCACGAAGGCATCCACGTCCTTGAAACCATCACATAACTCGGGTTTTTCCTCGTCGGTGGTGTCTGGACCGGTCTCCTTCGGACCACTTTTAGCAGAATCTCGGCTCTTTCCTGAAGCCATCACTTGGTTGTTGTGTACATGTGAGCCACAGGACCATTTCCTCCCTTTTCTTCATAGATACACGGAGAGGAGTTGAGGGGCGACAGCGCCGCCAAACGGTGTGGAGTTGAGCACTGGTCGTGACCAAAGACTGTTTAGAAGCTTACAATATATAGTAATATCAATATACAGTCTATGGTCGTGACGGGGAAAAAAATGTTCAGGGTGTCCATACCCAAAGTTACTGAGGGAAGACGAAGTTGCTTTATAACCGACACATTTATTAAAAAAAAAAAAAAAAAAAAAAAAAACTTTGTCTGTTTGAAGTAATGTTAATGATGCAGACGCATAAAAGCCCATTTCTTCCAGCATAAACTGTAAAACAATGGAAAACTGGCTTAATTTTCAAAGTTTTTTTTTTCACATGAAGTCGAAACGTTGATACAAAATCGATCTCATAATCATGAAATGGAGAGTTGAAATTTTGAGTTTTTTTTCCCCTCACAATTTCGACTTTATCTCCAAATGTTGTCATTTTATCCCAATATTAGACGTTCTTTTCTCATAATTTTGATTTACCTTGAAAATTTTGACTTCATTGTCCTCGGTTTGTCAAATATCTTTTTAATATTAATTTTGACTTTTTAATTCCCTAGTTTTGACTCTTTCTTTTAATCCCAAATGTTTAACTTTTTTTTTTTTTATCGTAAATGCAAATTTATCTCATAATTCGGACTTGAGAGAGAGAGAGAGAGAGAGAGAGAGAGAGAGAGAGAGAGAGAGAGAGAGGACATTTTAGGGAATTTTATGAAATACCCCCCAGACATAATTTACGAGCACAGAGTGGAACATGTCCGGACAAAGGAGGACGTTTGGTCACCCTATATTCCACAAGTTATGCAAATTTTTTTTCAATTTTCTTTCGCCTATAAAGTTTCTATATCTATTATAATTCCCGAAACGATTAGCGTCCGTTAATTCACAACTTCTTTGTAATGCTGTCGCGTGTTTCATAATCAATCGAGATACAATGTGTCGACTTAAGCAAGTGTGTAATTTTTTCCACCAGTGTCCCTGTTTTGGTTAAGTACATATTCAATGCAGTGTCATTGCAGATATCAGCTCAAGTCTGTTGTATTCTAGTGCCTCTACTATGCCTAGAAACTGCACTCGTATATTGTCAACACGAGGGGTCAGTATTGACATTTCAAAACCCACGTTACTGCACCTGCACTGTGTTGCGGAGATATGCTGAGAAGTGATACACACTAATCATGTCTGAGCCAATATCCCCCAAGGAACTTTCCGTATCCGAAGCATTTAGCAGTTATCAGCAATACAGGTGATACATTGAGTATGCTTGTCGTATATAAATTGTCTTCATTTAGTGTGTGGTGCACAAAGAAGTTACAGTAGCCTGGTGTGGTGATTCAGTGGTCAATAGCATGTGAAGAGCCATTGCTGAAGTATTGACACAACAGCTCATTATGGATGATCTGTGGTGTGTGGGGAGAAACCTCTCTTTTCTTCACTTCCCCTTTCTATTGATCTATTCACAGGGTCCTCTCCCTCTTATTATCTTAAAAGCATCTCTGCAACACTGCTTCAATCAATATCTCACAGTGGCTTTCCATGTCATTCTCTTGTTTTAAAGGAAGATACCTGAACATGCATGCATGCTCTGAGAGAAACCTGAAGAAATACAGCTCAAATTTCCTTGATGCATGTTGAATTGTGCTCTTTGATGCATTTTATGCACATTCTATCCAGTTTTCTGCAATGGATACTATATGGCCTGATAAACTAATTAGTTTATGAACTAAAAACATTGGCGAGTCTGTTCTGTATCCACAGGATAGTGCATTTATACTGCCTTTATACTCATTTATATGCTTTTTCATAATGTTGTGCATTTTATAGCTTCGATGGTGCCCCAAGGTGCTGCTCAAATTCTTCCAGCAGTAAGACACTAAAACTGCTGGTGCTGAAAATGACACCATGCTATACACATAATTAAAAAAAAACCAAAAGAGCTTGCAACCTCAGTGAATTGTTTTTATTAAGTCCCTCATTTAGAAAACACAAATGCACCAAACAATATCATACATGCACAGCTTCAGCGTATCAAGATCAGCTGATGACTTTTCAATGTGAAAACGTTACCGCCACGATCTCATGGAGATCACCTGGACATCAAAATACTGAGGAGTCACAACAGAAAGGCCAAGCGTTGTCACCCAGAGCCTGATAAGTATTTCTGTATTTTTCTGCAGTAGAATCTAATGTTTTTGTGTTGATTTTGGGATCAATTCTGCCTTTTCTTAGCTTGAAAGTTGCAAGAAAGTTGTAAAGTTGTATTGGTATAAAAAGACAAAAAGTAGTAATAGACTGTACTACTTGTATAATCTACTGTGCATTGGCCGACTACCTTGTAACAGGTAGTGTTTGTGTCACTGCACCAAAAGGCTGTGTGTGATAGCAGCTGCTAAGAAATGTGGCTCTCTGCTCATGTATTTTTCAGATTCTGGGTTCGACTGAGAATTACAATTGGGAAATCAGACACAAAGGTTCGGTCTCCCAGTTGCAGGTGTTGCTTTGTATCACAACAAAAAAAAATTCACACAGTATACAGAATACTGTATAAAGGCATGGGAGATCTCACTGTACTGGCTATTTTGATTGGCCAACACTGGCTCTTAAAAGTTGTTTTAAAGCAACACTTGACCTTTGTGCAGCAGAGAAAATTCAAATAAACAATCAAGAACCATATCAAACATTAAAAAATGAAAGAAAATCAATTCAAACTCTCCACAGTACTGATACATTACAAAACAAAGAGGTTGGCAATGCTTCTACCAGGACACAAGTTCATAAAGCCTGTTGTAATGTTGTCTTTTTCCTTTCATGTAATCGATAAATCAGCCATAAAGATGCGTTTCCTGTGTAAACATTTGTTAGCTTAACAATGACATTCTGGGATGAAAGAATGTTTACAGATTAACAACAAGTAAAGCCACAAAAACAGGATTCAAAGACTGCTTTCAAAAAGTTATTAACATAATCGGGAGGGGAAACCTTTTTAGCAGACGCAAACGGTATCCTGCGAAATGCACCTGACCTGGCCTTGGGTAGTGAAACTTCTTTCCTCTGATTTCTCTGCACTCGCAATCCATGATAATTTATTGAGGAAAAAAAAGACATTTACAACTCAAACTTGTTTTAATCTACCTCTTATTTTGACCTTGTGTAACTCTTTTCAATATCTGTACAGCTTGAGAAGCCCAAAGCCCTGAACCATGTTCAATTATAAGAAATGCTTTCTAACTAGTTTTACTTTGGATGGCAGTATGATTCTTCAGAGAGCAGTTTTCTAAGATGCTACACGTGTGCACTTTTAAGCACACACCCAAATTTTCTTGGGCTCATCTTGGTGGCATTGTCCTGATTTAGTCCTTCCTAAATCCTGATGTATTTATCATAGGTGGGTGTCATTAGTACAATTTCTCCCATGCCCTTTCCCCATAGAAGCCCCTCGGGCCTGTTCTAATTTACTAAGATATTTTAATGTCTGCTGAATCATGGCACATTTTGGGCTTTCCATTCGTCAGGTCAGACTGTTAAACAGACCCCCAGGTTGTGCACCGACAGATTTGTGGTCTATCTGCTCTGGCCACGGTGGGGTCGTTGAATAGTAGAATGGAGCAGGTCTGAATACCTGAGCAGTGGGGTTTCACTGGAATACATAAATAAACAATGACAACACATACCACATAAGAAAAAGCCATTACAACTGACAAGAAAGGACAGATTCACAAAGTATTAAAACACAGCTGACCAAACATTTAGCAAATAATGTCTAAGCTGGTGGCTAGATTTCAATTATCAGGCTGGCACAATTGGCAGCACTTTAAGCCCCTCGTCTCGACTGCAGGGGCTGATGATGCACATTAACTGGCTCGGCTTTGTGTGTGGCCCAGATGGATGTAGACTAAAACTGCAAATAATGAATATTTCCAATTATTTAATCAATCCAAACAGAGAGGAATGTATACCATAATTTTTCAGAGCTCCATATTAACATGTTTTTTTTTTTTTGTCTGAATTCAGATCTCAAGCCCAAAGATATTATACCATGGCCACTGACAGTTCTTGATTTTGATTGGCTGCTCCTTTGTATTTAGTTATCAGACAGAATAACCAAATATTGCCTTCATAGGTATGTGTATGCTGTTATGAATATATACCATAATTAGTTTGTGTTGATTCAATTTATATCATATAGGTCCAGAGAAGATCTAAGAGAAGGAGTCATGTGGATGGAGATGAAGCTCAAAGCAGCTGCTTAAGCTCGTAATCGGACCCTGAGCCCAGATTATGTTCTGACACTATCATTTCAGAAGTAATTGGATGGATTAAAGTTTAGGAATTAAATGCTATCATCAACTTGGTTTCAGCTCACGATCTTATTTGACTTGCGCATGTGCTTCCAACAAGGAGAATAAGAGTCATGTTACAGTGAAAAGTAGGTAGGAATGAGTGCATGGTCATGTTTGATGACAGCAGACTTTATAGAGGATCTGAATGATCACACCAGAAAATGAGAATGGCTATCAAGCTAAGTATCCATGAACACGGAATTATTTGGATATGAATGACAAGGGGAGCTGCTTTAGCAGTGAGGATGCATTTATGTCCTTTTAACAGAGGCAATAGTCATAGTAGTATCAATGCCTAGTCACTCTCCTTTTTTGCATGTCATCATCCAGGCTCTACTCACTGAAGCCGTCGTGTAAGGGGGCAAAGAAATCACAAAACAAAGAAAACAACACAAAAAACCTAGATATAGAAGGAAAAAGTAGAAAGAGAAGGAGCTTGAACCCTGTTGGCATCAACACACCTGCCCACCAGTCATGGCCAAATCAAGGTGTGATGGTCTGATTGTCACTATAGAAAAGTTGCAAAAACAAATCTGCAAAGCTGCCGAACCATACACTGTGCACCTGTGCTGATATTTAAGAGCTACTCTCACACTCAAAAATGCAAAATACAAGCACTAATAAATGAGTTCACAGATGCACTCTTGCTTTTTTCATAACTTCTCACAGTCTTTATGCTCAGCTAAGCTTCAACTCCTTAAATCTGCTCAGTGATAAAGATATAAAGAGAGTCTGCAACCTTATTATCTAACTGTACTGAAGTATTTTATGTTACAGCTGTGAAAAAAAGTAGGGGAACTTGGAAAAAAATGAATGAGTGGATTCTTCTTTTTAATGTCATTTGGCATGTGACCATGGTATAAAGAATGAAAATACTCTTGAATTGATTCTAAAGAGAATAATGGAATTTTGACCAAAAAAAAAAAAAAAACATGCGAAAAATATGTTGTGCTGGATGTGTTTTGCATCTTTCCTTTGATAAATGACCAAATTGATTGTTGTTGATTATTTTTCAACATCAATTGGCTGACCTTTCAGGATAAGTGCTGAAAGAAATACACTTGCAGTTGTTACTCTCTGACTGCTGCTGTGTACAGACTGATAAAAGCTTTGTGACAGCAGTGTAAAGTCTGATCCATCAATGAGCGAGCAATCACAATAACCAGTCTGAGGCCTTGAAACCTGTAGAAGCCCTCATGGTACATTCAGCTCTCCACTATCAAAAGATAAAAGCTAAGTGGCTAACACTGGCACGGTGAGCTTTTTTTATGAGTTTCATCTGGGACACAACCAACTTTAATGGAGCATGTGAAGATGGAGGTTGGCTGCAGAATTTTTCTGAAACACTGAGTATCACAGACTAGTGTCTATAAGTGATGGCATTACAAGCATCTTCAAAGGCACGGGCACGGGTGAATGAACATGTTCAGACTCGCCATTTCAGACGTGGAGACAAAAACCAGAAACATTTTGAAATACAAAATACAACTTCTTATGTTCGACCCTCTGCAAGGTTCACTGAGACCTTCAATATTAAGAAACCGTAAGGAATAAAATGTTGAAGAAAGCATGTAGCTATAAGCGAATACAACAAGAAGGCTGAAACTACTTTGGCACATGAATGGAAGTAAGGCATCTGTATCATTCGAAAAAAGAGTTGAAATGGAGCATTGTTCCCAACCAGCAGACATATCAAAACAGACCTATCTGAAAAAAAAAGACCAAAAAAATAGCTCAAGCATTTACCGTTTATCAAATGTCTGACAGCACGCTCCACTTGCGTGCTGTCTCATACCCGAAAAACTTACACTGTCAAGTAGCACATGATCGCCTCCAAAAATAAGAGAAAAAAAGAAAAACTCAGCAACTTTCACCAATTCAAGAAAAAATATCAATAAGAAGGTTGTAAAACAGTTTCTCATTGTGTCACGACGTTGACCTGAATGTTGATATTGCGATGGCGAGGAGAAGGGAGAAGGGGGAGATGTCCACACTCCGGGCTCTTGAACCGCGGGCACTCATACCTAAAACACACATGAACACACAGAAACAAAATCTCAAATCTTGGAGAAGGCAGATTTTTGGAACCGTGCTGATACTTGGGAACCAGAGGAGTGTCATAATAAGGTGGCTGGGGAATCATTGAAATCTTATTGGCCAGCTGTGGCCAAGATGGCTGAATATATGCTTATGATTATGGCCGTAACCAGGGTTTACAAATAAGAGAGGTCTCAATGTTTCGTATTCAGGGCATCTCAAGGCATGCAAAATTCAGACCCAAATGATACCTTGGGGTTGGGACATTTTCCTGTGTATCTTTTAGTCATTGTTTTTTTATTTAACAAAGCAATTTGAAAAGAATGACCACGCCATCATTTTATTTGCTTAAATTTATAGAATACAAATTACATATAGGAGTTTTTCTCTTTCAAGGACAAAGAGTGATGGGCAAAATTTTAAAATCAATTTGATTTTAATTTTCTATTCAGTGTAGACAACATACTTTTTTTTATATGTTCTCAGACCAGATGTTTTTCTGGATGAGTGCAGAGTGAAATGTGAACTTGCAGAATGCTAAAAAAACTTGGATGTCGAACTAATTCAGGATAAAATTTTTACCATTCAGAGAATCATACAGTTATACCTACACTTTTACTTCTAAAAGTCTGTAGCAGGCAGTTTCAAAAACAGCATTTGGCATTGTCGCGCTTTTTCAACTTAAAAGGGATGTAGGAGTTCACCTGGTGCTAATTTCTACTGCCCTGATATATCAGCCTTGATGCATTTTATAGTTTACTTTTGTTAAAAAAATTGAATAAAAGTGAAGGAAAAATAAAGTGCCAACATAATGAATCAAGACTTGGCTAAAACCCAGGCAAGAGGACTCACTGTTCGGA
The DNA here is from genome assembly GCA_008086565.1 of Thalassoma bifasciatum. Lineage (NCBI taxonomy): Eukaryota > Metazoa > Chordata > Actinopteri > Labriformes > Labridae > Thalassoma > Thalassoma bifasciatum. The sequence continues at coordinate 19,558 of RPOG01000002.1, forward strand.
TAATCTGCTTTCAGCGACAACGTTGTAATAATTTCTTCCACAACACAGACAGTTTTAACTGTCACTGCATTGCATCATGCTGAGAGGCTTGTCTTCAGTCAGGAGGCTGCCGTTTGTTGTTGTTGTTGTGGCTTCCGTTTTTTGCTATGAAAAGCTGAACTCTGAGCAAGGAGGTCATATTTATGTCATTGGTGTCGTCAAGCAGTATTTCCAAAATGCAAGCCTAAGGACAGGATCTGGTGTTTTTGCTTGAATACTTCTGATTATCGTTTGTATTTTCTTATAGAGGAGACTGGAGCAATCTCATAGCACTTTACTTCTTGAAGTTAAAAAACAGAGTAAATTAATATCTACGTGATATGTTAATGTATTCTATAACGCTATTTATCTATGTGCTTATAAACATAACTATGACCCATCCCCAAAAACTTACGTGCCCAGAGTAAAGGGAGTCTGTAAACGTACTGCCAAGGCCACACCAATAAACACTAATTTGTTAGCTGTTGGGTTTAATGAAAGGTTGAAAGGTTGTTTTAGACAATAACAACAGCTAGATCCTTACAGTTTTCAGAAACTAGGCTGTTGCAAATGTGCTAAAAGAACAAAAACCCTTTTCAGCTGGGTTTATAGCTGTGACTCTCAGTAAAAAAGGTTTTAAAGGAGCTTGGTGTAAAGGGACGAGAAGCTTGATGCAGTTTGTTGTCATAATGAGTTTCTCATGTATGATTTAAGTGGGTAAAATAGCTCTTATGGATCCCTAAATATTTTCTTCTAAAGACATAACATCCAGCAAAAAACCCTCTCTTGAATAATAAATTTATACTATTGATGGAGAAAAAGCCTCCCTGCACCACTTTTGATGTTTTACGGCTACATAGTTTCTATAACCACAGCACTTTGTTTTTTCCCAATAATGTTTTTACCTGAATCTTTTTCTTACCGGTATCTGTAGGATGTCTGGGAAAGAAAAATTGAGGCATATTTTTTCGAACAAAACTTAAAAGAAGAGCCGGTGTGGAATTTCATCTCTCTGAAGTGCTGTTTTTATGGGTTCAACACCGAATATCAACAATGCAAATTAACATTTCGAGCAGTAGAAGAACCCCCAGCTGGAGTCCCACAGGATAGTCACGGCTTCTAGTAAAAGAGGAAGTCAACCCCTGCGACAGAGACGGATTGTGCTGCATATTTCAGCGAAATATAAGTCTAGGAAGAGCACAACAGGGGTGGCTGGGGACACGGGTAATGGTGAGTCAACAGAGGACAAAATGTCCCTGTCAGGTTTAAAATGTGCTAAGCGACTTCATTTACAAAAGAGGGTAAATAATTAAAAAGTTCTGAGAGCCTGAGGTGTCTGAGATTCTGCATGTCAAATGTTGCTGTTCTGTTGTGTTTCCCTACAACAGCCTGTGTCAGCATATTTTAGTTAAACAGCTTTGGACTAAAAACCATGACAGTTTTTTTTCCCTCTGACCACTTTAACTTGTAATCCCACAACAACAAGCTTACTTAGTTGGTGGATTCGTATGGGATCTGAGGCGGGGCCCAGCCCTCCTTCACTCAGCGTGCGAATGTGGATGATGTACTCGTCATCTTCTTCAGGGAGGGTCAGCTCTGCTGTGGAGTTGGCTGTTGTGAGTGTGTTTACCTCATTGTGTCTCTGCCTTCTGTATGACAGCTGAACGGTAGGAGAGAAACAAGGCGGGTGACAAATTTAAACATATAATTTTGCATTCTGACAGCTCACACTGGGAGAACAAACAGGTAAGGTCTTAGCTTCACTCAGTTTGATACATAATAGGTAAAACACATTGTGTTGTGAATCACTCCAGGATATTTAACTCACTTGGTAGCCTGTAACTTCTGACTCAGACTCCATTGCCACCACTGGCTCCCAGTAAAGAGAAAGCTGAGAACCAATCAGGGTCCATTCCACATTCAGTGGTGGCTGAGCTGGTGCTGCATGATAGAAAACAAATCATACAGTTAGTCCTGACCTTATTGTTTAATCAGACAAGAGGCTCTCTAGTAGTGCTTATAGAAAGTACACATAATTTCTTAACACAATAGGAGATGGTATCTTTCTGTCTGAATCAATTTGATATTCAGAATTAATCAGAACATTGTATAGCACAGTGGTTCCCAACCTTTGTAAGCTATGACCCTATTTTGAAATAAAAAAATTCTGAGGATCCCAGAGACACTTCTTTTCTAGAAATACATTTTTGCCATGTTTCTAATACTGTGTTGCAAATATAGAGCAGCCAATATTGGTGCACAAAGTGACCATTTCATTTTCCCTAATCAGGCTGTAGGCTTTATTCACAAGGCTGAAATTATAAGAAAAATTGCTCATGAAAGGAATTATGCAAAGAAAATTACTCCAGCATCTTTAATTGGTCACAGTGAAGATTTGAAAGGATTTGCATAACACTTGTGTTCTTACAGGTTGAAGCAAGAGACTCAAGTAGCTGTAACTGTGCAGTCACGTGATTGCAGCCATCAGTCAAGGTGCACCAGCTCACATGTTTTTGTACTCTCAAAAAAATGAAACTTTGAATAAATTTGTTGACATCCGATTCCATGTAACTGTATAAGGCTAGTTGAAAGCAAAAACTTTAGGGCCAACTATTGCTTTCAACTAACGCAATGCATTCAGATGAAGCCAGTTGACATAATGAATTAAATCAAAGTTAGTGTTTCATCTTTTCAGTGTAGCTCTATTTTGCGAAAGTGGATGTATGGAAGATTGTGTGTGCTGTTTTAAACTTAAAAAGAATATCAATTAGAAAAAAAAATGTTTTTATCAGTAATATTTTTTCATTTCCTGGACATTTCAAGGGACCCTGTTTAGACCTCAGGCGACCCCATGTGGGGTTGCAGCCTCTAGGTTGAGAAAAACTGGCAAATGGAAGCATATGTGTTAATGTTTACAATCCAAAATACCTGGTCTATGGGGGCACAAGAACATTAGTGTAAATTATAATGGGCAGAACACCTTCATCTCCTCCCAATGTGAAGGAAACTGAGGCCAAAGCACTGCCTGTTCTGTGCTTATAAATATTGGAACCAAGGCCTGTGCAGAAGTGATGTGGCCAGAGGAACCATGGAGCAGTTTGGGTGCTTCCCTTTGACTGTTGCCTGTTGTGCAGTCCATGTTTTTGGAAGAGATACAGAAAGTAGCAGGGGGGCAGGAAAATGCTCATGTTGCTTGGTATCAGCTCTGTTCCAATTAAGTCGCAGAACTAATTGTATAATTGGAGCCTAATGAAGGATTGAGAAAATAATAGTAATAATAATAATAATCTTGTTGTTAATTATTGCTTACTACTGCTATCCTGCTAGCACAACTGTTGCAAAAAGGAAATACAGCAAAAATAAAAGCCAGGGGTTGAAGTGTTGTACAAAAGAATGGCTCTTATAATCTCAACCATCTATGGCTGAGTCACAGCCATGCATTTACACTATCAGTGCTCTGTCTCCTGTCATACTTTTTAATCCATTAGTCCAACACATTAATTAGGTATCAATCAGAAGTTTTGTTGTAGAGTCATGAAATCAAACACTTGGACAGCAGATCATCTAAGCTCTTAAACTTACGTGGCTTTTTCGTGGTGACATTGATTGCAGGGAGGAAGGGCCCAGTGCCGGCTGTATTGAAGGCGCTGACTGTCAGAAAATACTGTGTATTCCCTGACAGACCGCTAACTGTGACCGACGTTTGGTTCCAGGGCACCCTAACCTTTCCCATGGTCTCGGGCTTAGTGTCATCCTCCCAATACACCACCTGTTTGAGACAGAAAGCATAACATCCAGAATTAAACCAAGACATATAGCTGTGGATTGGAGCACACATGAACATTAGCAGCATGCATTTTCAATCAGATCCAACACAACAGGGTATTTTGTAGCTGTGTTTGATGTCTTGAGAGAAATGCAGTGTTGATAAATGATCACCTCTGGGCATATCCGCTTAAGTCAGACCATAGTTTTCTTTTATCTTTGCAGGAGGATGTTTGATCTGATATTACAAAGCCTTTGTTAATGTGCTTTAACAGCTTTATAGAATGGCTAACTATTTTAACTATAAAAACTCATTGAGCATCTTTTTGAATATTTATTAATCAACAGTCATTTATGAATAATGTAATCACTTACTCAACAAAATGACATCAGAATAAAAAAAGTAAAATTATCATGTACTTATTCACTATAACATCACACAAAAAAGCAGAAGAGGCTAACATGCGTGCAGTTAGGAACAGTTTAGCAGTTTTGCCTCATGATTAAAACATTGAATCAATTATCAAAATTAACACACCAGATTTCTTATCCACCACACTAACAGATTTACTGTCCAATCATTTCAGCACTGACATACATACATCAATGTTGCATTGTTGCAAAGATAAGACAATTTGCTTTCAAACCCATTAAGATCCAACTAATTAAGATATGCATCTGGGAAATATTATTGATCAAACAGTAACGGTAGTTTAGATTATTCAATAAGTGAGTATTTTTAATTTGTTTCTCTTAATTTATTAAAAAGGACAATGCATATTGATGAAAATTTCAGTGTATAATCCAGGTAAATATGCCAGAGTTAGCCATAGGGCTAATTTTCATCTTTAGTCCCCTGCAGGTCTTAGGAGAGTGCACAATGATTGAAAGAAAAATAGTGACTGATAGAAACAATATATCGTGGCAGCATAGGAATGGCAAAGAAAACAATAGCATCAGATTTTCAAAACAGCACAAAAAAGTGTTAAGTGCTACTCAGGGGAATAGAGTAATGTATCTGGAGTTGGACCACACAAAAGGTTGACGTTTGTTGTGTTATTACTCCCTATGACTATGAAACTGACAACACAATGTCTCAGTATGTCGCCCTTCCCCCACACCTCTACTTTTCTGTCATCATTATTTAGTTTCAGCAGGTCTTGTAATCCCTTGGGTTACCCTGATGTTTTATAAGTACATTCCCAGATGGAAAAACTGAAGAAACTTTGCTTTTATTGATCAAAAGAATAACAACAGCATCTTACTTTAGAGCCCTTTGATCACCCTCATTATTCAGCCCAAAGTAAGCAGGTAAGGTAATCAGGCTGTCCCAGTTTTGAGGGAAAAAATAGAATAAAATCAACTGTAAGGGGTTTTAAATGTGATACTTTAATATTCATATTCTATTTAGAGAACAATTACAAGGCTGAGGATCGATTCCCAGGATGCCACAGTGTTAGACTGTAAAAACAAACAAAGAGGTGGGGTATAATCACAGCTTTTAGTTGGTACTCTGACACAAGGTCTGCCGTATTTTGCAGCGCAGACTATCATAGAGCTCTGTATCATGATATCCAAAAACTGACAGCAACCTGAAAAGGCATGTGGACAAGCAATTTTCTTTTGTTCTCTTGAAAACGTTCTGACATGTTTTCCTGTCGTGTCGGGACAAAGAACTGTATAATTTTGCCCGTAACAGTCCCCCAACTGAAACAGCCATTACCATGGCAACGCAGAGTTTGGAAGTGTTGGCTTTGAGGTAGGACAGGGGTGATGACTAGCATTTGAATTGTGTTGTGTGTGGGATTTCTATTTCCATTTAAAAGGGTAAAAATGTACCTCATAGCCCAGAACCCTTTCAGGGGTGAAGGAGAGAGCCTGCCAATTCACCTCAATCTCAGAGGCTGAGACACTTCTGGCCCAAACTCCTGCTGGCATCCCACTTGGCTCTGAAAACAGACAACAGGGGACTGAGCGCTACTGCCTTTCCTCAAACGGCACAGAGACGAGCAGAACAAATCTCTTCACATTTTACATTTGTAACAGTGCGGCATTCTCGTTGATCTCTACATGGATGAATCATCACACACAGGTGCTGCTGGTAAATAGACTAGCACTACACTAAACACTGACCCCCTCTCAGCATGCAGAGAGGTAGCATAGATCTAAATGCCAAGCGCTTCTCACTTTGGAATAGCCGTTCAAAAGAGTGGTGGTATTTGGAGGCAATCTGCCTGTCCTTAGATACATTTGGAGCAATTTTCCCCCAATTTTTCTTCTATTTTTTAACATATGAAAGATTTCTACAGATTTATTTCCCTGCATGTATCTTTATTTGATGCAGGGAGATAAAATACTGGGCATTCAGCCTACGAGGTGCAATAAAAACCACCTTCATGATCTTTGTCCTTTTTCAAAACAGAAAAGCTTTGTAGCTTTTTGCAAAGAACCCCACACATATTCAATCTCATACCTATCTCTGCAGAATAGATGGTGACCACAGGGCTGAAGGGACCCTGTCCTTTGCTGTTGTAAGTGCCAACCTTCACATGAAATGGAGAGAAGGGCGCAATGCTGTCGTTGCGGTACACATAGCGAGCTGCACCAGGCGCAGAGGTGGCCACGTGAGTCCAACTAACATCTCCGAAGGCCCGGAAAGCAATGATGTAACCAAAGCTCTCACCATTCTGTAGTTCTTCGGGGACAGGCTGAGAGTGAAACACAAAACTATAGTGATATTAAAACATATACAAACCACTCACGTTCACCCCCCGGCTGGACTGACATGAACACCACCAGCTCTCAAAAGAACCGTGTCACCCTCAAATTGCTTTTGTGACCCACCTGACGAAATGAGATGAGGAGTAAAATGTCATTAAGAAAAAACTAAGCTCATTACAGAACGTCTGTGCAGTTTTTAGAAAGAAGAGTTATTTCTGATTTTAATGAAATGAGAAACTCAAATAATGAGAGCTGTAGCAAAGTAATGAATTCTTCAGTATCTACACTATTTTTCAGCTACCCAACTGGTTTACTTCAGAGCTGGGTAGACACACAGCGGATTTGGCTGAACAACAGTAAATTAGTGCAGATCAAAGCCTCATAAATGACAATAACTGTCGGATTTAGCGCACTGTCTGTGTGTACTACATTACATGAGGACATTTTAACTCAGAAATTACAACAACTTCTGCACTAGACTTCAATTAACTTAAAATTTTCAACACCTACATGCAAACAGAGCAGAGGCTTCAATAAAGCAGAAACAACTGAGCGTCTCACTCGAGTTGCAAAAGATAAAGCACAGGCTCTTTGAATTTCTTACTAGAACATAAGACTGATGACTTACCTCCCATGTGATGACCAGTTCAGATCTACTTCCGCCTCCTCCTCCCACATCACCTGGCGCTGCATCAGGAACTACACAACACAGACCTTGATCAGACCTCAATGTTACAATCACTTCAGGCACCAGAAAGTTTTACAAGGAAGAATAGTGGTGGTGTTTCTGCAGATAATGGTTTGATGTTTTCTTGTTGATGATGTAATGTACTGTACCTGCGTCCTCAGTCCTGGTTTTAACTGACACAGGACTTGGTTCTCCAACACCAACACTGTTTTTGGCCAATACACGAAACTCATACTCCACCCAAGCATTGAGATCCACAACAGTGGCAGTCAGGGTGTTTCCATCGATGAGTTCAGGGACTGGGAAAGGCATACAATATACATGAGTACAGAAACAGCAAAATTTTCATAAAATCCAAATATGAATTCATTTACAAAATAATAAACCATGGTAGAAATTATGAACAACAGAGTCATTCTAGACCTTTTTAAAACTAAAAAGTAGGGTGGGGCGATATGGCAAAAAAATTCAATAACGATATATTTTTTCACATTGTCTCATCTCAATTATTATCACGATTTTTTTAAACTGCTAGTTTTAAAGCATCTGTACTAAAAACTATAAAAAATTGAGGATTAGTTTAATATTTTATTGAAATACAAAGGAAATAACAAAGCAAAATCTTTGCAAGCATCCAAGACCCCCCCCAAAATTGCCCCCTTGAGAATAATGACGATGCCTTAAAATGTAAACATTGCCATCATCAAAAAGAAAGTGCGCATGTAATATTTTTTCTCGTCTTTGAATGTTGCTCGCCCAATGGCCGCAAATGACGACATGATTAATTACTGCTCAACTCACAAATGGAAGTGAAGCAGAAAAAGGTCAACTCTGATTGACTTTTACCACAGACAATTCAACCGTGTTTGATTGATTGAATATGCTCAGAGTCGATCACTGTGATCAAACTGAAATTTATCACAAACCACGATCATATAATCGCCCAGCCATACTAAACAGTGTTATAACTTGAGTTTCTGAGCCTAATATTTCTAAACATCCCTTATTTTTTTATTAATTTATTAATGTTTCAGCATCTAAAGCAAAGCTAAAGCCTCGCTTCAGCTATGTTAGGACATAAACTCACATATTGACCGTTGGCCATATATTCAGAAAACAGACTGCCCTTCTAACCTTCTGCTATGCAGTAAAACGTCAAATAAACTCTCAAACCAAAGTGCAAGTGTGAAAATGCTATGAGCTCTGTGACCTGGGAAGAGGGCACTTAAATGCTGCTGCTCGACGCTACTTGTGCTAAGCATGGGTGACATGCAGAGGACAAGGGTAAAGAAAGGTAGAGGGCTGAGTTGAGAGAACTGCTGTCTGCAGCAGCAACTTTCTGATGGTAACATCTCAAGTGCATCTCTAGCTGTAAAATGTTCTTTTAAGATAGTCCCCCAAGCATGTATTTGCCATATGCTATCTTTTTAATAATTTTCAGTCTCTAAAATATTGGCTAACTATGAAGGTGAACTGGTACGGTCAAGTTTGGAAGCTAAGAAAATGTTGACATTAATTAAAAGAGAAAAACATGTTAGCGTTGAGAGTACTGCAGAGTTGGCTGATAATTATCTTTGGGGTCATCATCCTGGGTGACCCTTTTATCGAACACATGGACATTTGATCCCTTGTTAATGAAAGCATTGATTTCGGAAGGTTAAGCTAAACTTTGTTGCTTTTTCTCTCACATTTTTGCTTAGTTAGCAGTGACAACAATAATTTTTGATTCTATAAGTGGCATCCTGTCGCCTCCTCATGTACATTGAATATATAGAGAGAGATGAATGGGAAGCGCGACAGCTTCCCAAAAGTGAAGCCACTTTGGGGGATAAAACAATAACTACTGCTCCCTCCTTCCCCTTGGATGACAGTACAGGTCATAGCCAATGTCCTCTGTGGTAACAGATGGCCAAACGAGAAAATGAGGATGCTGTCACGACAGTTGGTGCTTATAGAGCTGTTTTATATGTGAGTAAGCGATGCCATGATTGACAGCTCTGTTAACAAATGCAGGCTCCTGCAGCATTTTTGACCTCATAGGCAGAAAAGAGAAGGAACAGCGAGAACAGATAAACAATACAAACACAAGAGTCATAGAGTTTTTTTTACAGCCATGACAGTCATATCATGCAACACACGATTTTCTGCCAACTGTAACGAGAGATCTTTGGCATTTTACTGATGCATTAAATGCACACTTTTGTTAGCGTAAGTGGAGCAATCTAGCTTGTTGTTCCACCAGTCAGATCAGCTCTGTGCGTTGCTTCAAAGTATGTCATCACAATACCTCTGTGCCCATCTTAACAGTGTTTTTGCTTTAGTCATACAAGAAGAGAAAAAAGTTTCATTGTCAAAACTTTAACAGTTATGGATAAATAAAAGGCTTCTACAGAAAATAAAAGTTTGTTGTTAATTTCGGTCCTTTTAATGCCTGCAGAAAAGGTCAACAGAGGCGCTACAACTTTTTGAGTTATGACTATGACTCATTAAATTTTTGTGATTCATTTTTTTCATGAACAAGCAAAGCCTAAAAGCCTAGGCCTAACTAATAAAACATTTTGTTTCGTGTTTCCAGTCTCTGGGTGTCCAAAGCAACTTGCAACACATGCATTCACCTTCTACGGGTGCAGGGTGTAAATGCCATCCAAACTGACTTGAGCAAAAGAAAGGATTTTTTTTCCTCTGGTTGAGACAGGTGTAAAGGTCGCTGAAGTGGTTTAAATGAGATCATGTAAAAGCATGAACGTTGACCTCTAGTTCTCTTGAGTAAATCCTGAATCCCAACCATCTCCAGGGCCTCTGCTGTGGCTGACCCCACAAGCTGACCTCCCAGCAGTTAGACAATTTCCCTGAGGGGATCCACAAAGTATCTGAATCACATCACATGTGGTGTGAGATGAAATTCATCTCTAAGTGCTACCTACCTGTGTTAACCCTCTGCCAGCCCACAGTAAAAGGAGTCCGGGTCTGGATGAAGTAATTGGTGATGGGGCTGCCGTTGTCTCTGCCCGGGCTCCAGGCGAGCTGAGCTGTACTGTCTGTCACCTCCTCCACTGTAACTGAGTCTGGGGGGCTGGGGGGGCCTGGTTCAATCACAGAAACAGACACTGTGAGGTACTCCTGTATGCAGAGCAACAGACAAACCTCGCAATAAGGATATGAATGTGTTTAGCGACTGCAGGGAAACATGAAAAGCAAACACATTTACATAAAAATGCATCCAGCTTCTCTTTACTGCTACAAGACATTATGCTAACTTAAGATCCTCCATATTTGACATCAGCGTCAGGCAGAAAAAAATATTTAAAAAGCTTTGCATTTAAGCTTTGAGGAGAAGTTATGCTCTTCACAGGGAATTAAAAGTTAATTCAAGATTTATCCTCCAATATTCACCCAACCTGTAATCCTTCCCTTTCATGCTCCTCCTGGTAATTGATCGAGGAAACAGCAGACCTAAGTAGGAGCAGGGGCTTGAATTAAAAGGTAAAAGATGAAAAAGAACCTCACAGCCCCGAAGAAACTGAGTTTTATCATTTATTTTCATTATCCCACCAATTAAGCAGTGTGATGTTTTACTTTACCCTCATCTGCTGCTTCCTGTTTCTAATGAATGTGTCAGCTCATCAGAAATAATAGACCACTGGAGAGCTGTGAGACACACCGCAGAATAATGACGCCGTGAGCTCTGCTTCATACTCCTCACCGCCTCTGAAGTGTTTCCTCATCTGAGGCAAAATATTCCAATTATTAAAATATTGAATGATTATTTTAATGCACAATCAACGCTTTGCAAAGACAAACATATTTTTAAAAAAATGGTTCAAGCTGTGTATGTATGTGCTATATGTGCAAGTGCAAGGGTATAAATATTTATCATACTCTGCTCCACATGCATGCTAAATAAATAACTCCGAACTACATTTTTTTCTTGTTTGCAGAGGCTGTGAATGTGCTGCCCACATACAGTTGGCCTTAAGGCTCTGGCTTTGCTGCTATTGATCTTTGTAAAACTCATTAGCAGCTCTTGATCAAAAAAAAACCTTTAATACACTGGCCTCATTAATACATATTAATGGAGGAGACAATCAAGGATCAATTCCTTATCCTCTTAATTTTATTTCATTGGCTCAGGGAGGACGTTGCTGTCAGTATCTTGAGGCTGCTCAAATAATCTGTTATTAATATGGACAGACTGTCTGGGCTATTATTGTGAAGTTGGCACAGGGCAAAGTGATATCAGGTAATGTTTTAAGTATGAGACACGGTAATTAACTTACAAATTATCTCTATTTTAATTCAATATCATCAAAATTTCCATATACACTTGCAAACATTTATGAAACTCTGGGAACAGACTGTACAGTGTTTTGTTTCCTTCGCGCTTCCAGGATGACGACGATAATGATCACAGTGATGCAACTGTCAAACAAGCACAAGTGCCAACCAAGTGGTTTGAATGCTAACAAACATGATGTAATCCGTATAACATGACCTTCTCCAGCTGCTGCTACCACCCAGTGGAGTGTTTTTGAGCTACTGTGGAGTGGCATCTGAAACATTTTCTATTGTCATTGTTGAAAAAGGACAACCCAAGTGATCTTTTTGTCAGGAGTGATTATCGTTCACCTTCAGATATGAGAGAGGAGTGGAAGAATCAGACAGAAAAAAGATACAGAATGACTACAAATAACTGGTATCAAATGATTGAAGAACTGCGTCTCTTGCTATTAAGAGCAATTACAGTATCAGCCCAAGCATAAAAATAAATATCTTAATACGTTTAAGTGATCTTACCCTGCTTCATCTTATGCACACTGACATCTCATTATCGCAGTTCAACGAGTCCGACTTCACTAGAATAGTTGTCTTAACATTAAAATTTGATATTTCTGAGCACATGTAACAGCAGCCGCAGAGTAATGAATTCTTCATTGTGTTTCCTCACCTACCCCTGGCTTTATACGGCAGTGTGTACTGTGTCTGAGATTTCTCCCTCTATTCAAAAGTGAACAGTAATTGAATTGATTTTTTTATTGTTGTTTTGGTCACAGTTTTGAAAAATGGCATTAAAAACACAACAATCAAAAGCAACATCTCCTTCCAGAATCAGATTCCCCATTGCTTCGTTTAATACACACACCACAAGACAACTGCTCTGATAGGAAAAAGTTTCAATAAAAAACAGGATGTGCCGTCGATAATTCATACAGGACGGGGCTTGTTTGCAGAAAAGAAATGTTATTGTTGATGGTAGAATGAAAAATAATCGAGTACTTAGACTGAAGTGTTGTATAAAGAACATTTTTTTTACACTTGGACTTGAGTGTTTTCAGTCAAACTTCTTTTTGGGTCTTACTTTTCTCTCTCTCTATCCAAAGGGACGAGACTGTTCTTTTGATTTTCCCGTATTTATCTGCTACTTACTGTTGCAACATAGGTTTACACTTCATGTTTGGAAAAACATCCGGATCCTGTGTACCAAAACATAACAAGTGGCTGTACTGGATCCTTACCTATGCAGTCAGAAACATTTTACTGCAGTGGATCAATAAAGAAGTACCAATTGTTAAAGGCTGGCAAAGAGTGGTGCTTGGTCTGGTGCCATTTGCGTACCTTACATGTATATTGCATTCAAACACAGAGCAATTCTATAAAATTTGCCGAATAATGGCTTTATTCATTTTCATTACTTATTACTTACATGGTATATTTTTTGACAGAACCATGTGTGCAACTTCTACTCGAAAGATTTTGAGATGACGTCAAGGTGTGTTTGCATCGAATCTCATTTCCTTTGCTCAGTAAACCAGGATGAAGCACATTTCATTACAGGGCTAATCTTGTTCCTGGCCTGTCAAACAGCCTCATTGAAATTTAGGCAATGGCACTGTACAAAGACCAGGAAACTACCATGGTAAAACTGAGGACAACTTCTATTTTGATAAGCTGAACAAGTTTGGGAGACAGGTTGATGTTTTTGAGTCTTGAGATATTGCTTCACCTAGCACAAGCCCTTCTGCTGATGCTGAGTTTGATGGAGACAGTGAGTAACGTAAGCCTGCTGGGTGGATTGTGTTCTCACAGCAAACAAACCTCTTCAGGGTTTACATGGAAGTGAGCCGAAACCGCCTCTTGGAGGCAACCTCAGCTGGCTTGTTTTATTCAGTATCAATGTGTGATTGCTGTTTACTTGCCCAAAAATCTGTACAAATGAAAGAAACACCTTTTGTTTTGGCGCAACTCCACTGCATGATCCAGATATGGAAGCACCTTCAAGACAGAGTATTATACTTGTCTTCAGGCTTTATACTGTCCCTCTGGTATTCCCTATAGGTAGGTATAGGTATTCCTCATATAACTTCCTCTCAGGACTGAGCTATGAGCAGACCTTGGTGTTTATGGCCCACCTCTCCAACAGGTACCAGTGAAGATCCATATGCAATCACCTCATCAATTCAGTTAGTCTCAGGAGGATGTCCTGCAGCCCTTAAACAGACCATTTGGAGTAATTTACAGACAAATTCAGGAATTTCTACAACATATAAAAATGAAGTGATTCGAAAGTCTGCACACACTTATTGAGGACATCAAGCACTGTTATTTTACATCCACATTTTAAAAGGGGAATGCAAAGCACCCTCTCTTTAAAGCTAAAGAGTAGGCCAGTCCAGTGGTAATGCGTGCTTTTGCCTGCTTTACAATAGTGCAGCATTCAAGCTTAACAGACCAAAACCCAAATGCTCCAATCTATTATTCTGAATCCAACAAAGAAAACAAGCTATTGTGAAAGTATCCTTAGTGCACCTATACCTTGAAAGCACCCCCTGAATGAGCCTGGGTGACTGTTCACATGATGCGAAAAAAAAAAGAACAACAGTATTCTTATCTGGCCACTCTTTGAGCACCCACTATTTACTTTGTGTTTAATTTGTGTAGCTGCACTTTTCATGCTTTTATTGTTACTTGAGTAACATTAATAATCTCCTTTATTCTGACAATGCTAAAGAGAGTGATCAAATGTTTCCTCTCGCTCTGAAAATGACATGTATCTAAGCAAAACAATGCCCTTTAGCTCGTCAAAAGACTCCCGGAGAGGGAAAACAAACTGGTGTTCGCTTCCCTTAGTGGTTGATGTGGATGTAGGGGTCAGTTTTGTTATTTTTAACTGTAAGATTTTAGAAGCAACCGCACAGATCACCGTGACACATGAGTTTGTCTGCAATAACTGATGTCAATTTTCAGCAGCTTGTAGCACCACTATCCATAGAGATCAATTAAGAAGTCTGAATCAGGCAGCTAGTGCAAAAGAGGAGAGATTCTGCAGTAACTGAGGACAAAAACAGTGTGGTAGAAAAGTAATATTTGATCAGAACAGAGTGACTTTGCCTGGCCACAAGCCACTGTTAATGTCCTGCTCTGGACTGGTCAGCTGCTAGTCTGGAAAATATTTGAATCTGATATTTTTTTCTAAAAGGTCTGTAGCTACAGTGAAGACAAAGCATTATTTTTCCTCCTTGACTGGTTCTCCTTCCAGCTTCATGCTTTCCCGCCCAACATTTAAGGCCATTTGATCCAAGCGATGAGACATCCATGACAGCTGCCGTGAGCAGGGAGTGTAAATAATGCACAATCTGAGTCATAGACAAGTTTCTCTTCAGTCAATACAGGGCCAATCAATTTTCAAGGCCTTGATATTGCTTTTGCACGAAAAAAAGCCTTGCTTCCACTTAGTCCTCAGCCATTTGGAAAGGAGTGCTTATTAATAAAATTAGCCCAACAGATCTTCAACATGCCAAGCTGAATCAGTCATGGGTAGCCTTACATGGTAGAGATATGGATCTTACCATTTCAAATCATGACACTGAAACCATTTGTCACCTCATGTGACATTTAGCATACTTGTGTAGTGTCAATTTGTGAGGCTATTTGGCATATTGATCAAAGACAGAAACATCCGTTCTCTTGCTCTGAGCACAATACAAACCTGCCACTCACAGAAACACAACAAAAGTTGTTCTATTTTGCTCTGAGCTGATACAGCTCTTGACAATAGTGTCTCTCTGGAGCAATACATACTGCATGAGTGAGCACAGACAGGCATCTAAACATTCCACTGTCAAGTATATTGCTACAATATGGAAAATTGGTCATTACCACTGACAGAAAGACAAAGAAAGAGAAAATAGCTGATATTCTTGTAATTTCACACTGTTTTGTCAAGTTCTCCACTTGCAGAAACATCACTGCACGCAATTTGAAAGAACAGCCAGCCTCTCTTATTTGATATAATCAAGAGACTGCTACCAAAAATAAGAAGAAAATAAAAACTTTGTAGTTTTTGATGACTTCCAGCATGATTTTCATGTGGATATGAGCATTTTTTTTGCACTACAATCACAAGCTCAAACAAAACCCGCCTGACTATAAACGGCATGGTGAATGCTATGCCTTGGCATTCATGATATTTAAAGCACTTCCTTTTTTATGTTTTGCAACACAGCTTTATTTGCTAACCCACAAAGAGAACAGACATCTTTTTACTGTGGGTCATTTTGCGGCTATAGCTATCTCACACTTTAAAGCTATTGTATGTCAAAGTGTCCTTGAGTAAGATACTGAACTCCAAGTTGCTCTCAATGGGCAGGCCTTGCAGCTCAGCTGTCATCACTGTGAGTGTGTGTGTTTGTGTCTGTGTGTATGTCTGTCTATGTTTGTGTGTCTGTCTGTGTTTGTGTAAATGGAAGGACAAGAGGCAAATTGTAAAGTGCTTTGTAAGCCTACATAGAATAGAACCATGATAGTGGACCAAACAGTTAGAAAATCAGAGTTTAGGATAAAGTGGAACACAGAGGTTAGATTGCAGGTAGAAAACAACTAATAATCACGGCCCAATAATCTGAACACCCCCCCCACCCCCTGTCAAGAATGTAGAAGAACTATACACTGTATACCAGACATACCAGACATACCCACTACTGGGCCTCACATTGGCAACTGAAGGGTTTTTGAGCATCTGGCAGGGTGTCATTGGGTGCACCAGCATCTTTTGGAACCAATTCGCATCTATAGCGTCTGTATTTGGATTTTAGATTGGATTTATCTTGCCATCTCTGTGTCCTGGATGAAAGGGTGCTGTAGCTGCAGAGTATGTCTAGGTCTGGGAGGAGGACAAGGTAAATACGGACACCCCCCCTTGAAATATTAAAGGGCACCCCTGAAATTCTCAAAGTATGATTGGCTATTTGCCTTGTAGGTGGGAGGATTTAAGCTGACAGTAATTATTTAGAATGGACTGCAGCATCTTGCCATGGCTTTTTTTCCTTGATTGTAGCATCTCTTCTATGGTTAGTGCTTTAACTATTCAAAAATGACTTACCACACATATTTGAATGAAAGGTCTTCAGTTGAGGACTAAGTCCATCAAAAATTGTAGGACAAACATTTTTATATCAAATGCATCTTCGCAGTTGCAGCTGTTTGATTATAGTCCTTTTTTAAATTAAGTTGCATTTTTGGGCATTTTTGTCTCTGATGTAATGTTCTGCAAAAGACAGAGAATGTAGGGAGCAGAAAGTGGAGGAGGACATGCAGCAAATGGTCAGGGTCTTGCTGTGTTACAGAGTACAACCTCTGCCTACGGGGAGCATGTTTGAACTGCTAGGCCAGCAGTGCCCCCTTTGCAAAATCCAAGTACTGTAATTATGAATGAAGTTCTTTTTGAGTCTTAAAAGAAGAGTCACCACAATCAAAAGTTTGTACACACCTATGACACACTTTAATTGAGGGTGTGCCCTTGCTTTGCCTTATAAAGCTCATTCTGCTGCACAGTCTGTTTGACCTCAAATCAGACCATCATTTAACATTGAGACTTAGAGCTAAAATTTGAGGCAATAATCCCAACAGCAAAATGTTTTAACTGAGTACAATGGTTCTTTCTTGTCTAGCTTTCTTCCATTTTTGTGCTGTTGCTCCCGCTGACTATGTGAAGGAATGCAGACTTCTTCTACGAAGAGAAAATCTATGAGTTTAATGTCACGAAACTTAAAATAAAATGCCCTTTATAGAAAGCTGGGTTTGTCAATTTTCTGGTTACAATAGAAACATGGTTTCATACATCCCGAAATTAATGACAAAGACCTTATACCAAGAGCTTTTACAAGATTTGTGATTATACACTTATGAACACAAACTTATGAATATTACACTTCACTTCAGCCCATAAATCCCTCTGAACCCTGCACTCTGGTCTCTTCAGTCCGCACTTCTTTCTCTTTGTTTTTAAAAACAGGGGCCCTAAAACAATCAGGCTGTTTTAATTAGTGACTGCAAAGCAGTGAGGTTTCCTTACCTTTCACGATCAATACAGCCACGGCTGACAAGCTCTCCACATCCGTGTCCACCACACAGATATATTTGCCCGCATGGTAGAGCTGAATGTTCCTGATCATCAGATCTCCTGCTGTTCTCTACCAAGGAGGAGAGGAAAGCTTTATGTAGCATGAAAGATAACAGACCTTGTGACAGCTTATTAAAGAATGTAGTCAAGCATATATAAGGTGCAGTAAATAGCACTGCCAAAAACCGTTTGCAGATCCAGCAGTTATTTAGCTTGGACTATGCAGGGGAAAACCCAGCCAGTTTCCAAGAAGTGATATTACACATATCTTTTGACAGTTTTTGAAGTCAAAGCCATAAAGCACAAATAATGAAAAAAATCCAAAAGTGACAGAACCTCTGAGTCATATCCTTCTGTCTATAGTGAGGATCAAGGCCAGAATTTTCAGATACCACATGCAGAAAATTGAGTTTTTGTGTTCAACAAGGCCTCTGCTTTTTCACAAGCTTTGTGCAAGGCTCCTCATGATGACCTTCAAGACCTGTTGGAAAAACTAACAAATAAGCCTTTGCGATTGACTTCAGCTGGTTTTAACTCAATTGGAGATGAAAAAAAGGCGCCTCAGATTCTCATCTGAGAGGACACCCGTAAGCAGCAAACGGTAAATTAGTGGGGAAATCTTGCCTTGGCATTGGCAGGAAAATGTGGCAGTGGAGCCAACATGGTTTAATTATGGAAATTAAATTCCTTGAAGCAGCAAAGTTAAGTTGATAATCTCTTTGGACTGGGGACATTTGAGGATTTCTGGGGATGGAGTCTCTTCAGATAAGAACATTGTCAGTCAAACACACAAGAAGAATGGTTAATCTCCAAAGAGGGGTGAGGGGTGTTCTCAAAGTGTTTTGTCATCTGGGGCTCTGTCGTGCTTTCATTCCTTTAAAAGACACCTCTAATGATGTGTATCCCCTTTCTGTTACAAGGAGCTGTGCAGCAGGCTATGTCAAAGTAGGATTTGAAAAGAATTCGGGACCAGCCAAAGTATTAAAAAATAGATTACTTCTGAGGGCTGAGCTCGAGTAGGAGAAGTGTGCTGAAGAAGATGACAACCTGTCACAATGGCTGAGCAGCTAACACATTACCTACATGGTGGTTTTTATGTAGGGAGTGTATTTTGACATAGCAGGCCAGCATGTTTCAATTCAAAGAAGCACAATTGCCACTTTTGGAAGAGTAAAGTGATCCAATAACGCTTCCTTCTAGAGACATTCACATCCTGAATGTTATCATGCCACTGAGGAGGCCCTTACGATTGCAAAATAAGAATGCTATCACACCCACTGCAGCACCACACGCTACAGTAAATCTATCCAAGAAATCCCATGATGTCAAACCACAAGCTGTCTCTTTTAACTAATAGCAGGGATGAAGTGAGGCACGATGGGAAGAGGTGCCAACTGCCCATTCACACGTTCTGAAGAAGTACGACTGCAGGTCACTCACCCCGCCCACTAGCTCAAAGTGACCGTCTCCCTTGGCGATGAGCTGTCCGTTAAAAGCCCAGGAGAAAGAAACGTCAAGAACGGGGTCACTGGAGACCTGACAGGGTAACACGATGCTCTCGCCCACAATGATCTCCATGTCCACTGGCCCTTGGATGATTCTGGTTGGATCTACCCCAGGACAAAAAAAATAGAAGATGAAGTCATTTCTGATGGGACAGCTGCCAATCTCACACAGAGTATGACATCTCTTCCAAAAAATATGAGCAATGTTTTGTTGATTTGAAAATAAGAGCTCTGTAAAACACCAAGCCATCAAAGAAGTACCGTCATCTACAGAGAGTGAGGTTTTATATCACACCTGCACCCATAGCATTTGTGGATAATTTGAGGACATTCAGGCGCTTATATTTTAGGGACTTGGCATTGACACATACATCTGTCAACTGGAGATTTTCTGTCAGATGTCTCTCTTACAGCACAAAATACTCTGTTAAGGTAAGAGGGGGCAGCTAGGTAACACATGCAGAAGGAGGAAGAGGGGTCTCCTGTAACGGTGACTATATTAACCATTAGCTTCAACATGTATGAGGAGGCGGGGGCAAAACGAATGCAACAGTCCAAACTGACTAATGCGAGTTAGGCAGAGTAAACTTATTTTATATCCTCTTGATTAAGGTGATTATTACCGACCAATAGGTTCATCTTGTGGACATTTTATTTAGAGATCATTGGGCAAAAAAGGTGAAAAAGTGTTTGTGTGAACAGGGCTAAAAAGAATACATGCAACTTGCCATACACTGCCTGGCTGAAAAAAAGTTGCCACCTAGATTTAACTGAGCAAATAGATACAAGCCTCCTATTGTATAATTACTGCATTCTGAATTATTCTGATTGGCAATTACTTTACTGTTTTTCTAAATAAAATTGAAGAATAATAACAGAAGAACTCAAGAGAGTGTTTAATCGTGAAAGTAAGAGCATTTCCACACCCACAATGCAAAGGAAGCTCAAGGGACTGGGACTGAACAGCTGTGTAGCCTTGAGGAAACCAATTATCAGCACGGCTAACTGGAAGAAAAGGCTTCAGTTTTTAAGGAAGCTTAAAGATTGGACCCTGGAGGAGTGGAGGAAGGTCATGTGGTCTGGTGAGTCCAGATTTACCCTGTTCCAGGGCAACGGGTGCATCAGGGTAAGAAGAGAGGCAGGTGAAGTGATGTAGCCATCATGCCTAGTGCCTACTGTACAAGCCTGTGGGGGTAGTGCCATGATCTGGGGTAGCATGTCTAAGCTTATCAAAACAATGCTACAGCATATAGGCCCTGTAAACAAAGCTAATGGTGGTCCAATGAAATATTAGAGTCTGTGATCTTTTTTTTGGCGGTGATTTTTTTTGGCCAGGCAGTATACTTAGGCATGAATAACTTGAGTTCACCCTGCTTCAAAAGCCAAGAGGGCTAATTTACTAAAACCAAATAAAAAGGTAGAAAAGGAAGAAGACTTTGCTCCAACATCCTACCTAGTAGTCATTTAAATAGGGAAATAATGTCCCCACAGCTCTTAAGCTTGTAATAATCAATGTCTGGCTCATTGCACTGTGTTGCTGACTGCATTACATCTTTGGCAAACACACCAGTCATTTAAACGAATGACTGACCTCTGCATCTACAGCAGCGGACAACAGAAGTCAGCAGATTAATAAAACCAACAGGAGAACATGCAACAATCACTCCAATAGAAAACACACTTGAGGATAACAGCATCTGTAACACCTCCTCAGTAACACTTTCATTGCTTCCACTCAGGGCACTTTCATTTGTTGCACCAAATTGGTTGTTTTCGACTGCTTTGAGCAAAACAATGATAGAGTATTTTCTCAAACACTTTCCGAGCGCATTATTGCAGCTGTTGTGAAATGCAGCCAGACAAAACAACTCAATGAGATGAAACCGAGGACGAGATTTGTTTACTTCGTAGTCAAGTTTTTGGTAACATTTAAATCTGTCAAACATACAATAAGATAATGAAATTTCAAAATTAATCTAACATAGTTTGATGCTACTTAGTTGTGCAGGGACCTTATTTTGTGCCCCTGAAGGAGAGCGGCTTCCCCAAGTTTTCACAACATCCTCCGAGCCAAACCTAAAGTTTGTTTATGTTTTCTACCCACCAGTTATTGACTCAAGGCCTCTCGATACAGCACCTCTCTCCTGCTTTAATCCATAATGAGCAACAAATTCTGCTTACTAAGTGAGAAGACACAAACATACTGCAATTTAACAGCAGGGCTCACCAGTTACAAGAAGCCTTCCAGTTGTACTCGACATGCCAAATCTATTCCTGGCGAAACATGTATAGCTTCCTGCATCTGACTTGCTCACGTTGGCAAGCCTCAGAGTTCCATCTGGAGAAAGCGTGATCCTATGGTAGAGTACAACAGAGAGCAGTTTATGACATGCTTCCCAAGAACAAAGAATCATTTATCACTAAAATAACTCTAGTTCTGGATTTGTTTTGGTGTCATGATCATGCAGACTGTGTGAGCAGAGTTTTGATCAGTTAGAGTCTAGACCAAATAGTGCTAAATGATGAAAAATGCATCTTCTCTGATACAGCGTAAATACTGACTGGATTATGTGCACACATTTCTACTATGAACAGTAGCCAGCCTGGCTATATTCTCTCTGAAAGGGGTGTCAGACACAGCGCTCACCTGTCATTGGTGTGGATTGGCAGATTTCCTTTTTTCCATAAGATGCTGGCGATAGGATAGGCCTGGGGTTTACACTCTAAAGTCACTGTAGTTCCTGCCTTGGCTTTGAGCAAAGCTCTGAGGACGTTTCCTGTGAAGTCTGGAGGAGAGGCTGATGGGAAACAGTAAACTGACTTTAGTACAAGACTGCAGCAAATCTCACCGGGCATTTGCAACATGCTTCAGTTTGATCAGTCAAAAACAGAAAACTGAAAAGTAACTGAGGCAGACAGATTTAACATTTGCAAAATGAATTTAATTAAATGTAAAATGCTATGAATTTTGATTATTTCTACTCCTTTTTACAGTGAAGATAGATTCATGGAAAACAGAAATGAAATATGAAAAATTCTAATATTCACATCATGCACACCATAGTGTCAAAGTGAATCTGTACATCAGTGAGGAAAAAATATTTTTTAAATGTGTTTGACCCCACAAAAACCTCCTCACTGACCCCATTATCCACTAATCCAGACAACCTTTAAAAATGACAGTAAGTTGACCTTTAAGATTCTTTGGCTACGATGATTGGAGGATTTAAGGGACAGATAAATGCCAGCCTACCTAAAACCATTAGTTCAGCAGCGAAATATATAATGCCGTGTTTATTCTCCGCCACACACTGGTACATGCCGGCGTCAGACAGTGTCAGCACTGACACTGACAGGACTCCGTCCTCCACATGGATTCTGTCCTGTGGAAAAAAAACGGGTGGAAAAAAAGCAATTATTTTTTAAGACTTAAAGGTTGCTTTTGCTTTGCTCAGCGTGCTCTGGAAGGGCTCAGTAGGCATTGGATTGAGTCGTAGCATTGTCAACGGGTTCAGATCAAATGCGGATTGTGTTGTGGGGGATGATTCAGTCACAGCAAAACAATCAGTTTGTTTTAAAAAACATTCTTCTCTTCATCATATAAAGACAGTTGTGAGAGCTTGTTATGTGTTAAATCTATACATCTGAAATTCTGCAGAGAAACTCAGCTTGTCCAGTTTGTATCTGTGTGGCAAAAACATTTTTACACCACAAAGATCCAACATCAAACATCCACATTTCAGTTTGTGTCGAACAGATTTGATTTGAGGTTTAAGTGACATAGTTTTCTTTAGTAACCTTAAATAACACAGAGTCCGGTCTTACATCGTCTCTGTTTTGCCTTAAGAGGATTAAGTTCTTACTTTCATTGACAAACACTCGGCCTATCTTAAGCTGTACACTGTGTATCTGAAACTGAAACCAACATACTGAGATAATAGTACCACCTCATTGGTCAAACACACCATTAACTGTTATGAATAAATCAGTCAAATGATAGATCAGAATGTCTTTATAAGACTAAATTCAGTTTAATTCAAGAGAAGAAGCTGCACGCTGAGCGTTATTAAATTCTACTGCAACATGTTGAAGTCAAGTCAGTTTAAAGCTACGGCTCTCACAACGCTTAAGACTAAATAAAATTCTCTGGTGGTCTGGAGTGAGGTGTGCTGCTATATACAGTATATTTCACAGGAGATTAAGCCCATTGTCCCTAAATCTGGAGGAGCTTAAACATGCACCATGAATAATGAAAAACAACCACTGACTCTATTCAGATGAAATGGAGCAATCTCCCAGGGACTACACTGATCCACTCTCTAAGACTGTGTAATCTGCCAAGGTAGAGACAGTTACATCCATGTCTCATCACTGGCACACCTCAGTAAGATGTTTACACTCTCCTCTCATCTCACTCTGAATTGCTCTTGGAAAAAAAACAGCCCAGTGCCAGGCGCCTGGCTAGCTGAAATGAAAGGAGCTGGAGCTGAAGATTAAGTCTTTAAAATGAAACATCGGGGAGGTGGCAGTAATTTACCTCTGAGAGTAGCTGTTGGCCGTTCTTCAGCCACGTGTAGGAGGGTTTGGGCTTCCCATTGGCCCGGCACTCCCAGTGCAGTCTCTCCTCTATGGCCAGAGCTGTGTCCTTCATGGTCTGGATCCACTGAGGCTTGGCTGAGGGAACAGAAACCCACTCCAATGAAATATCAGAGGAAGAATGAGCAGAAATATCACATTAAATATGCTGCGTCTGAAATAGTTCAAAGGGAAAGCAGAAAGCAAAGATTGACAGCTCAAATAAGTGGGATCACTTTGAGAATGGGTTTGTCTTTGGAGAGAAGAGAAAGTGGATGTAGGGTATCACTCAGTTTCATCACTTATGTGTGTCAGCACCCTGTGGCAACTCAAGATTAGCACCAAACACAGCACCACAAAGCAGGGAGCTCTCCTGACAGGGCGGGGAGGAAGTGCACCCAACTTCGACGTTCACCCCCAAAACCTGTCACAATAATTCTGTGTATAAAAACATCACCTCTGTCTGTTTCCCACAATTCCCTGCATCTTAACTCTTACATATTTACAGCTTTTCAGGAATTTCAATGGGTAGAGTGTTATTCTAAGCACAGCTCTCTTCGCAGGCACTGTACATACTGTCACCTCCGATTTCACAGGTGTCACTTGCCTCTCTCGCGCAAACATTCACAGCTGAGGTAAGCCAAGAGCCTAAAAATGTAATAACTGCAGTGAGATTAAAACCAGCAGTGCTTATTATCCCAGGAAAAAGTAATGAATTTTTGTCAGACAATACATATATAGCAGCATTCACACTGCAGAATCCCTTTCTTTTCATACTTACAATTATTGATGCCACATGTGAACAGTATTTACAACAGAATCTAAGTTCAATGCCTCGACTGTATTTTTTAATTTGAAACCATTAAAACACTGGGCTGCAAACAATTGTAAGGTATGAAAAAAAAGGCAGATCTCTTCATGCAGGATATGTTTGAAACTAGAAAACCTTCCACCTTAGATGATCACAAATTATCCCCAAGAAGTAAACTGGCTGAAACCTTCAGTGGTGATGCATCGCAGAACAAAAAGGGGATGAAGTTAAAACAAACCTGGCTGAGAAAAGGTTTGGGGCCACATTTCTGACACAGAAGGCTCATTCCCCTACAAGAACTGAACAAGAGGTCTTATTGAAGTGTTTGTTCTTTTGGTCAAGAGCATGTTGGGTAAATTTCTATGAGCATTTTAAGTCTTTCGATTAAACATCATGGAGGACATCTTTAAACTGGATCTTGCTCAACAAGCCAAATAACATTGGTAGGGCTGGTGATGCTATCTCTTAACTTAACTCTAAGCTTAGTTAATGAGGTAATTTAATTGATGGAAACAGTTCAAAGCTGTGATGTTTAGCTCTTTCATGTTTGAAGCTACTGTATAAAAAGAAACTTGATGAGGACAGAAGTCATTGTGAATATTCTCCCATAGGTCTTACTCACATTATGTAATATATTAAATCAATATATTCCTTGACTATAAAGGATATATCAATTTAATGTTGTTCATCAAACAAGCAGGCAAAAGTTTTGCTTTGTCAGTTAATGGAAAATCTAGTTTAATGTTATTTCATCCCACAAACAGGTTGATGAAAATCCACTGCCATAAAGATAATTAACTGTGGTATTAGTGGGGCTCACTGGCTGCCATTAATGTCTGTAGATGTCAATCTGATTACAACCATTGACTGCAACTGACATCAACTATGTTTTTCGATGGGTCGCACTGGAGGACAGTGTGGCGGAGCTTATCCATCAATATCAGGCTTGTAAACTAGTGTATTAACAAACTGACCCCTGTAGGTGGCGTGAGTGCTCTGTCCGGATAAGAGATCAGCAAGAATTACGAGAAGGGATGACACAGAGGCAATGGCAGACATGGCTGATCGGAAAGATTCAGGCAGCTCACACTCAAACAGAGTATGTGTTGTGATAGTGAGAAGAATGACAGAGAACATGAAGTGGATCAAAGAACTGGAAAGTAATCAAAGGTTGTTTTGAGGTCAAAAACAGGTGTTTTTGGTGAAACCAGCCTGCTCTACTGCCAATTACTAAAGAATGCAAAAGGGTAGAAACATTTTTGTTTGATGAAAGAAGAGAGTCTTCCCTTTCTTTTGGTAGTCTTGGTGTTTACAAAGCTATAGAACACACTATTCTGTGGATCTTGTCAATCTATACCTTGAGTTGATGGTAATCAGCAGGAAAGCAAAAGGTGAGACAGTGAAGTGTCTAAATCTGGCCCATTTTTTGGGGATTCTAAATTACATGACCACCTTCATATTCTTTTACAAAATAATCATTAAATGTTGTTTTGGCTGGAAAAAACAGCTTTTTTGAAAATTCTCTAAATCGCAAAGGGCAAATTTCAACCAGAAATCAACAAAAGAGGGCTAAATTTGAAGGTGTCACTTTCTTTACCCAAAGTGAGGGTAGCCAAACAAAATCTGATTGGAATCTTACTCATTCCATAACAGAAGTACATGGGACAACCATCTTTCTAAAGCTGTTACATTTGTAAAAAGGAGATAACAAAAGTTGTGGATGTGTGCTGTATGAATAAGACTCATTGATTGATTGATGATATAGCTCTCAACAATATATTGTGTCATCATAATCATGATAGTAAAAGTCCCACTGCCCATAATACTGTCACTGCAAGCAGTAAATGAGACAGTGGGGGAGGAAAAAATTATTCATCCTTATTTTTGTTCAAATTAGCGGATTTGAAATCCAAAACATAAAAAAGGCCACTATTCATTATGCGGGTTCATCTCCTGGCCTCAACCCTTAGTTGAATATCTTCCCTGACTCTATTTCTCACATTTCCTGTCAGCCTTGAGCTGCTTTGTCTATTAAAGGCAAAAAATATCCAAACCCCCCCCGCATGTGCGATATTATCTGAATACAGATAGCCAGAATAAGCCTTCAAGCTCCTCCTTTATTTTTACACTGGCTGAGTAAACCCAGACTTTGCAAGATAAACTGACCCATACATCGTTCCTGACAATGTTTCTTAACCAGATTCATCCTCCAGCTCTTTGGAGATGTAAGTACAAAATATCCCGGAGAGCTGTAATGCAAAGTAGGCCTGATTCAACACTGCAAAGATCTTGTGCAGTTCCTTTTAATCACACTGTTAGTATTTTTTCTGTGTTGTTTTATAAAGCCAGACAAAAAGTCTTGGTACCATAGAAGGCAAGTCTCCCTGTGGCTGTGTTCTTGCCCATCTTGTTCTCAGCAACACATTCGTATCCCCCTGTGTCATCCTGCTGGAAGCTGGGGATCTCCAGCACAGCATTAGAGTACTTCATTTTGACTTTGCTGGGGAAGGGAACGCCGTTAGCTCTCTTCCAGGTGATCTCTGGGACGGGGCTGAAAGAAAAAGGAGAGGTAAGCCTCAGAGGAGATTCTCATCCACGTCCCTTTGAAGTTTCAAGATTGTCACACAGGTTGTCTGTAATAATCCTGCAATAAAGTGAGCCATGGAGCTTAAAGCCTTTTTACTGTAGTGTTATTTTATTTTTTATAGATGAAAGGTTTTACGTTAACTCAATCCGACAAAAAAAGTAATCACGGATGGTTTTCAAACCAATCACAGCTTGATGCTTCTCTATGAGAAATATAATTGCCCCATTAACTTTAGTACACAGATCCAGAGGTTCTTCGTCTAGAGTGAAAGACAGCAGAAGATTGAAAACATGCTTGACAGAATCCAGCTTACTTCCCAAGGGCGAAACACTCCAGCGTAACTGTTGATCCTTTGGCGGCGGGTACATTGTCTGGGAAATTAACTTCTATTTTCGGCTCGTATTCACCCATCACTCCTATGAAGAGGCAGGCACAGGAAAACTTGCTCAGTCCTACACTATTCATGATATGCAAGCAATATGGTTTGCGTTATGACCAAATAATGGCACTGCCAAACTTACATAAAGAAATAAAAGACACGTGAGCAAACATTCCCTCGTGGGAAACCTCATGGTTGTACATCAGTTAAGTGTGCAGTCACCAGAGTGCAGCAGGATACCAAAAAGGAATAATTTAAGCCTCTTCTTGGTGGAATGAGTTCGGTGTATTCAAAATCATGTTTTTCAAGCTAGTCTGGTTGTTTATCTATTATTTCAAAGCTTGAGCGGGCAGCACCCAAACTCCACTGTTTTATTGTTAATATCAGTATTCATGGGAGACAGTTGAGACCAGGATCAGAGAGCGATGAGATGGGATTTAAATTTATGCAGCTACATGTACAGTACACTGAGTGGAAACTAACTGGTTGAGCCACCGGAACACTCAATGTAATGGTCCAATGACGTATGGCTTATGTTTTATTCATTACAGCGGCAATCTTTATTCAGTCTTTCTATGAAAGCATAACAGAGAATAGAACAACAGACTGCTGAGGACCTGAGCCTGAGACTTCATGTGTAAGGCGCACAGGGAGAGCTTTTAAAGGGGAATGCGAATTGTGAGAAAGCAAAGTCAGCAAAGGAGAGATCTGGGTGCTTTGTTTGCTGGCCTACATTGAGGAGCATTTATTTACTTACAGGCATTAGCACTCAGTGACTCAACTACAGCCAGGCACGACACGACAAAGAGCCCTCACGCTAGTATGATGATTAAAGCCACCTTGAAAGGAAAGGTCCTTAGTACATGTCTGAAAGGCATGCTTGTCACACTGCGGCCGTAAGCTGTGTCTTACCATCTGTCCGGAGGATCAGAGACGTAGGTGAGCTCTGGACTTTGCCCTTTGTGATGCTGTTCATCACCACACAGGTGTAGTTACCCACGTCTGAGGGCTCTACCTTGGATATATAAAGGTTTCCCGTCTGCTGGGAGACGAAGCGACGATTGTCTTGTTGAACAAAGTACGGGTATTCATTGAAGACCCATGCATAAGTAAGATCTGTAAGACAAACAAGAACGCACATGAGCCAAGTCTGGATACCATAAAAACGAGTTACTTAATGTGATTAAGAGAATTAAATGTGATTAAAATGGGCTAATCATCCTTGTCAAGATTATACTTTAATCCTGTGAAACACTAAAGATGAAGGCCAGAGAGTTTACCTCCTGAGGAGGTGGGTGTTCCACAAAGCAACACCACTCCTTGTCCTTCCCGCACTGATACTGCACTTCTAGTGTGGACTTTGAAATGATCCAAGTCTGACGAGGGAAAAGAAACAGAAAAAAAACCCATCACTTCAGGATCTCACATATCAGAATGAAGCAGAGCTGACTAAAAAGCTTTGAGCAAGACACTGACACAAGCCTATCAGAAAGTTGCTATGAGAATTTCACTTCATCTATGCCTGAGAGAGTCATCGAGGCAGAGTGAGAGAGAGAAAAGAGCTTATAAGAGTCAAATTTTAAAGAAATTTGAACCCACAGCCTACATGACATGTAACATATACTCTTAATGCAGGGGAAAATAGCTGGTTGGAACAGGTTTCAAAAGGGTGTGTACATGTCTGAGAAATCTGCACAAGCCGTGTTGTTGAGAGTATAGATGCTTTTAAAGCTTTTGAAAATTTGGCTTTAATTATGAGATGAATAAATAATATCAAAATTTAGAGGCTCATTAAAAGGGTACATAAAGATCTAAGGAAAAAAAATCATTACTCAAGAAAGGGCAGAAGAAAATCAAGCTCTTTAACAGCTATCTTTGCTGCATGGACCATTTCTTGGATTGTACAGGCATGAAAAATAATGTTCTAATCCGCTTCTCTCCTTAGACAAAGACAGAGCAGCATGTGACACGTATCCACTGAGCGTAGCCCCTAACAGTGAGCTCAAGCCATCTGAATAAGCATCAAAGTGGGATGCAAATGCAATGAAATCTCAAACTATTTCAACAGAAATACTTTGCAGCACATCACTGTAGGTAGTTGGCACACTGATGCAATATTAGCTTAGGAGCCTGCTTGTTTGGAAAGCTTCGAACTCTTGGTATATAATAGTTCTGCAAGTGCAGTTCTACAGCAGAATGTAAATCTGGTGAGAGAACTCAAGAGATAATTAACATCCAATGTCAAAACAGATCAGCTGATACAAAAGAAGCCTTGAATGGACATACATTCATATACCTCATCAGCGCCGTTTTCCCAAAAGTTTATTTACGCTGTCTTCTTGAAAACTTCTCTAATCCTTATCTTTAGGTTAACAAAGATGGTTTCCCTATAAAAGCAGATTAATTTATCCTTTTATCTCAAAGTAAAATGCAAAAACAAAGCCTTTGTTTTCTTGTACTGACACATAATTTTCTGGCGATCAACAGATAGAACAAAAGGCTTGTCACTGTGATAGGCCAGACCACGACATGCCGTGCTGCCGTTGCCCACACTAATGAGGTAAGTGAAGCCCATTTCTTTGTTTGTGTTGTGCTTTTGTAGCTGTATAGATGTGAGTGATAATCATTTGAGGCTGAGATTGAGATCTCAAGAAAAAAAAGAAATGAACTCCTCACAGAAAAATGGAGTGAATAACATCTATACTTGAAATTCACCTTGGGGGCTTCCACAACCATGTGATTTTCTTGTGATTGGTAAGCACATTATCTTTATTATTCTTAATCTCTTCAGCATGGTCCTTCAGTGAGGCTGCCTGCAGTGTCTGTAGACATTGTTCGTAATCTCAAGTCGCCTCTTGAGTGCAGAAATTAGCTGATGGAGATTTTCACAAAATGCCATTAATTGTTTTGATTAATTAGCCAACTGTACAATCAGCCTATTGATAGTACTACTGTCATAACGATCCTACTGTGGTCAGAAGCGAATGGCATGATGGAACAGGCGACAAAAAAACCTTAAATCAAGAGTCTGCGCTAGAATAGGTAGAAAAAAAAAACAAAGTAGACAAAAAGAAATACATCCTGCACGAACGACAGTGAGAAGGAGTTGTGTGTTTCTGAGCACATTCAACCGGAGCCAATTACTTTTCTACACCATCAGATCCAAATAAAGCTATGTGCTATCTAGACACACGGGTTTGTCCAGTAACCATGAATGATTCAAAGACATAATAATCACTTTTTATCAATACTTTTTTATCTCAAGTGAAAATTGTAAAATGGCTTTTCAGAAAGGTGTGGGTATTGCAAGATGTAACTGGAAAATTATTTTTCAGAAGCTTACGGTCCGTTTTCTTTTGAAATGTCATTGTTCTTTTTTCCTGGCAGTGCATATCTTAAAAGCTTGTCAAAAAAAACCAAAAATACAGTATGTGCGTGGCCGCATGCCACCAGGAGAAAGTGTGAAAAGACGTTTTGTTGTGATGTGCATGAAAAGAAACCTTAATGAAAAGCACATAAATAGAAAGTGTTCGTTTATTTACTCATTCGAGATTTTTGCTGGTTTCACAACAAGAATGTGTGAAGTGAAAAAGAAAGAAGTTCTTTAACATCCTCACTGCAGATGTAATATAAAGCGATGGTTTCACTCATTCTGTTCTTCATTGGCATTACTCTTAGCTTCATTTTTATGACCGTGGAAGCAAATTAAAGTAAACACCATTTTCTTTAGGCGTCAGGCCTTATTCACACTGTTTTTATATGCTCCTTAAGCAGTATGGCGGACTACTTTCCCCTTGAGATCATCCAATAAAGTTAAGTAGTAATTCTTGGTTTGCATGTGTGATCACAAGTAAAGGAACTGCCGCCAAGCCAAGCGGCTTCCATGTTATTTCAACATCTAATGTTGCTTCAAAACAATTTTACTTCACTCTGATAAATATTGCAAAGAATGCCCGCCCAGTTTGGTGTGCGTTGGCAGTATTTGCTAAGTGCAGCCATACTTCCGTTCCATTTGTTAGAAAAATGTGACAAACACTGATTCAACTTACAGGCAAACTGTAGACTGGCTCTCCTGCTGAGGATCGCTCCTACAGTGTTGAACGCCATACACTGGTACATTCCTACATCCTGGTAGCGGTCCAGACTGCTTATAATGAGGTTGCCCCCAGACAGACGCCGCCGGCGATCCAGGCCCAGATTTATGAGAGTCCCATTCAATGACCATCTGTGAGGGCAAAGACACCATCAGTCCCTGGCAAAAAACACCGTCCATTTCTTTCTACCAACCAAGGTGGTGTGACAGGAGGTGAGCGGAGAACACAACTCACTGCAGTAACTCAACTTGGAGTAAGAATAATATACTGTGTGGTTGCGCTGCGGTACCAGAATTCACAGGCCTGCAGGTTGAATCACCAACAGCAGGGAGTTCGCCATTAATTCTTTTCTGCAGCGCTTCAACTTTCAAGTCAAAGTTTCCGGATTGAGACTTTTTTTTCTTTCTGTTACAGCTAAATCCTTGATGTGTGACATTTCATAAACTCAGACAACATCTCTTTGGCTCCTACATTTGAATTTTACTCATTCTAAAGATTGATTAATAATTTATTTAATCTGTTATTCTGTTATACTCACATGAGTCATTGAAAAATATCACGTAACAAAGTAAGTTTCTTTTATTATATCCTATTTATTAAGCTTGAATTTCTGTCTGTGCTTTCTGCCACTTCAGCTCCTGTTCTGTGCAATTTAAAGCAAGAATAAGAAAAGATTTTGTAGAGCCTTCCCTGATATTATCATCTGTTTCACCATAATAATATCTTCTCTGTCTCATTATATTTACATAATGTGACATTATTCCACCTTTGACTTCTTATTAGCTCAAAACATTAGTGCTAAAGGAGTAACAGTGGGCTGATGCAACAAATGATGAATTTTTCACTCCTTTTCACCTTCTGTTTCATCTGTCCCACACCTACCAAGCGTGGGAATAATATAAAAATTCACAAACAGCTCAGATGGAGAATCAGATAAATGCAGCGCCTCAGAGAACTCTTAAAAACATAAGGTTAATTCATTTATTTACACAAGTCCTGCTATTAAGTGAAAAAAGGTCTTTTTTTCTACTAATGCAACTCTCCATCTCGCTTTGAATGTTATTCAAAAATAGAGCGCCGCAGGGTTCAAGGACACGTTTCAAGAAGGGTTCATCTTTTTTCTAAAAGCATTGAAAATAACTTTTTTTTTCATTTAGCCACATTTTTCTAATCTGCTTCCTTATGAGGAAATGAAAAAACACGAAGGCCATGATGGGCAACCTTCCAAAAGCTTTCAAGCCAACCCTTCAAAATAATTTCTTGAAAAATAAATCAGAGCCACTGACTGAAGCTCTGCTGCCATTTTCTAGATATTTACAGTTCATACAAGTGTAATATATATTTAGATAAACTTGCCACCAGAAACACATCCTCCTGTGTCTACTCGCATGTGTTCAGCTTTTTATCCCCGAGTCACCAGTTTTCACCTCTTTCTGACCTGCTCTGAAGTGCCTCCGCTGTTCAGTGGTGCTCTGAACATTGTGCGAGTGATTGAATCCCAACTCTGAAACTGAATTACTCTGCTTGAGTCCTGTCTTGTGAACACATGTTGGCTGCCCGTCTGACCACAGAGAGTCTCAAGTATGTCAGATGATCCTGCAGTGGAGAGCCACAGGTTTCAGCCATCAGGTCAAGTAAAGGTTGGTCATGTCGCCCTGTGTCTTGATTTAAAAAAAAATCTCACTGCATAACTTCTGCGAAGGTGAGATTTTTCTGTTTGAGAAGCGGTTTCTGTCCCTGGCTTTTTATGCTGCCATAGTCTGCATACAATGACGGTTTCATCTCTTTGTGAGTGACTGGCAGGGGAAAGGAGACGGGGGAAAAAGGAGGAGGAGGGTGCAGTGTGAGCCCATTTACACTTCAAGAGAGGAGCTAGAGAGGTGCTGAGGGCATGCAGAGCCGAGCACAGCCCTGCTTGACAAGACACCACGTTAAACATGCTCATCTCACCTTTAATCAGGACGTGGAAATACCTGGTCTCAGGGAGGGAACGTGAAAAGCCTGAAATAATGAGCGTACGTATTTCACACCGCTATCATTCAGCTCGTCTGCGCTGCAGTAATTCCACTGTTGAACTCCAAAGACTCTCGTAATCAATGTTAGTTGGTGCCAACTGGAGTCTAGAAACCAGAGTTGGTCTGATGGCATGTTAAGAGGAGGTTTAAGAAGTTTTTCAGTGCTACATGAGTGTGAATGAGATATTATCTGGTGAGGCTGGAGGCAGACTGGCAGGTGTGTTTGTCAGAGTAAATATGAAGCCCTTAAATATGCCACTGCGTGGAGCCTTTAATGGAGTTTGCAGCTGGATTCAGAGAAAATTGAAACGCGAGCAAGCACTGCACTATTCTTAAATTACTACATACCCTAATTTACAGTACTGAAACAACCAATAGGGGCTAAACATAGAGGAAGGCTGTAAGGCTGATATTAATGCAAAAAAAATGTATGTAAATGTGTGTTAAATGAAGTCCATCAGAAGAAGAGATGCATTATCATCCCTTACAATTCCCAATTTTCTGTACAATAACCAAATTCAGTGCTAAGATCCTCGACCTGTGTAATAGTATTCATTTTTTTCAGGTCCAAATGAGTTTCTAAGCGTGCACTGCACATTATTTCTCTTTCTGTTGGCTTGAAATACAGTTGTTTGTCATTGTGGATGCCTAAATGCCATGTACTCTGGGGAAAAAGCATCTCTATTTAAATTATACTTCAGTGAACCTCTTTCTATCTCATGTCATTCCATAAGAAATTCTTTTTTGTTTCAGTTTTAAACTTAACCCAAAATAACAATCACATCACATCACATCAGTTAAAGAGTACTCGTTGTCACCAGGCACCAGAGATGGCTCACTTATAATATTGTATGCTAATACCGTATGAGTGTCTAACATTATGTCCCAACACCAAGCAACTGCCACTCACCCTGCAGCGATCAAACCTACACTCCTGTTATGTCTCGCAAACAAACCCCACTGCTTTGTGCTATCTGCTGCAGAGCAGCTAGAGGTGTCCAAGAGATAGAGATAGAAGAGTATTTCTATCTTTTTACGTTGGCACTATGAACAGAAAAACAGGACAGCCTCTGGTGTGAACACAAGTCAAGGCACAACACTGCGATCACAGATTGACACAGGCAACCCAGAAAAGACTTCAGTGGTTAAAATCTGGCAAGTGTTGGTCGAAAGCACAAACTTGCTGCTAGATATTATGAAAAGAGACAATAAAACAAACTAAATAAGAGATAAATGCCTATTAATACAAACTGACAAACTACATTTTTTATATGGCAAGTAATGTTTTCCAGCATCCGTTTTCCACTCATATTTGGCATGCCCCTCGAACTGAGTGCACTTTTACCTGTACTGGGGAGGTGGTATTCCCTTTGCATCACAAGTCAAAGTAGCTTCTTCCTCTATAGAGTCAACAGGAATGAACAAGTCACCTGGCTCCATCCTCCATCTTGGACCATGGTATGATCCACTGTCCAGACAATCTGTCAGAGAAAAACACTAACAGCCTGAGCGTAGTAACAGGGAAAAAAAGTGCCATTTTTTGATGGAGTCTGGCCTCCATAATTTCACATTCTTCTGGAGGAAATGGGATATTTGGGCCTAATAGGGAGGGCTCTTTCAAAAATGGGAGGTGGGACATTACTAAACATGGGAAAGGACTCGATATGGTTCATTTTATGTGGAGGTGATGAGAAGTGCTGATTCCTCTGGAAGAATAAAGTGGATAAAATGAACAGCTGAGAATGTGCCAGGAGGACTTTTCTGGCACAGTGAGAGGAGAAATTTCAGCAGTTACAAATAAGAGCATGATACAAAAGAGAATAGCTGGAGCTTTCTGAATCATTCATTGGTATAATGTTAAAGATTTTATTGAAGATAATGAATTTGTGTGCACCTAAAGATGTTATTCTTGCTTATGTTGGTAGTCAACATATTTACCCTAATAGAAATACTTTACAAAAATATTTTTCCAAGCTGGAGAGCTAATAGTATTTGGTCTGCATTTTATGTTAATTTTGCACCAGGGGAAATAGTGTAGACGGCAAGGAAACAAAAGCTGATGTCTCTCCATCAAGTTCCAGTCACAGAGCAGTGAGGAGGAAGATTTAAAGTATTGTTTCTGTGTTGTGAATGGAAGTCAATACTGAGGAGTGTTTCTTTAAACCGGGGCCATCCTATCATCTCTGACACTGACAGGATTTTCTGCTCTTCAGCCATCATCCCCGCAACTGTAAATGTCCAAACGTGAAAGAATCATTACTCATATAAAAAGGTGGTTTACCTGCCAGACAGTCGATGATTGATAACAGTAGAAGCTGTTTCCATGGCAACGTCATCTTTGGCAGCCAAGGGCAAATGAGAGTTTCATCCAATAAGCTTTAAAATGGCACCGGCGTTCTCCGAGAGTGGGGAGCTTGACCTGTTGGGATGAGACTTTTGTTGTGAAACACCAACTCAGCAAGAGCCAACATTTTTATCCCAGTTTCCACATTAGACTTTTTAATCATGAGCTGTAATAATGGACAACATGACAGCTCCCCAAAATCAAAAGCCAAACAAATGGGGCCTTCCCCGGTGACTCTCTGCAGTGTATCTCACAAAGTCTGCCTTTAACACTGTTCACATCTGAAAACACAAAACACAAATCCAACCATTTTTCCTTAAACAGTCTCAGTTGCCAGTTTTTCCCATGCTGATTTGTATCCATATGTACACATTACTAACCGGTTTGGTTTCAGACACTTTTTTTGATGCTATTAAATGGGTTGTAATGACATGACTGGCATTTCTGTTGACAACTGCGGTTCTTCTGGAGCTGTGTAAGAGTAGAAGATGAATAATGACAAAAATGAACAAAAGAAGTTTCTATAAGCTCAATACTCCACTCTAAACCAATCTGTTATTATGAAGACTGAACCCATTTTTTAACCCCGACACGACAGACAGACATTTCCATTTATTGGCTTTGGAGGTATTTCACCAGTCCATCTGGGGAAGAGCTGTTTGCAAGTGTTTTCAGTGGCGGGACTTTAGCAAAAATACAGCTGCTAGTGATTGCTGATGACAGTTCTGCTCGACACACTCATCCCAGACCAATCCACATCGAGCCGTGATATGACGTAGCAGATGTGTAACCTAACACCAAAACTGGTGAGAAGATCAAAAATATTGGTTCCTGTCAGAAAGGCTTTAGGTAATGTTCTCTGTTCTTCTTTGAAAAAAAGACAGTGAGTCCATTTCTGATAAAACTGCAGATATTGCCATGTTCAGGGGGACCATGTCACACACTGCCATTGTTTTCAAACATCTGGGCGCTCTCTTTTCTGATTGGGCTGATGACTTTTGTATCGTGTGAAATCGTTTGTCATTGGCTCTTAGCAGGATGGATCTGCATGATTTCAGAAAATGAATCAGGCAGGTCCATCTGCTCTGCAAGGTTACCGACTTGTTACTTCAAGCCTCAAATTGAATGTGGGTTTACTTAATGTTGGCAAGAACACAATACCACAAAATCCACCTGCCAATTCCTACTGCACAGACTTCTTCACAACTTCACTTTTGTACAACAGGAGGAGGCAAAGACATGCCATCCATCTTTACATACAGTCACATACATGGTGCTTTTAATTATCCATCAGCTAGAGCCAAGCTGTGGTAGTTTGATTACAAAATTGAATATAAGGTCTCGTTCCTTCTGTCCATTATCACAAATCCAATCAGAGGATCCAGACAGTGTCACTTTGTGCCCTATTGTTTGGCCAACTTGCACTTGGAGATGTCTGAGGGTGATACCAGAGGCATATGGGAGGAAGCCCATGCCAATCTATTAAGGGAGCAACCAACGCCTAAGCTCATCCTTCACTTGGACGGATTCACTCTGGCTGCCTGAGGAGAGACTTGGACCTGGGAATTGGGTGCCATCCAATCAATTAGATTCACCCACAGCAGCATGTGTCTCCCCACATGCTGGGGTGAATCAAGACAGCCTGATGAGGCAGCCATTCCACCCAGGTCCATAATCAAGGGCAAGTGTCTGTCTGCTCCTAGCATGTGTTGCAAATTGCCATGCACCCACTTCTTGCAGGAGGATCCTGAGCGAGTAATGATGAAATTATGAAATGTCAAACATTCACACAACGGAGAACTGGCAATAACAGCAGTCAACTGAGCAGCTGCACACGCATGTACAAATGTGTGAGCAGCATGTTTTTGTTGATCAGTATGAACCTGCATGTATGAAATAAAGAGATCAGCACACAGCCAAACCCACACAAAACACAAATTTCTTCAAGAGGTGTTCAAGATATAGTAAGGGCAGAGACAGATAATAACGCCAATCTGCTAAATGTCACACAACCCACACACACCTACACACCAAACTCACTTTCACACCGTGTACAACACATATAACACTCTGCCTCCTCATGCATACACACACAGACTCACACATACACTCACTTTCCATTTTGAAGACATAAGCCACAACGAGCAGCTCATTTGTGGCCTAATCCTGGGGCGAACCAGGTTCAGAGCGCTACTTATGGAGGGTCTAATTGTTTGTCAGCTGCCTGGATGTCAAATCACACACGTGGGGTCTCTGCCAGGATTTTTCTTCCTTTCCTTTCATGTTTGCTCGGTCTTTTTTCTTTCCCTAAAGTCGACGAAATTGGATTGGTATGCTTCCTCTCTGGACGAGTCCTGCATGCCATACCTCAGTGATAGGCCCCTGGTGTTGCAAACTGCTGGCACCTCAGGACAGAGGATTGGTGTTTGGAAGGTACAGAGGGTATTACACTACTGTCGACTTTGCATGTTATGGTTTGCATTTGTAATGGAGGCTTTTTGTGTGTCAGGGATGGGAAATTGTAACAGCTGATGCAATGTGGCCCTCTTTTTGTGGGCAGACTTAATAAATAATTTACAAATGCAAAATAGTGAGTTACACAAATCTGTCCGTGATATTACAGGGAGCAGATCACCCAGTTACTCACATGTAAGCACGCACATGCACAAGCATTTAGGCACCCACCTACATGCAAAAGCACACGCGCGCGCACACACACACACACACACACACACACACACACACTCCCATGGATAATAGTGCTAACAACAACAGTGATAAAAGGTGGTGAGGAAGCTTTGCAGGGTGAATCACTCTCAATCAAAGATGGTCCCTGCCAGCAACAACATACCACTGGCTTAACTGGTGCACAAAAAATAATATTAATGTATAAAGACGATATCTCCCACCTTCATCACACCCTGCCTGCATCCAAGTAACATGCTGGTTGAACAAATAGCCCAGCTGGCAGAGTGGGAGTGTACTTACTTTGAAGGCCTGAGCTGCATTCATCACAGATATTCCAGCTGACATAGTGGCATAGCTATATGCAATTACCTGGTGAATGTTGCAGGGTAGAAAAGATGTGCATTGTGTTTCTATGTCTGCATGTGTGCACTTACTGTATCTCAGTGGACATAAAGCCATCACTGTCAGAACACTCCTCAGATCCTTAAGAACACTTGAGGATAATTCTTTCTGAATATTATCAGCAAGTGCATACTCCACCCCAGGTTGGTTTGTCTCTGTTCTGTGTTGGTGTGTGCCTGTAGCAACACATTTAAGAGGGTGAGGTGAAGTGAATCCAGGCTGCAGTGTGTGTGCATCACACCTGGTATGAACCACAGAAGCTTTTAGGGGGTATAATACCACCATGTGAGTAATGTAACAGCAGGTCTGCAGCAGTTTGACAAAGAAGGGGGAGGCTGGGCCACAAACAAGCTCTCATTTAAAAAAAAAGAAAGAAAGAAAGAAAAAAATATCAGAGTGCCTGTGTCTAAGTGCATGCCCCTCCAAAATGAGACTACTCAATGTGGAGGAATTGGCTGCAGTTGGGAGGGCACGTCACGTTGCTCCAGCATTAAACAAATAATTATGGACTATTGCATTAGGAATTGCCAATACGTGGATAGTATGCAAGACAGGGCCGACATGTGAGCCTGGTTAATAATTTAGCAGATAAATAACAATGTCTAAATAATTAAGATTTCTGTATGGGTGCACGTTCACAAATGCCGAGCGCGCTCGTGGATTGAATATTTTTTTCTTTTAATTATTGGATTGTCTTACCTCTTATCTTGAAATATCTTGAGACCAGCAGCAACCAAATTCAGCCCTCGCAGAAAAAGCGACAGATTGATCCTCCATGGAAACCTCGTTAGGAAAATTTCGGTCACAATCGCAAGGTCGTTCATACAGGTGAAAAAATGAGCCGGTGGTCAGTAAGATATAACAGGGAACGCAGGAGGCATAAACACACGCGTCTCATATCGCTGCTCTCCCTTTTCTCCACTCCCCACCGACAAAAAAAGAAAAAAAAACATACACACACACGCACACACACACACAACACCCACGTTGTTTGCTGCGTTGAATCACATTTGAAACCTCCCCAGTTTTAGACGCTCGAGTATCGCCCGTGTTTACGCTCACTAATCCAACACGCGCGAGGCTGAAATTGGGCTGGAGAAGGAATCATGCAGAGATGATTTATTATGCGCATCAAGTCAGCTCCTTCCTGCGAAGAAGAAGAAGACGAAGAAAGAGAAGAAGGGGAGGAGGAGGGCTGTACGGCGGTGGAGGAGGCGTCAGCGCAGCCAGAATCAGCAGCAGCAGCAGCAGCAGCGCTGGGATGATGGGAAGGTGCGGGAGGGAGGAAAGCGCACCTGGCGGAGAACCGCGCCTCCCTGCGCCAGGAGATAATATTGCAACTAAAGTGTGAGCCTTAACCCAGAGGCGACTCAAGACTTTAAAGGAACCCAGGATAAGAACACAGTGAGGCACTTTCTCAGACATTAGTTAACACTGCAGCTAAATGTGTCTTATTTTAAAGCTTTTCGCTGAAACTAAACTTAAATATACTTTTTATTACGTTAAAATGCTGAGAAAAAAACAATTCAAAATATTAATATTCAACTTTTTAATTAATTTGCTTATTTTTTTCCCCCTAGACCCCTCCTCTGCCTGTTTTGTTGATATTTTGGTTGACTTGGGACACTTATGGGCAGAGAGTAGGAATGGTTATGGGTGGAGACCAGCCAATCACAGTGCGTCCAGTGCACAAGTGACTTTGCGTGTTGATGATAGTCGGGTGGAAGAAGCTATCCTAAGCGGCTATAATAGCAGCCATAACAGAATGTTTTTTTTTTACTGTCTATGATGTGTTCACAAGGCTACAACTGTTAGCCATGCTATTAGCTACAATTGGAGGCAGTGAGCATGTGCTGCTGCTGGCACTGAGTCACGGAGGAGGAGACCAGTTTGAATGTTGTATGTAAATAAATAAACGAAACTTAACAAAAATTTCTGCATGCTCTGCCTTCCAAAAAGTGCATTTCCAAAAAATTTAGCACATTAATATGAATGGAGAAGCTCTGTTACCATGGAAACCAAACAGCAGCATAAATGTGATGTCATACTAACATCGCCAGTATCTCCAAACGGAGTTTATGAATAGGACAGATGCTCTTCACTAGAGTTTACCTCAGCTCTCCAGTGCCTAAAATCTGGGTTTGAGGTTGATCAGCATGTACCTGGAAGGTTTCAAGTGCCCTGAGAAGAGGAAGAGGGTTTAAAACAAGTAAAACAGACCAAATCAACCAGTCTATTAATTATATCCTGACCATACTTTGCCCAAACAAAGCAAAACAAGTCTTCCTAAGGCCCATTTACGTTCAACGTTAAATGTGGTCCAGGATAGGGACAGACCCTCTTGTCCCTGCGCCACATTTATTTTGTTAGCATTTCTGCACATTTTCACAAAGCTTGCAGATATGGGCCAAACAGAGCAGTACCACTGGAAACATGGGGGCTGTTACTACCCAATACGCAGCTCGAATGAGACACAAAGACGAAATAACGATGGGGGAACTTTTTGAAGAAAAATGAGATACATCACCTGCCTCACCCACCACCACCAATCCTGCTTCCGTTTTTGACTTTTATCCAAGATATACATAAACAATACCTCATACACGGCTGCCATGTTCGTTTTTGAGTTTGTTGTTGTCACTTTTGACTCTGGACTGCCCCCCTGGTGGATGTGTTGATCACCAGTAATGTGAACGTAAAGGGGACATGGAAGCATGTGAGAGGTGACAGTAGCATCATTTGCAAAGAACACGTTTTTTTTCGTACGTAAAGGGGGTATGAATACGTCTTTACACTTACACAGGAGATCTACTCTGTTTTCTGTTAAACTTTTCCCAGAGCAACATAAAACTGTTCCTCCAAGAGATAGCTCTTGGCAACATATGCAATGCAAAACTTTCCTCTGCAGAGACCTTGAGCAGAAACAGACTAATTGATGAACAGCCATCTGCCGTGGCTGGTTGGGCCAAAAAGAGAGGAAGAGGAGAGAAGTAGAATTTAAATTACAGTCTCCAATCTTTTATAAAATTACTTTTGATCATGTCAGTTCACAACATTGTTTAAGTTATAGCCTACCTGTCTCCAGGTCAGCACTTCCTCTCAAACATGTTCTCCATCCTCTTATAGGAGGAGCTGTTTTCTTTTGAGCCTGAACATTTAACATTATCCTTCTTTGTTGTCTCGTGATAGATGTGTACCTTTAGCTGAAACAGGTAGCTTTTTTTGTACTGCCCTGATTTTAAATTTCTATAAAAGAGGTGTTTGATGGTTTCCTAAGATTTAATTGTACAAAATCTTTCATAGTATGACTGTATTTGCAAATAGATAAATAGTAATAACAATAATAATAATAAAATATATAAATCTATAATGTGTGTGTGTGTGTGTGTGTGTGTTTGTGTGTGTGTATCGTCGAAGGTGAGCCTACTATTAATACTGTCTATTAACTCCTGGTGGATGTCAGCTCTCCTGAGGGGTGTACCCTCAGGCAAGGTTCGAGGATCTGTTGAGCCCAAAGGATTATTAAGACTAATAATTGGTTATGGAACACTGAGATTAAGAAAACACTCCACATGTATCTCTGAGGCCAACAAATCAGGCCTTGAATAAAGCCTATATTTGTTCTCTGTGTGTCTCACCTAATGCTGCTCCAAAGTGTGGGAATTTCTGAAACCAACATGTCACCTGCATAGTGCATACATTGCATCATGGGTTCCTGGCAGTAAATTTAGTCTATTTCAATTTAATTTAGTTAGCCCTTAATTATGAATATAATCTACCCCCCTTCGTCTCCCCCCCTTCATTTCCAGACAAAATTAACCCTTTCAGGTCCTCTCAGGTGAGCACTTAAAAATGAAGTTATTGCACAGGATTATATTTCCAGCAAAAACACAGAAAATTTAATTAATTAGTCTTTTGATATCAATTGAAGATGACACTAAAACAATAGTGTAATTGGACTCTTATGTGCCAGCATGCTAAGCTTACACCTGCGTTTCAATGAAGTGGAGGTATCTGATGTAATTGCAGTTTCTGGTTGCACCACTGAAATCATGTGCATCAGTGTTACAGTCAAGCATTCACTGTGTATCATATAGTAAATCAACAAATTAGATTACAATGAAGCACGTGATTTCTGCAGGACTCATTTTTTCCCTGGGATGAAGATGCAGAACCAATAACTTGTTTATACACAGTGCGTCATCAACATGGTCTCTCTTTCTTTGTTTTTATAATCATCATCTTTTCTCATTATGC
Source organism: Thalassoma bifasciatum (assembly GCA_008086565.1). Lineage (NCBI taxonomy): Eukaryota > Metazoa > Chordata > Actinopteri > Labriformes > Labridae > Thalassoma > Thalassoma bifasciatum. Next base: position 62,803 of record RPOG01000002.1, read on the forward strand.
CAGTCTGACTGAAGCAGACAGCCAACCATTGTTCTTTTTAATGTGAAAGAAGCATCACATGACATGCTGTTTACACAAACCAAGACAGAAGTTCAATAAGAAATTTCTTTTCAGCAAACCAGATATCTCTAACTGGAGCTTTGGACTTTGTCAAACCAGCTTACTTTACACAACATTCATCAGTGTTCCATTCGCTTTATTTGCCTACTCAGACATAAATGTATATATATCTGTAAATGTTTTTATCTTTCTCATTTATGTTGATCTTTTATTTTATATTCATTCTATTTTATTTCTTTTATTGCAGTTGGATGCTGGTACAAAACACATTTCACTGCACATTGAACTGTGTATAATTGTTTATGTGACAAATAAAGATTATCTTACCTTGTCTTACCCAATATATTCTAATCTACAGGCATGTTGGACCTGCTTAATGCTTGACCCTTCCTGATTTATCTGTTTCTATTTTGCTACAGAGTTTACGTTTGAAGTTGTGCATTCATCAGCAGAATTACCTTGCCTTTGCATCCTTGTCCCAGCAGGTCAAGACAAGATAATTCACAAAGCATCATATGTACATAGAGCAATTTAAATGCTTTGTAGACCTAGAAAATAAAACAGAGGAAATAGCAACAGCATCAAAAGAAGCACGATATGGGTAAGCATTTATTAATTTTTCATAGCTCAGGTGGAGTCTGTGATTCTAGGGCAGCCAAAACACATTTTAATCTTCTAAATCATAACACTAAAAAACTTAAAATGGTCATTTTCTGGAAAGCGAGGGAAGAGTTACCTCAGATGACTGATGAATAAACACTATAGAGTTACTTTTGGCTGGCAGCCTTTTAGCGCACCACAGTCTAAAGTGGTTTGAGTGGTCAAAAGACTGGCCTGGTGCTGTGGAAATGCAGTCCATTTACCGATTAAGGACTCAGAAAGAGGATGCATCTCCAAAGTCAAAGTTTAAAGTGGCAATAATTGAAGGAAAATTAAACACCCCTAAATCTGCCTCTAACTTTTTGCAACACAGTCCAGAAGTGTTAGCGGTTGTAGATGTTAGAGTCTGTTGTGGTTAATAGGTTTAAAGGCACTGAGAGGACTTTATACGTGATCTTGAAATAGTCTCATAGTCAAATATTTACCTGTTCATAGAACAGGATTTAAAATTAGGGTTTCAGTGTCAAAACCGGTTATTTCTGAATGCTATTTCTCTGTATCTGTGACCATGTTAGCGTTTCCAAGAACTCAGATCAATTTGCAGCACATAGACAGGAAGGGCTGCACGGTGGCGCAGCGGGTAGCGCTCCAGCCTCACAGCAAGAAGGTCACCGTTCGGGCATGGTTGGCCTTTCTGTGTGGAGTTTGCATGTTCTCCCTGTGCATGCGTGGGTTCTCTCCGGGTTCTCCGACTTCCTCCCACAGTCCAAAAACATGTCCACGTTAGGTTGATTGATTATTCTAAATTGCCCGTAGGTGTGAGTGTGTGCGTGAATGGTTTTCTGTTTCTATGTCAGCCCTGGGATTGACTGGCGACCAACCCTGATTAGCAGGATAGACGGTATAGAAAATGGATGGATGGATAGACAGGAAGTCCTAGATGCCTACTGGCAAAGTTTAGTAATGAGAAGTGGGTTGACCAAGTAGGAAGCAAAATATGGCATTTGTTTTGAGAAGGGCAGAGCACTCTTGGGGAGTGACAGCACTTGTGTTATACTGGGATTACACTTGCACTGCTTGTTGAGGTTGTAGTTGGTAGATGTGCACTGGTGAGACTTTCAATGGATTCCCTAACGTCCATTCATCTTCTCTACACTAAATTACAGTACAAACTTGAAGTAAAAAGTTTGCTTGTTGTCAGGCTTCAAACAAAACTAAGGTGTGACTGAAGATAAATAGATTAGCTAAAATTTCGCATCCTGCAAAAGTTGTCTTGGGCATTCATGTGCCCCCTAAACAAATGCAGGAATTGGCAGTAATCATGTATTTATGCAGTAAATGATGAAATCAGAGAAACAACCAATTTCGGCCGCAGGTGCCACTGCAGTCAATGCTAAATGGATCATAGTGGTACTGCATTTAAATGGGCAAAGAGTCCATGATAGCTGACATGGTAGCCAAAAGGATTTTCATGTGGGTCGTTTTAGAGGGCCATGCCAACCCAAGGCATCCCGCTTTCAGTTTAGTCACTGCTTAAGCTCACGGTGTCAAATATGATCCCAGTGCCATGCTAATTTCTGAAAAATAGATAAAGATCAATAATAAAAAAGACATATATCAAGCAACCTTATAATTAATAAATGTATTTACTCAAATAATTCTATCACAGAATAGTTTAAAAAATGTAGCTCTTGCCTCACTGAGTTGAATTTTTCTCTTCTTTGCTAAACTTTCTTCTCTTGATGGTGCTCTGGAAGGAGGGTGGCTCCCTGCCACTGCTCAGCCCAGCAGGGTGACCCTCATCAGAAAAACTGTGGTAGGCCAGCCTGGCAGTGCTGGTGGAGGTTTTCTTGATTTTCTTAGCCACATCCTGGCCATCACCAGAGCTCACATTGGGAGAATTTCTCATCAGCTCCATGCTGGAATTCTCACTGAAAGGTAACCTGAGTCAAACGATCGTATTTCTTTATATGACACACACATCTAAGCATGCACTTACTGGGAGCTGTTCGTCAACAAGGTTGCTCAGAGTTACAAAAGGATGCTGAAGAATTTGTCAGGTGTTATTATTTCTTCAGCGTACACCTTGACAGTTTCCATCAGGAAGTCAACAATGCTCAGCCTATCATGCTCATCTGTTTTGAATCCTCTCTTTAGAGACCTGCTGACATGTTGTACCAGATTCAAATGAAACAAAACTAAAAGAAAATGAAATATTTTGCTTTTGATTTTTCATTTTGTCAAGTCTTAGCGTTGGAGTGCTAAAAGCATGATTACTTTAAGAAAACCCTGCCTTGATCTAACTACTCAGACTGTTATTGCAAGAGCGGCACAGTTGACCTTTTAGCCCCAAGTTTTGATCAAGGAGAAGAAATGTGAAAATATGATTTCAAGTAATTTCTTGCTGTGACTGGTGAAAACAACCTTTTTAAAGCAACTTCATATCTTCAGATGAGACGAACTCCGGCGAATTTCACACTTGAGCCAAAAATTTATGACATGATCCATTGACTTTTCAAGGGTGTGGATGATGTTTCTCACATGTGGCCTTGATAATGTATGTTATGTGTCTTTTTTCATCTATTTATTTTTTTGAAAGTTTGTCAAGAGGACTGCTTTAAAGTAATTATCTCTGGTCTTGAGGAATAACATGTTTATTTTCACAATGCTTGAGCTATAACCCAGCAGTGTTAAATACTTTATTTTGATTGGTCAAAACCCCATAACAATAGTAAATAGTTTTGGGATTGCAAAAGTGACCTGATGGAAACCTAATTCCTGATGTTACATCATCTCAATCTGTGGATAAGAGATTTTCACCTTTATCCTCTGCAGGTTGCCAATGTTAACCATCACAGGCAGATCTTGTTAATGTGGAAATAACAACAGTTAATAGATGTGTAATAGACGTAAGAATAGTTTGATCAGCTCTTGAGCACTAACCATCTCTGATAGTCTAGGTAACAAAAGCAAAGTTGGTGAGTGCATCTCTAAGTTTCTGACGGCTATAAAATAACCATAAGTGGCAATGGTAAAAGCATCAGTGTCTAAAGTTGTGATATTTGCCACATTTTTGTTAAAAGCTGTATCAACTGCAAAGTTCAGTGAAGAAGGAGAGCTGAATGGGGGCAGGAATATAAACTTTACTGCAGAAGAGTTGCTTACATTGTTTGATGTTCCCTGGAAATGCTCAGTTCAGTATTATTAATGGACAATAAACAGGCCAAGGTCTTGACTAGGCTGTGGTTTTGAGTGTTCATTTTAAACGTTAAACTGTGCTTCAGGGAGGCTTCTTAATATTGTGCTGTTGATGCAGCACTGACTGTGGAATCGGGCTATTTAACCTTGCTGTATGATTCTGTTTTATACCAATAAAATTAGTTTAACACCTTAAAATGGGCTGACATTTTGTGTCAACTTGATAATGTCTTTCCTTGGCAGCTGAGTGAAACTCTCTGCAGTGACACAGGACCCCTCGCCCTCATGTCGGTGTCATGCTCACTCCGTCAGGATTCAAATTAGCATAATTCAGTCAGCCACCCATTCACTACAGATTATCCTGTATTTAAAAGAACAAAGACATCACAGTTCAAATCATCGTTTTTTTGGCGTGTTCTCAGTGACTAGTACCACAGCATAACTGGGACTTTATTATATTGGTCACTGCCTGGTAGCAGAGAAATACACATCAACATTTCAGCTGCAATGCAGCCCAGAGACCAAAGATCTATCCGCTAGTTGAAGGGAGCTCCCAGCAGGACCTCTGGAGATCTGAAACACTGTGAGAAACAGAAATATATAAAAATCTTGTTAACTGTCAACTCTTATCTCTTACTTTCTTGGATATTCAACATTTTGGCAAGGCATAGGCCTGACTGGAAACTTGAGAAGCAGCCTGCAGAGTTTCATTGATTTGCTTTTCTCTCCCTCTCTGATATACAGATGTGCTGTTAGTCAGATATTGTACCAAAAGGTCTAAAAAGATGTACCTATCTTCTTCATGGATTGTTACAAGCCAGGCCAAAGTGATTGGCTTTTACTTTTAATGGTCCTGTACAGGGTCAACATCATAATGTTTTCTGGCTTCATAAATAATCACTGCACTTCTCCAAAACTCCAAAGCCACAGCCAACTGAGAACATAAATACCAAAAAAGCTCTTTGGCAGTCAACACTTAGGTCAAACAATAAATAGACAAATGTATTAAAATACATTAACACATTTATAGATGAATGTTTTAACTAGAAAGATTTTGATTAAAGCATCAACAAAAGTAATTGTTGACAGTTTGTCTCATGCTGACAAAAAAAGAAAAAGAAAATCACCTAGCTACTTCATTGAGACAGACTTTGTCTTGAGATAGATCAATCAGCAAATCTGAAATTAAAATGAGCAAAATCTTATTTAACAGAGGGGTTATTTATAGCTAAACAATGAAACTTAAATAAATTGCACTCTTATCCTAAAAATAAAAACACCAGGGACTGAAATCAAAGATCATACTTTGAAAACTTTATTCAACCGAGGAACTGGATTTCCTCCTTATTTTTCTGTCATCTATATTTTCATTCTGCACACAAATAACTACGGAGGAAGCTCAACAACATTTAACTCTTTGTCTTTAGCAAACTTTGAGATGGATAGAAACTTTAAGGGTTACTGTAAACAGGAAAAATACACCAGGAAAGGAAACATTCAACCAACTTTATGATCAAAAACTCTGTTTTCTGTACCCATTATTCTTCTATCATGAACTGGATTTATTATAGAAACATATAGAAGAAACATGAGGTTTAGAATAAGATCTTATGTCATTATTTCTTCAAAATTTTAGTGAAAGGTTGCTATTTTTCTGTGTGGGAACAGGTGGGATTTGGAGACTTTAATCAACTGAACAGACGTTCCAAGGTGACAGCGGTGTCACTGATGTTTTTCAGCTGAGTTTTCACAGAAAGTTACTTTCTTTCAAGATTTTTTTTCTTTCAGTTTGTTTTGAGGTTATCAAAACAGCAAACAGTGAAAGAACTAAAAAAGATGATGATGAAGTCATGAGAACTTCACTTTGACGGTTTGGGTTATGTAATATATTATAGGAGAACCTCAGATACCAAACAGGATGTGATTAATTTCATTAAAGTTTATTTCTAAGTTTCACATTAGTTTGAAATATTGTGTGTTCCATCGCTTATTTGGATGAGAGTAAAATTCATAGTGTTTTCTTATTATGTTGGCCAAATAAAATGGACTGTAAAGGGTCAAAAAATGTCACAGGTCAACACAAACAGCTGGTTGTGATCATTGGTATACAGATATATTTCAGAGGAAACATCTTGAGGCCTATTCTTGGTGAAGTGAATGAGAGAACTTTGATTCCTTTATTTTGCTGGGACCATCATGAAAATGCACAAGAGGATGGGTCACAAAAAAGTGTGATAGTTATTTTTCCTCACAAGCCTCAGACCCATTGTTATGTTGATACACAGTGAAGTAGAATAGTCAAGTTGTGTCAAGTGTAATAACTAAAAACATGTACAGAAGTAGACTCTTTGGTGAGTTCACAAAAAGGTTTTTTTCAGCTATCACACTGCTGCAAATAAGATATGAAAAAAACTGTCTGGTGCTCTGAGCAGGTGCAAGGGATTAAACACACCACAGAGAAAATAAAGCCTTGATTTCATTGCATTCCTGTCTCTTAACTAATACAAGAACTTATCTCTGTCAGGGTCAAGGGTTAAAACAAACCACCCAGGATCAATGGTTACATCAATACCAACAGTAGTTAAAATGGAAAATGTATCTATGAAACAGCCTAATTTTCATCAGTGAGAATTTATCTTTGATGTCTGCACAATGCTATAATCACCCAGGACAGACTCCAACATAGTTAGCACACAACCTCAACTTAGGAGTGCTTTTCACTGTCTTGAGTGTTGCTAGGTTATGAAAGTAATCTTGCAGCACTCTTTCCTCCTTTAGAGATGACGGTTAACTCTATTCATAAATACTCTGCACAATTTATGTTTGCATTCATTCAGATCGAATAATAATCCAATCAGTTAAAAAATGCAAATCAACTGAATTAAAAAAAATGAGTGTGAACAGTTTTTTCTCCAAATTGACCTCGACTATTGGTGTCCATAAACATGACATCACAAGTCTGGCCCCTTCTTGATTTAATTGGTCTGCAAGCATGAAGTGACATTGACCCATGTGGGAGAGTTCCAAAAGTTTCGACTCTCTGCCGGCATAGCAACCAAAAGCTGCTGCCACTCAGGGCGGCAGAAAACTCTTCCATGCGTTGGGAGTGAATAAAAGAAAAGGGCATGCCAGCGCACACAAGAAAGACTGCATTGCATTTGAAGCAATGCACACACGAAAATCACTTCAACACTAGCATCATTTTATCATCCAACAAGAAAAGGAACAACAAAAAAAAAAGTAAATTCAACCGAGCAGTGCTAAGAGCCATGCACACTTGAAGAGATATTACAAACATCTTCAGATAGTAAGTGTAACATTTCTCAGAGGGGCTGGAAATGAAAAATCAGCACAAAGCTCTGAATCTACCTGGTAAACATGCAAACCATAAGATAACAAAGAGTAGTTTTACAGTCCAAGTAAACAATGACAGTGGCTGACCACATCACAGTGTATATCAGTGTGCACAGAATTTTAAAGCTGTACCAGGCATTGCTTGATCATCAGAGGGTATTTCCCACAAAAAGGTGCAGTACAGTGTAAAGTTGGAGCTATTTTGGGCATCTAGAGTTGTCAAATAGGGCCTAAAAGTTTTGTTAATTTATCAGCTGGAAGACTCCCATGACTTGGATAAACTGAACCATCAGCACAAGACATTACCAACAGAGCTATAAAAAGTAAATGTACATGGCTCTGTACACTAAACTAAAAGAGGTCATTAAGTCTCATGAAAGATAAAACCAATCCAGAAGCACAACAGAAAGTAGATAGGACAGTTCAAGCACTTTTATCAACTAATTCCAGTTACCCTGTTTGTGATTCTTAAATTATGGTGCTGTGTTTCACTGTCAGTCACAATGATATAGTGTTTTGAATGGAATAGTGATAGGGAATGATGATATCTCTTTCTATTATGCAACAATCAGGATTCAGCTAAAATTGAGCAACTAATTTGAGGGTTTTAAAGAGTAGAGAAATACAAGATTTGAGAAGTTCATAGCCATTGTTTTCTCTGCCCTAACACTCTTTGTCTAATTTGAAAAGAAATAACATTTTAATTTCTAAAACATTTACATCGAGCCTAGAATATTACATTTGCTCCACACTCTTCCAGTGAAAACAACAACAACAAAAAGAAAACAGTTCAATGAGTGAGATGGATCAATATCAAGGTGCACATGGCAAGGGGAAAGACCAATGATACGATTTCAAACTCTTCAGTCGAGGAAGAATAAGGATGGACTTCCCCTTTGTGACCCAAAGGTTATCAATATATACTGTATCTGCTCAACTGAAAACTCTGGTTTACTGGTGCAACTCTAACTATTAAGCTAGATGGAAAACATGAAAGAGAACTTGTCAGTGACTGATCTAATCCAGGCGTGTTTAGGGCAAAATCAACTAGGGAAAAAAACTCTAATACAATTGAAATTTGTATAGGTTTCTTCAGATACAAAACAAATGAAACTGTTTAATTATAGAGACTCATAAAGTGTTGAATAATCTATTTGACGTTTTAATAGGTGCTTCAGTGGGTAATTCCTTTAAAGGTTGTATAGAGGGATACAAGACAGAAAAATAGAAAATACCACCTACATTAAGCAAAATAGGAAAAAGGAAACAAGTTTAAACATCTCTGAAGAAGCTTGTGAAAAGTATTGTGAGTTTCAGTGGAATCTTGTTCTTCACACTCGTCTAACTGCTGGAGGAACTGTGGTTCACAGGACTACCACACGTTTTGGGCTTGTCCTGAAATACACAGCTTCTTGATCATGATCCAATAGAATTAACGGACATCTTTGGAGCAGATGTTATCCTTCAATGGTACCAACTCTTGGTTAGTAGCTTGCATTCATTCACAAATCACAAAACTTAACACCTATTTAGAATATTGACCATTGCTCAATTACCAAGTGAAAGACAAGTAAGTTGCAGTCTATGACATATATCTATAATGGAAGAGATCACTTTTCTCTGAAGCTTCAGAAAAACAAATGCAATGACCTACTGATAAAACTGGTGTCTAATACCTCCCTTGAACTTTCTTCTTTTGTTGTCTGGTTCTACTTAAGTGTTGAAACCCTGTATGCCTTGTTTTTGTATTTATTGTGGAAAATAACCCCCATATCTTACAATTTGTCTCTGTATTCAATTTTTTCAGTCATGATTACTTTTTTTTTTTTTTTTTTTACAAAAATGTGATGTGAATCACTCAGTTGTCTACACTCAAATAAGAAATATCTAAAAATGTCTGTGAATGTGGGGTTCTAAATAGTTATAAAAATGATAAAAGATTCAGACAAGTTTTCAAAAGCCCCAGGTTTGAAGAAGACAGAGATAAAGAAAATCTAACAAAGAAAAGTATGTTACAGTATGATGCAGATCAATTCTAGCATCTCCTGGCATGTGAACTAACAGGTGATGCTTAATGTGTATAGATGCAAGCCTGTGCAAGCAATGATTGGTTTAACCTGGGCTGCTTCATGCTAGTGCTGGCATGAAATAGGTATCTCTCCTATGTTCAATTCTGACCATACAGACTATATGCTTGTCATTTGGTTTCAATCATGATAGTGTAGAGTGATTGGCTTAATATATTTAGACTGAAGTCAAAACCATGTCCTTCAAAAAACTATGATTTGCATCATTTTTCTGTTTCTATCTGCTCTTACGTCTAAAGCCAGGGCTTAAGAAAAATGTGCCTGGGTTACTCTGGCTCAGCTTTGTTTAACTTTCCTATTTCAGCCTTCATTTCTCACCAGACAGCATAAAACCAGCGTGAGTTTATGAGCTAGTAGTGGCTGCCTGTTATAATATGTGGGGTCACTAAGAGCCATTGGGACTCAAGTGCACATGCACCAGAAAACCCAATATAATGAGCCAGACAAGTGGCTGAAAACACAGAACTGCGGAGTGGGGTGTTAAAATTACTCCAAACGGGTGAGTGTGGCTTCTTTGTGTGCAAGTGGGGCATGCATGGGGGCTGAATGACATCACTCAAGCTAAGTTCTGATTGAAAGAAGACTGAAGTGTTGTGGGTACAACTGAACCTGTTTTCCATTGTACAGCTCAGTGCACAAAAAAACACAAAAAGTGCACCTTTTTATGGAAGGCTAATGGAGCCAGTACATGTGGTTGAAATCCAATGATTCTAGTTGAGGGAGTGTGCTGGTGAGTCTGATATTGATGGTATGACAATTGTTTCTAATTTCATTTTCTAGTTTTCCAGAAATTTACCATGTCACAGTGGGGAAAACACAGATCTGTGCAATTAGAATTAATTAGGGCTGAATTTAATTTAGCTGTTTTACTTTCAGATAATTGAACAGAGCAGAACCATCATCTCTGCTTTTTATTAAACATTTCAATATGCCTGCAATAAAAAGGCTCTTTCCAGGCTGTTGTGTAACTGTATAGCAACAGTTATGTGATTTTCTAGCAGATACAGTAATAATCTTGTGACTATTTACCCAATGGTTTCATGATCATATTTTTCATTGTATATGTCTTTCATCCCATTACTGGCTATTCTGCTGCAAGGGATTCTTTTTCTGCAGCTCTTTCTGAATTTTCTTTTTTCTCCTCAGTGTGAGGATGTTTTTTCCACCATTAATCTAAACTGAGGGTCTGAGGATAAACAAAGGGCGTTGTATGATGCACAGACTGTAAATCCCAGAGAGACAAATTTGTGATGGGCTATATAAAGAAAATTTACTTCACTCGACTTGGCTATAATTCAAAACTGGATTCACCAATGGAAAGAAATTGGCTTTGGTAGCAAAAGGCTGACGCGTCACTGTTTTTGATAAGCATCGGCTGACAGCTTTGGTTCATGGTGAAAAGATGTATCTCCCATGACAAGACTGGAAAGAAACTGCCTTCTTTTCCAACACTGTCTTCCCTTTCACTTCCTTCCTTGCTCACATCCTCTCTCATACACACTACCCTTCATTAGTCTCTGTGCTAGTCTCTTTGTTTATTTCACTCTCTTGCTCTCAGACACAAACACTGAATCTCTCTTCCTTACTACTACAGTCATGCTGCCCCTGCGTGCATCACCAGCAGCTCAATATCTGCACTGGGCCTCAGTGAAGCCTAACTGCATTATGGTAGGTCCCGTAGTCCCTCAGTCTACTAGTAACCCCATTAAACCTACATTGATCATCCTCGTTTCAGGCCCAGGTTCCTTTAGCATGGCCAGGGCATCATTAATAATGCTCCATACAGCAGCCATTTGACATTTCCTTTAATTATGCCTGTAATTTATTCATGCACTTGATCCTAGGAGCTTGTTGTGAAAAGCTTCCTCCAGGAATATTTTATCCTGCTCCTCTCGAGGCCAACGGATTAACCATCTTAATAGCAAACCCCTGAAGGTATTACTTCCTTTACTGTCTGTGAGTGCATCTGTGTGTGTGCACGCGCCCTTTGGGTGTGTGTGTGTGTGTGTGTGTGTGTGTGTGTGTGTCTGTGTGTGTGTGTGTCTGTGTGAGTGTAAGATGGCAATGAGCATTGTGCCTAGAACGTGTGTGTTAAGCTGCAAAAGTCATTAGGTCTTATTTCCCAACCATTCAGACGACTCAATGTAAATTCTCCTGTATTACTAGCTTGTCTAATTTTGGGAGAGCACAAAGGAAAGTGCAAATGGTAGCAAGATCTGCGCTTATCGCACATTGCAGCGACCCCCATGTTTAACCCAGTTCTGCAGAGGAAAACATCACTGCTTAATTTGCACACTCTGCAGGTCGTTACCAGACAGCGAAACACAGCAATTTTTCTGAAAGTGGCGCAGGAAATCTCACATGCACACTCTTCAGACGGGATTTAAGATGTTAATTATGATGTTTCTTGAGCACCTAACATTGCTCAACTCCTGAGTGCATACCTGACAGAAATTCTCCATGCTGTGTGAGGGGAGAATGTGTGCGTTTGAAGACTGGGGAGTGGAGGCTCTTATATGAATAGAAAACGCACACAGACTCACAAACACTGGTAGAAACAGAAGGAAATGTGTCATTTTGGAATGGAAAGTAATTTAACAATCAATCTGTCAAGATATGAGAAAACACTATAAAGCTAAAAAATGTTGCAGCTAATGCTTCAAATATATAACAATCTTACATCACTTTCACTTTTATTGTAATCATTACGTACATAAATTCTCTTCCTTTTTTCATGACCATTTGCACTGTTTTATAATACATCTGAACATAAAAACGTCTCTCACCTACGTGCTTGTCAATCGTCTGCAGTTCACTTATATATATCACACAGACACTTTTAATGATGCGCTCTCTTTCTGCCTCGCATTTAAACTCAGTCAGCTTTCCATGTTGATTCTTTGATACGGGGGGGGGNGGGGGGGGGGGGGGGGGGGGGGGGGGGGGGGGGGGCATATCCAGTGTCTTTAGTTCATTAGTCCGACTGTTTTCAACTGCCTTGCATAGAAGACTAATGGGCCAGCATACCTTTTATTGCATAGTGCAGTTCCATGGCTGTGGTGGTCCATTACTTTGGAGGATCAAGAATTTACTCTCTCTTGCTGCTGATAAAGAGGCCTTGCTAGGGGCTAATGAAGGGAAAGATCCACTTTGAGATAAATCCTCCTGTAGGTCAATAAAAAATTCACTTGGCTTATAGAAGAGAGCTGCAAGCGGAAAGCTGCTTGTGTGGTCTGACACGAGGTGAGTCAGGGAAAATCAGCAGGGAAATCTGCCATTATGTCTATACTAAGACTGTAATATTCTATTTGAAAGAACATGTTGATGCAAGAATATCGTATGCACATTTGCTTGTCAAGGATAAGTGGTCTGCAGAGCTTTACAATATCAATAGTTTTTACCCATAAAGCACCAGAGCAAAACAAGCTAATGCCAGGACACTTTAGAAACATCTAGACCATACTTCTGTTTAATTTAAAAAGTACATTGGTTTACAAGGCTAACAGGAGTGCCTTAGCTCCAACAATCTTCAAAGTGAAACATGTTCCTAAACCAGAAGGGATGCAAGTTTAGAACAAATGAAAAATTTTAAATATAGGTTGAAATGTTCTGCAAATGAAAGTGAAGCATGCTTCAAAAAAGAAAAAATGCAAAAGCCTGTAAAGATGATCAGTAGAACATTTCAAGTAGTGAGCAAGACAGGCAGTGCAGCAGTGAACTTTTCATCTGACTGCCTAACTCCTCTGCTGAGGAGCATGTCAGTGAGGGCCAGACCACAGAGACAGCTGTGCAAAACCACAGCTAAGTAATACTGTATGAATCCACTGAATGTCAAACATTGAGCTTTTTCAATTTCAGTTACTTTCAGCTGAGTTCCAATAGTCAATCTCAAGTGCTTTTAACAGATTAAAATGATTTATTTTTAATTATAAAACACTCTGTAAGTCAACGCTAACATTAGAAAACAATGTTAAACTAATGATAATTTATATGACCAATCAAAACATGTCAACATGGACCAGGATGAGTCTTCCACAATGCTGATTGGCCAGTAGTTGCCACCACACATGGATGAAAGCCCAGTAGTTATGACTTGCACAATTAAGAATTGGTGTTTTTCTGGTTTTTGTGATGTTGTTGCCTGCTGACATGGCTACAACAAGAGCAAGAAGATGCTGCAACAGCTCAACTTTGGTGTGGTGAAAGGCACAAAATACCATCTTACAAGAACACTGAAAAGTGTCGTATGACAGAATACTCTTGATTTTCATTGAGAAATTATTCTAGTGACTTGCTAGCGATGCTGAAGTTATCACTTTCAGGTGAAGCTAAGCCATGACTCTCAGATAGCCATGCAGCTGGTAGAACTGTTAGCAGACTGTCAGGCTCTTAATATTGCACATATATCATACTACACTAGAAACATTATTCCTGTAATAATGTTATTTATCCATGTATGTATCTATTTTTGCAATGTTAACTTTTTCATTTGATGTTGCTCTGTGAAACATTTGTTTTAGTCGCAGTGCATTTCTTTGGTTTTGTCTATTTTGGACTTTTGCACCATGTCGATAATGTGCATCATTCATGAACTCACACCACCAAACGCAAGCACCCATGAGCAAACGCTCTGCAACGTTTGGAAACAACAGTGAGGAGAAGCTTCCTTTAAACACAGATAAACCTCTAGTAGATCCGGAGTTCATTGGCGGACAACCATCTTCTGTATACGATGGTCAGAGAGAGATGGAAAGAGAAATAAAGTGAAAGATATGTAAAGATATACGTAACATCAGCATTAGCATAATGTAAGTGTGACTTGAAGCATATGAATGCACAAGGTCTAATATGAGCATGTACAACTGTAATAATGATGTCTTTTTAATATTACATGACTTCCACTGAATTCACAGGCAATTAAGGACTCAATCTTACACAAGGACACTCTAAGATGCATGCTGGGAGAGCCATTAGTGGACTACCCACATCACTGCATTACACGGTGTGAGACTAAAGGGGCTTTTATATACTAAACACATCATTCCCACTATCACAGGGAATGGGCTCCATGTAGCTTTTCACAATTAATTTAGAAGAATTTCAATTTAAAAAAAAAAACATGATTCACAAATTAAAATTGTAAGGACAAAATATTTTCACTGGGTTGATATTGTGAGTCAGAGCATACAGGAAATACCCTTAATTTATGACACAAAGAGAGAGCATGAGTCCAACAGGGTGGGCAGAGCATGAATAGAGTGTACCAAAAGCTTTTCTGCAGTAGCAGATGGTGCTGTGAGTGTAAGGCTGACCATTCATTATCACCTCTTTTATTCTTACTCTTTTACACAAACTCATGCAGAGTGATGCTGCGGCCAGCGTACTGTAGCCTACCCTTTTGTTACATGGCGCTCCATGGTTTATTGGAAACATGGTCATCGGATCATAATCCCCAGTAGGATCATAATTAACTTGCATTTACAAAACCACTGCTGTGCAGCAGAGGCTATCACTAATTATCTCCACCACAGCTTCATTAGTTTAATCAAGGTTACTCAAGTACTTTATTGTAACAATAATTATACATGGTATTGATCACTATAAAATGCCACATTTGCATTACTAAATGACTTTTCCAAGCAAGTTTACACACATTAGGGGACATATAGACACATTTTTCAAAGCTTACAATGCTCAGTTGTGCCAAAGACCATCAGATTCAACTCAATGGTCATTCAGACTGTATAGTTAGAAGTGTTATTAGGCACATGCAAGGTTAAGTGTTTTTCGTCAGCGTTTATGAGAGTGTACTTGTAACCACTGGTTCTTTTCAGTGAAGCAGTTGTCCAGTGTGTAGAATATGATTACTGAGAACTTCCTTTTGATGAATGTGATTGTTTCTTTGTCTGTGAGACCAATTCACCCTCAAAGTGACAAAAACCAAAAAGGCAGCCTCACACAAGTGAGTCATTGGTGGCTACTTTAGTGCACCAGAGATCTGATTATTACAGCTTTTACAAAGGGTTTGAAAGTCAACATAAGGCAACTTAAAGAGGCACAACAAGGCCAGACAGTCTCTTAATCTGAGCAGCAGTACATCACCTGCACATTAATTTGGGGTTTAGTATCTTACTCAAGGGCTCTTTAGCGGCGTTTGTGGCCTGTAACAACCACCACCTTGCATTTGATAGCAAATAAACTGGCCTCACTCAATCCCAGGAATTAACCTACCACAGTCTGTTGCAGCAGTCTGCTGACAGTCAGTATCACTTCCTCAAGGCCACCCTTGAAGTTTTGACAAGATTAAAAAATTGCACTGACGTCATCATCCGTGGATGCCTTTACGGCCACGGTGAAGGAACCCTAAATCCTAAACTCACACAGAGAATTAGACTCACAGCCTGCAGCCTTGCACTGCTGAGCAGGAAACATTGCAGAAAGGAGCAGGTGGCAGCACACACATTACTGCCCACGTCCTCATGCCAGTCTGAACAGACATTTTCAGTGGTTATAAATTCTGCCAATGGCTACACATAAAGTGATAACAGAGTTAAAATTGCTTTAGTGCTTTCTTTTCAGTCAGGACAGGGGGAGGGGAGGTGTTAAGTATGGTAAAAGATGGGGAGAGGAGATTTTTAAATGGAACAACCTGCCATGTGTTGTTGAATTTTCATACAGAGGGCCTGTCTTTCGTTCATGGTCACGGCTATTTAATTCAACAACATAATGGAAATGTGCAGATTAAATCCTGCTTTTAGACAACTGTGGTACTTTGTATCCATTGAGCCTGACAGGTCTCATGTGACTCATGTTTCACTCACCCTAACATCCCAGCTGTTGAGATTGTGCAGCCACAGCTATTTATTTTACCTGCTATAAATATTTTAACCATATAACTATTGTGGGGGACAACACAGAGGTAGTTTCAGCTGAATATTCATTACTTATAAATATTTTAGCTCTCATTTCACCAGATTCTCATTGATTCCTCTTATCTGTGTGTGCGCGCACGTGTGTGTGTGTGTGCGTGTGTATGTGTGTAGGTGTGCGCATTCATTCATGAGAGTATTGTATGCTGTCTTCAGAGTTCAATTTTGCTGCCTAGTATTAGCTTGTCTGACATCTGGGATCAATAGAGCTACATAACCTACAAGGTCAATCCAACACACATGAGATTTGTTCTCATAAGAAACTGCATGAATCTACACATGGATTTGTCTGTCTGGAGGATCATCTTTTCCACTCTCTTTTAACTTTTTCTGAACACATAACACATTTTCTGAAAACACAAAAAACCTTTTTGGATTTGTCCTCCATATACATAAATTAGCTCCACAAATAAGGCATTCATATTTATTCTGATTCAACTTCACACACACACACATTATTCACTCGAGTATCTGCAGAAATAAATCAGATATCTCGCATGGAGACAACAACTGAATCAGACAGTCCTTGTGTCCATGAAAGATCACCTTTGAGTAATTGAATGGATGCTATTATTAGCAAAAGGAAAAAAAGTGTTTTCTGCAGCTTCAACTAGAATGTGTAATCCAACAGGTGCTGCCTGGTCCTGTAGCTCGCCTCCTTAAATGAAATGTTTGCCTCCTTCATGAGAAAACGAGGCAGTTGGGAGTTGTGTTTGCTTTCATTTTGAGAGCATTAGAGGCTTATACGTGAGTGAACCCTGCAGTATAATGGAACAAACAACAGAGATGTCACCCAAGTGGGTTCTCTCCTATACTTTCCCTCTTCAGAGAGGGGCTCCTCCACATAATCACACATCATGGATGTTCAGTGAGCATGCAGCCCTGTTGCTGCTGGCATTTGTTTTCACACATTGTTCTCAAGAGTTCAATGAAAAGATCTATCCTGGGTGATTGGGATTTGGATATATCAAGGTCCAAGGTGCAGACCACAATATAGATTTTCAATAGTCTCTTACTAATGAATGTTTTCACTCTTTTCTTGTCAATGACCTAATGATCCCCCACACTTAGAATACATTAAAAGCAACAAAAATATTAGCTTATGGGTAAAACAAACATCTGATATTCCTTTTAAAGATTTGCCTCAGTTGCAATTAGACCCTGACATCAACGCGACATGCAGTAAACAAAACGGTCCCATCAGCACACTCAGGAAGTGCAAAGACACAATCAACCCCAACAGCTGGTTACAAACAGCCACTCTGCACTTCCCAAGTGTTAACTTGCACATTTGTTGGTGACAAATGATGCAGAAATAGTGTGTTAAGGCAATGTTTTCTCATTACGGCTTCTACAAACAGCAGTAGATCTGCTAGACTCAGATTTTCACGGATGATCATTAGCTGGTTAAGGGTGAACACATCTGTTTCCCGATGCCTTTCCCCTGCATAGTATTCAGGATGTCAAACACATGAATAATTCAAACATCTTGATTAACATTGTGGAGTCCTCAATGGTCAACATGCTGACTTATAAGCGTACATAGAATAGAAAATCTATACCATTCGTTTATGCAGGACCAGACCTGGCATGTTCAGGGCTTTAGCCAGCTGACCTAACTCCTCAACCCCCTCCACTGTGAAAAGCTCTTGAAAGAAAAAAATTAGCAAACAAAGATTTATGTCATGTCCAAACAGATGTTATGGAATAATTTCACCCCCACCACCTACAATGACAATTCATCGACTGCATGTTACACTTCTTGTTGCAAGGCTAAAAAAACCCCCCAAAAAAAAAAATCATTTTACACAAACTCACAACTTTCAGATTGATTTATTAATTTTTGAATGTTCATATTGCTTCTGTTCAACCACCATGTTAAAATTACAATTAATTCTTCGTGTTTATGACTTCAACTACCTGAAATGTTTTGATTCAGCTTTTACAAAAAAACATAGGTAACACTTTAGATTAGGAGACACATATTCACCATTAACTAGGTGCTTATTAACATGCATATAAGTAGCTTACTAGCCCCTAATTAGTATTTATTAAGCAGGCATTAACCCCTTATTCGACCTCCATTGCACCATGAATTCAGACTTTTCCATATATTAACTCCTAATTATTACTCATTGACTACATACTAATGAATATGTGTTCCCTAATCTAAAGTGTTACCAAAAAATAAATAAATAAAAATACCTGCAGATTTCCACTGATGGAGATATAGAACAAGATGAAAAAAAGTCCTAAAAGACTTGCTCAAAGCCAGCCATCTGTAGATTCACCATTCACCATTTTTGAACAATGCAGTATCTACTAAAGTATTCTGTTTAGCGTTTCTATCCTGTAAAATCTATCTATTTATTTAGCACCTTTAAATCTTTTCCTGCTTTTTCTTGAGCTTTTTTGTTTTTACCCACTGCAAATACACTCATCAAATTCACCAAAGCTTGGCATGATCACTACAAAGCCTTTTGAGTCTGTGATTAGAGCTGAAATCTCCGTTTGAGAAAGACATCAGTCTTCAGAATGCCATTACAAACCAACTAGAATCAGGTTTCACATTAGATGTGTAATATTAGATCATATTTTGGTACAACTTCGCAAAATATGTATGGATTTAATGAGCTTCCGGGTTTAGGGTTTGTCTGTTTGGATGGTACTGCATCAGCAGTAATGCTTGGCATTGTACCAAACTATCACTGAAGAAGCAGTTGAGCGTGAGGACTAAGCTTTTGATACTTTAGCCAACCTATGTTCCAACCCTCACTTATGGTCATCAGCTTTAGAAAGTAAGTGAAAGACTGGGATTGCAGACACAAGCTGAAATAAGTTTTCCTCAAAAGAGTGGTTGGGCTCAGCCTTTGAAGTAGAGGCAGGAGCTTGGACATCCTGAGGGAGCTCCGATTAAAGCCAGCTGAGGTGGTTTGGACATTTGATCAGGATGCCTCCTGAACACCTCCCTTCAGAAGTTTTCAGGTCCAACTGGAAGGAGACCATGGGGTAGACCCAGAGCTTGCTCGAGAGATTATATGGTCTGTCTAGCATGGGGTTGCCTCAGGGGCCCCCAAGGGGAAGGGAAAATGTTACAGGGTAGAGTGAGGTCTGGGCTAACTTGCATTGCCTGCTGCCACCATGACCCAGCTATGGATAAGCAGGAGTCAATAGATAGAAAGATGGATGGATATGTTTTGATTTACGAGCTGCAACTGGCTGACTCCACTTTGTGTGGAAAGAACAACCTAAAGACTTGAAGACTGGCTTCTGTTTGAGGAAGTACAGCTGTAAAAAAAATAAAAATAAATCATTGAACAACCTCACCAATTTCTTTGAAAATGTTACTGCAATTCTAATTATTCAAATAAAGGTTCACAAAAATAATTCTGCTCTGACGTGTTCAGTTAGTAAATGTATTGTGTATAGACCTCATACACATGAAACCCATTGTGATTGTTCATTCATATGCAAATTCAGTCATTTGACAATCAAGCAGAAAAGGCCTGATGTTAAAGGTTTGACTTTGTCTCACAATACAGCATTAAATCAATCTGTCCATACTTGCATGTCAGTTGTACAAATTAATTTTTTTGACATAAAATCAGGCGAGAGTTTAGAAACACACATTTATACCCCTACATTTATGGTGTGCCCAAGGGAGAGCAGAGAACAACACAACAAAACATTAATGAAGCCCTTAGTCACATATTCCCAGTGAGCACGTGTATTAAAGTCATTTAACATTTCAATTTAAATATTTCCCCTGGGCAACAATAGTCTAGCAAGCTGCCTTTAACACTGCTAAGTAGTGATGATGTAATATCTCTTATTCCACTGCAACACTGATATCAAACACATTCTCAGACATACTCACCCTCCTGGGTTTTTGAGTCAATAAATGGAGGCAGTTGGCTTTAAATGCACTTATCGTTCAACAGTTATGCCCAGTCCATCTTCATTTGGCCCCCAACATGTTTCTTCTATCTTGTTAGGCAGCAAATATCAGATAATTGATTGCTAACACAAATTATATTTTGCTTTCAAAGCACCCATTTGAGTCCTCTAAATGCAGTAACATGTATGCAGTATAAGCATTCTCCTCCACAGTGAAAAACTTGTTGTCTTCTGAAGCACTCTTCCCCTGAGAGAGCATTGCTCAGCACAGCTTTGTTTTCTTGCTCTCCACATCCCTTTCTTCATTCTGGCACCCCAATGACACTGTAAAGTAAGGTTGATCAAATCCAATGCAGCAAAAGACCCCAACTGTTTTCCTCCAGTGGATGCAGGGAAAGATCTGACAACTTCAGGTCAATGTGACCACATGCTGGGCTTCAATACAAAGCAGCTTATAATTGGATGATTTTATACAGTGAGCAGTAGTTCAGCCTTGTATTAAAGATGATCCTTGAAGCACTGCTAATATTCACACTCTGATGATAGCCTTGCAATGGCAAGAGGACAGCCAGTCAAAAGCAGATGGCAGATGATTCCTTTGAAATGTTGGCTGTATAGCATCAGAGACCCCAGTAGGTGTGAACCATAGAATTCTAATTTCATCCTCACAATTTTTTTACTGTGTGTATTTCGTTTGCATTCTGGCCAGATTCCTGTCATCTAGAGAAAGGACAAGACTCCCTGATAAAAATAGTATGCTTCAATCACTGATGAAGTTCATAATGCTTTACATATATAAAAAAGTGTGAGAACAGCAGTCAGCCACATCAATCACATCTCACACTCACTTTATAAACTTTTGTATGTGCTTTTTTATTCTGTAGCAGGTCAGTCAACCCTCTTAAAGAAGTATTGCATTTTCTTAACTCTGTCTTTGTTGCATAATTTGAGGAATATCAAAAGTTCAGTGCTACATTTAAAAGAGCTGGTTACATTCAGCCAAAGTGCTTTTGGTCAAGTTAAAACATGAAGAAGAACTCATATTGTTCAGTGAAGGTAATGCAAGTTCATTTCTTTTCAACCAGGGTGGAAGGCTTTGGAGCTTTGGTACTTTAGAACATTTGACAGCCATTTGCAAAATGCTCCCTTTAAAGACAAGGTCAGTGAATTGATATATTATGTTAAAACTCTCTTCCTGAATGGCTAAATTAACTGCGCAGACAGCACTGTGGACAAGCAAGCGTACTCAGAGGCTCCCTCTGGTGTTTAACACCAATAAATAAAATACTCTATGTCAGCAGCAGTCCCTGCAGTAGAGACTTCAGAGGAATATTTCTTACCTAATGTAGCGACTGCAGAACTGTCTCCTACCTTCCGCCTTTTTATGTGAACAGAACACAAAGCAGCAGCAGTTTTAATGCAGTGTTTCTGCTGTTGGAAGAAAGACTGTGTCATGCTTAAATGCGTCTATAGGAAGAAGACATTACATTATTTCTATAGCATGAGATAACACTGTGATATGGGAGTAGCACAGTGATAAAACAGTCTTTTATTGGGTATTTCATTCATTTATTTGTTTGTGCTCTATCAGTCAAATGTTATTTCCAGAGATGATGACATTAAAAATTGATGAAAAACACAAACTTGAGAAGACAAAATGGTGAAACTGCTTCACAGTTTCTAATCTCCAGACAGTAAGTATGTGGGAAAAAAAACTATTTCTGGAGTGTTTCTCTGCTTCCCTAGTGTGCAAGGCCATTTATGATGTCACTAGGGGGCATTGTTATACCACAGGAGGAAAGACACTCTACCTATAAAACATACATCTATTACCATGGCAACCAGACCCTCTGCACTCCCTCCTTTGTGGCGTATACTTTCATTTCTTCTCTGTAGATCAAATACACAGAGGGCAGAGGTCAATATGAACCAGACTGGGGCTGTACATATTGACAAAAAATAAATTGCTATGAGTTTTCTGACTCAACAGTGGAATACGGATCATTCAATTTTGGTTAAATGTTGTTTCTTCCCTCATGCAGGAGTTACTTCTATTAATACACACTAAAAAAGGAATCTATAGAGTTCACTAGTCGGCAGTGAAGTGCCCCAAGCAAAAGCAAAACACAACTTGAGGTCAAGATTACAGGTCAGCACAGCACAATGGTCTCATAATGGGTGAAGATGTAAGAACTCCCAGCCTTGCTATGCCCCCCCCCTTTCTGAACAGAGGATAATGTCAAGGTTCAGGACAAGATGTTTACCTCCGGTTCAAGTGGTAATTGGAATGCAAGCATTCTCTCTATAGCCTCACATTTAGTGTAGACATTGTGGGAGCAGAGCATGGCACAGGAAACTTCAGAATGAAGAGCTGCGTATATGGTTCAGACATGGCAGCTTTAGGCTCGGTGCTAGAGTGTTTCCTCAAATCCCCAAAAGTCTTGAACTCAATTCAAGGTCTAATAAAAGTATTCAATGTATATCAGGATTTTATGTGTTTGAAGTAGGTGCTGGGGGTGCTGCAACACCCTCTTGCAACCACGGGATGATTGTTTGTCACGCCAGAATTTGTATCTCAGTATTCTGCCACAACAATTTTATGCATACTTCCAAGTTTAATTCCTTCGGGTAATTTTGGTCCTGAGTTTGTAGTAGTGTATAAATGCTTTAGTTTTAATTATCTGGTTTATTCCAATTTCCACTGTGAAAAGTTTACATGACATTATTTAACTGTGAAACACATGATCAAATGCTTCATGAGGTAGTTAATTCAAGCTGAGCCTCCGCTAAATGCAACATTTAAATGGTGGCTTATGTTTTCTGTGCACATGGAATATTCTTGTTTGTGCAGTGCTCGGTGATAAGCTATTTAAAAAAAATGTATCTGTTAAATGCAGAATTCAGAAGAGCATTGGGTCAGTAGAGACATACAGTGAACACCACCCCTCCCACGCTCGCCAGCTAACAGTTTCCTCAGCGCACCCTATTAAAACTGTTTGTCCCTTTATGTCTGTCGTCAAATAAGTGCTCTTAGTATCGACCATTAACGACTGTATCTACACAGACACTTACATGCATGATAGACATATCAAAAGCCTTTTTATCACCTGAAATCAATTTAAAGAGGGGTTATTGTGCTTATTTTAGGACTTATTTTCTCTCTGACACCATTTTAGTAGCCTTACATGATTTACTGCTTAAAAATCCTGAGATTTCTCCCACTGGTGTTTTGGTAAACTCTTTTTTCAGCCTCTTCCTGAACACAAAGCAACACTGTGATTGGTCAGCCTGTCAGAAGTGTTAGTGTTTGAGGCCTGCTGCTTCAAAGTGCCTTAAACCAGTTTGATCATTTTGCAATGACTTCATTGTGGTATTCTAAAGGAAAACATTTTGGGTAAAGGGAATGTGATTAAAGAAAGGGATGACATGCACCAAGAAATGTTGAGACTTAGAAATTATTCTATGCTCAATGCTACCAGGACGTGAAGTGCTTGCTTCAACAACAGAACTAAACTGTAACCAACAAGATGGTATTTATCCCATAATCTTGTTTTTTTAGAAGTCAAAACACTGAGCATCAAAGGTTGAAAAATCAGTTTTTATTCCCACTCAAGTTTTCTCTTTTTTAATGGTACAATCAATTAACAATGGACTTGGATATGTCATTCAGTGACAAGCACTGTTTTCATTCATCCTCAGATCTTACAACTGCACCTTAGTTCACAGATAATTGAGGCTGCTTAGGGAGCCAAAAGTTCTGGTTTTGTATTTTCAAATGAAAGTATTATTCTTCATTTCTAAGAGGGCCATTTTCCAGACAACTGTGCTCCACATTCCCTCAGATACTTGAACAAACACTTTACTCCAGGACTGTAAAGTGCACAGCACACTTTTCATTCTTGCTCAGTGTTAATGGTGTTTGTTCACTCATTGAGCTGATATGCTGCTCTCTTGCAGCTGAAGTATTAAAATGAACTCAGAAGGGTGTGTCACTGTACAAGCACAAGCACAGTTTTTTTTTGTGTTTTCACCTCTTTACTCTGAGAGTACATGAGAGAAAGCTATTGAACTTTTCCATTCAAATTTTAAGCAATTTTAACATGTCACCTCTGATTTGAGCAAGTCAATACAATAGAGAAGGGCAAAGTCATTCATCAGTCATTCATCCTCTTCAGGTCCTTAGAAAGGGCAGTTACCTGTGTGAATGAAATGTGATTGTCTCTTAAAATCACAAATAACAAATGTACCGGATGCTTTTGGGGAGATACTGCTTTTACCCATCAGAAGTAGTCAGGAAATGCTATTGCAGTTCTGGGGAAATATGACAACTCAGGGCCCCAAGGGAAAGTTATAGAGCTGTAGTTTCGACTTGATTTATTTTTTTCTAAAAGCTTGACTGTAAAAAGGGAATTATAAAATGGTTTTAAAGTTTTATACGGATTGATATGGAGTCCCTTTCTCTCTGAGGTTTATGAATTACAATAAGCTGTGAGAAGTCAAAAAGTGAAAATAATTAATGGTCTGAATGACTTAAAAATCTTAAAAGATCATTATTCATAAGGACTGCTTAAATTGTAATATTTTAAAAAATGACTGGAGGAGCCTCTTTCATGTTTAGATACTGTTTAAATCACAGAAAGATGCAAATATAGGGTCTCTAATGTTTGCTTAAATATTGCTAAATTTCACCCTAAATGTTTCTCATGGTGAAATGTATTTTGGAGGCTTTAAAGGGACAAAAGCATTACTGGGATACCTTACATTTCAAGAGTGAGAAGTAAGAGTTGGGTTAACTTTTCGAACAAGCATAAGTGTTATTTATTCATTTTTTAGCTATTTTAGCTATTACTTGTTGTAAGGTTTTGAAACTGCTGAGGTATTTATCAAAGATAAATCATCTTGTTTCAAGAAATGGACTCAGCTTGAATTGAGAAAACAAATCTTTATTTAAATCTGTAGCACATTATAAGCATATTATGACACAAAACCTCTCAATACAAGAAAATATGCCTGAAATGAGTTATACCAATTACTTAAAAGATCTCTCTTACCCGGTGAAGCTTAAACCAAGTGTCTTATTTTAAAAATCTTAAGAGACTTTTCACTTGTCCCGTTGGCAGCTTTACTGCATATCACAAGCAAAAGAATGAATTTCTTTTTTAGAGTTTTTTTCTTCTTCTAGTGTATCACTATGTCAAGGTAATGGTACTAGCACTTACTTAATACAGAATATATTACAACATATTGAGAAAAGATAGCTTACATTGTTTTGTGTTTCAAGGAAAATACATGTTATTAGTGAGAATAGACTATTTTAAGGTATTTATTGGTTCATTGAGGTTGGATATTTTTGCTTCTTTTGATACGTCTTGACAAGCCAAATTTCCTCGTTCTATTGGCAGATAATTTTGGTAAAATACCCCCAATTTTGTGTGTTTTTTGCTTGTCTTTGTAACCTGTCTTGTTGCAGTGTACTCGTGGAAATGTAACGATGCAGCTCGCACGAGTAGACCGTGATTGACAAGCAGCACGCGCGCTCACGTGCATGCTCACACGCAAGCTAAGTGAAATATTTCCCCATGCGCTGTATACGAACATACAGTATGACGCTTGAGCCTGTGGTTGTTTTCCGGTTATAGTATATGACCGCAGTCATTCCACACGCGGAGTCCTTGCGTGTCCTTTGACCCCCCTCGTTTCTAAAATAGAGATACGACCTTGTGGTGACTTGAGTCATAGTTCACAGTTGCAGTTGTTGAATGCGCAGTTTTGGCCGTCCGTCAAAGACTTTCTCACGTTGGGCGTCTGAGGGGGAAACAGCAAGAGTTGACATGCCTGTCACTTCGTCAGCACTGACTTAATTCGCGGACTAAAAGTTACCTCGAACTTCTTTTGAGGACTTTGAAGGGGAAACTTTGCCGACTTTTCATCTCACCAGTTGCTCTTCGTATGGGTAAGCTCTCACTTATGTTGAAGTTAGTGAGGAAAAAAAGAGCCAACATTTAAACTGGAGAAGTGTGTGCTTTCTGTTAGACCAGAAAGTTGGCTTGAAGTCAGAATGTGTAGAAGCCATCAGTCAAACCGGAGCATCACACACAGCAGGTCCTATTTATCACTATAAACCAGGTGAAGACTTTACCTGAGTGTAATGTGGTTCCTGTGGTGCGCAGAGGCAAAACAATCAAAAGGAGAACAGCAGGACTTCACATGCAGGTTGTAGTAGGAAAAGACTGACAGTAAATAGGCGACGAAAACAAAACGCTTCTTTTCTTGTCTACCATATGAGGATAATTAGCTCCAGCCTTCCTCCAGGGAATATCATTTTTAAGTGCATATTGCTGTTAATTTTTTCTTATTACATTATTGCAAAACATGTCCTGATTATTCGGTGAAGCAGCTGTTTATGCAATAATTGTAATGTCTTCCATGTGTTTTATATTTACTGTTCATTTTGTGACAGCATATCGTAGCTATTCTTCCTAATGGAGTTGAGTGAATTATACATTTCCATCCCCTTGGTGATCCCCTTGGTGAAGGTTTTAGGAGTGTTTTCAGATGAGAAAAATTTAGCCTACTTTCAAAATCATTTCATATTCCACGCAACTTTAAACTTAAATGGTTCTGTTGGTTATGGTTGAGCTGTTTCGTGTGATTCAGTTCTCTGAATCTTAGTGGATTTCTTTATCAGTAGATTCACTACAGCTGATTAAATATGAATGATACTCAGAGTTAAGGTTTTCATTTACCTTTTTCATGAATGACTTCCAGATTTCCTTTTTTTTCAAAGATGGGTGATTTTCCTGCTCATTTGTGTCAAACTCACTCATCACTTGCGTTCTCCCTCCTTCAATAGCCAGAACTCTTCAATGAATGCAAATGCTTTACAGTGAGATCACATCTTTGCATCTGTTCTTCTGTCCGGACTCTCAGAGAGTGAAGAGGAGTGTTGGCGACTCACTTGTTCAGAGCTTTGGCCACGCTCAGTCCTGTGAAGGCGGCTCATTCAAGCCCCTGCAGCTTTGTCATAGCCAAATGGGTCGAGTCTCGCTCTTTGTGGGACCCAAGTTGACTGAAATGCGGTAATTGGGGGGGGGGCTGGGATCCTCTGCTCCCTGTGGTGTTGTGTTGGCCAGCCTTTCAATAAATTAATTTACAGTACAGCAAGTTTTTACATGAGAAACAGGTCAGGTTATGATCCAAACTTTGAAACACATCCAGTAATGAGTTTACTCAAGCATGCTTGGCCATCTTTTCCATTCAAATCCAATTTCTCGTTATGCTGTCAGCTGTGTTGGTGCATTCAGTTATGTATTCACATGCAGTTACCAACTGTATGCAATTGTAGGGACAGGTGTTGATCGGATTTTACATTGATACCAATGCCCAAATCGATTCTGCTTATTCATCCTTTTTTTTTTTCATTCTTTCTCATATCAATTAAAGAACAAAAAGTAGCTTCACAGGGTTTTCTGTGTCCATTATATTTATTGAGTTTTTAGAAATATGAAGAGGGTCAATTGATTTAGATATCTCTGGATATATATAAAAATGAAAATAAGCAAAAATTGCATATCAGGTAACGCGGATGTGTTATCTTGTTGTATGTTATTGACTGAAGTAGGTCACCAAGCAGTGCTTTAAATTGTCTAGAACCTTAGGCTCGCCATAGTTGTACTGAAGTCAGCCATGAACCTGCACTTCCCATTTGTAAAACATTAACCTGTTAGGAGTATTGTTCACAAACAGTTATTGTGATATGTTTTTGTGATTCAAGTTGAAATTCTGTTTAAAAACCAGTTATATCAATCTACGCAAACTGCTAGCATATCAATGCAATTTTTTGTAAACATTGGCATCAAGCAAGCACCGTTTTCTCTTTTGTTTTTGGTACATAATGAGATGCATGACATGTTGAATGTATTGAATATGAATCTCTTGCAAGAGAGTAATGTACATTTATTAACGTGTTTAGGTTCACAGCTTCTTTGTAAATCCTTAATCAGAGTTTTCTTAGCAAACTGTCATTTATCTGCCAATCTAGGCTAACTGGGGCAGAAAAGTAAACTTAAGGCCTGGGCGATCCAGCGTAATGTAAGGAGTGGATAAAGGAATAGATATCAAATGAGGGCTACAGTGTTGAGGGATTGAAAAATTTCTTATTGATATTGACAGGAACTGTTCTCGATACCCATCTTTGTGCATATGTCAGAGCTTGGTATAAAAATTGATGAAAACACTGTCCTTAAAGATTTTCTTCACCCTGTTCAGCACCATGCCTTAAGATTAACACCTCAGTCTGGCATGCTATGTCATGCCTACATGTATTCACATTCATATTCTCCAGCAATGAGTAACTAAGACTGAAAATTTATGGATAACAGATTTTTAGTATTGATTAATCTTTTTACTTTGTGCTCATCAAATGTAAAGGTTCCTGACTTCATTTGTTTTCATGTAGTGACCAGTTATGTTTGGAATCTAAATGTTAGAAAGTTAAAGATTTCCTCTTTATTTGTCCCCCAACAAAAAATGATTGCCTCACATGCCATGTTTTGTGTCCAGAATCAAAAGATATCCACTTTGCTGTCATGTTAAACAAAGAAAATCATTATATCCTCTATTTTGGGATGGGCAACTGTCTGGCAAAGTGACTAAAAGTGATTCAGGAACCAAAAACCTGCCTATTGATTTTTTTTCTTTTGATTGTTGCAGCTCTGCTTGAATTCATCAGCTTGCTGAAAACACTCAGTCATTTCTTGCTGAGCTTTTTCAGTGCACAGGTTTAATTCATTCTCTCTGTCTAAAAATCACTGTGTGGTGCTGCTTGTTTTGACGAAGGGGTTCTCCTTAGAATTAGATTGAATCTTCCAAATCCATTGCTCAAGGCAATTTCTGGCTTATTATAGACACAGAAAAGGATGATAAATTCAAATGTCAGGAGGCGAGTGGTTTGTCTGAGTGCACTTCTTATGGAGGAAGTGTTTCAGTGTAAACTGACAGTGGATTCATGCTGGAAAATGTCATAATGCTTTGACACCATGAAATGGAAATCAAAACTTTCTTGGGCAAATAGCTCTCCAGAGGAAACAATGGGAGAACATAAAAGTAAGTGTTCCAGTAAATCACTTTGTTCTGCCTCCTCAGAGATTGTACACAGCTTGAGTCAGGGACAGGTATGTGTGTGTGTTGCCACTTGCAAAGCATGCTGTCTCCGCCTATCTAGTTAGCCTTCCAGAGAAAAATACAAGATAATTGCTTCTCACGAGCTGCTGTTATTGCATAATTGAAGCCTGCTGGACTAGTTTTACCATATTTACTCAGAAAAATTGCTCTTTAGGTTAAACCACTGATGTGGCAAAGTAAAAAAAACATCCCCAAACCTGACATTTGCTGCACACACTGCAAAAACTGAGTCTAAGCAAGTGTTAATGTCTTACTGTTTTGTTAGATAGGTCTTGTAATACTTTATTCGAGCCACTACCAAAAGACAAACCCAGAAACAAGTCTTATTTCAAGATTTTAATAGACAAAAATTATGCCTGGATGCTTGTATTAAGTGGAAAAATCTGCCAATGGTGTGAGAAGAAAAAATTCTCTTTGAGTGTCTTGAATTCGGGATATCTTAATACAAGAAACTAAAAAAGTATCTTTTCATTTTAGACATCATTTCGTCTTTAGATAACTTGAAATGAGACCATTGGTGGTGAATGTTGCTCATATTAAAGCCAGAAACAACATTTTCAGCAAAAAATAAGGCATAAACACTTGCTTACATTCCAGTTTTTGCACTAGATTATCAGGACATTTTGTAACCAGGGTGTTTACCTAATATTCTGTCTTCATAAAATGGGTCATAAATGAGTGGAAAATGCTGCCAATTGTGCCAAGACTGAAGATAGCATATATTTAGCTGCTGTCAGCGTCTGAGCTGCTCATTGTTATCCATTAGAAGAGTCTCAGCGGTGTAAGAGCCTTACCAAGCAGGGGGTGAGATTCTCAGCCGTTTAATCTGAGACCAGCTTGGGGGAGAAAAAAAATCAGATACTCGTGCCAACAGCGTTATACGATCAACATGCTGCCTCTCCATGACAGAGTATCTTTTAAACCCACAATCCAAAGGAACAAATGATCTGAGTCACGAACAACTTTGTTCTTTTGTTGCTGTCAGAGGTTTCAGGTGGTTAGATGAGGTAATTATCAAAGAGAAGTATTTGTTTTATAGAGATGATGTGATCTTGAGTAACTGTTTTTAACTAGTAATGTGGTCTTTGATGAGATGATGAAGCTAATGAAACTGCAAAGACTGGATGGTAGAGGGGCAATGAAGAGTAGATGTAGAGCGGTTTATGTGCAAAATCAAACTGTTTGGTTAACCTTACACGGCTGGAGCGTAGGTGTCGTTCAGACAATATGCATGTACAACACAAGGCGAAGGGGTACAGCAGGGACAGTTGTTGAGGGAGGTGTGTGTGTTGTTAGCATGATGAGCGGAGAAGACAATGTTAGAGGAAGTGCCTGTTGCATTCTGTCACTGCTGTAAGGGAGCACTTTGGATTTGGTGTGAGCTATGATGACGGTTATAAGAAAGTGGGGGATAAAACTGCAACTGTGTGCAAGCAGTTCTTCTCAGCTGCAGCCAGAGCAGGAGACTGCATGCAAGGTGCTTGTCTCTTTTGGGTCATTTTTGCTGGTCCCAAGCCCAGAAAAGAAGGAGGGCCAATGTTTTGACAGAGAAAAAACTAAACAAACAAGAATAGAACATATTAATGTAAAAAAAGTGTTTTTTTTTTATTACCCACTTTCTGTCTCCCATGATGTTATTCCTCTCTCCTACCGTGTCCATAATAATTACACACAAATAGTTTTTTAAACAAATAAGGTGATGGCGTCATTTAGTGACTTCTGGGACAGCCAGTAGTGACTTTCCTCACTAAAGAGTTGACATTTTGAAACTAGCAATGTCTCACCCAGTTTTGATGATGCATCAAATGGAAAACTCCCTCATTCTCTCAGGTTTTACAGGATTTAAGTGGAATACTTGATTAGGAAAAACACCTATTAACCATCAATCTTTAGGAGATTTTTTGCATTCTGGGGGATTAAATAATAAGAAATAATCAATTTAATTTATATTGTGTTTTCAAAAACTCAAAGACACTTGGTAAAAGCAATACATAAGTCGAGGATCAAAATATATAAAAAAAAGGAATAAAACAACAGTAGTCCAATCACAGATTAAAAATTAAAATTATGATAGATTCAAATGTGGGCCTAGAAACAGCAAAAATCTTCACTGAACCAAACCAAAACCATGACTACAAAATGTGATAAGATCCGAAACTTGGATTTTGTGAACTGTTCCTCCTCTCCCTAACAGAGAGTACTGCTCAACAAATGGGTAAATGAGGCAGCGAAAGCCGGGCATATAAAAAGACATCAGCTATATGATATGCTAACAGTGCTGCAGTGCTGCTGGATAGATGTGACCAGGTGATGGGTTGAGCTAGAAGTTATGTGAGTGAGCAGTGTGGAGGAGAAAATGCGCGATGAATGAAGTGAAATGAACAGCGAATCAGCAGGCTGCATCTCGTCTCCCTGACTGAAAGCGCCAAAGCTTCATTTGTTGTTAGTTACAACAAATCAATCTCTGTGTTGGAGCTTTATCGACAAAACCGGTGTGTATGGGCGTCCTCTTAGAATTAGAGAGCAAAGAAGGAGAAGCAAACGTGAAATCAAAACCGATCATTTCACCACCGACAACTTATAAAATCAAGGCAGTAAGCTGTTGAGGGTACAGAAATCAAACATCAGTCATTACTGCAAGGAAATGTTGCACTTTTATAGAACTATTATAATTGCAGCAGGAAAAAAAGATAATCTAATTCTGCCATCTATATGATATTTCTTCATGTGTTGTTCCAGTCAATCTGTTGAAAACCAAACCACTAGGATGCTTTTTAGGTTGGAAAAGGCAAGCAAATTTCTCCTGGGGCAAAGAATGATTAAAAAGAAGTGTGATTGTGATGGGGTGAGGCCCAATACTCACATCTTTTACATATCAATAGAGGCATAGAATGGATTCTTGTGGATTAACTGTTTAAGCACGTTTAAGAAGATAATCTGCAAATATTGCATACGTGAATAAATTTAGCAGTCTGCGTACAGAGGAATGTGAGGTAACAGCTGTCAGAAACAAAGCGTCATACTTGGTGCGGACATGTGTGAATGGGCAAGCTGAAACTGACCCAGGGTTATCTTTTTGGAATAGAAATATAATCCATCACCTGTGACAGAGAACTACAACAGAAGTTATGAAGAGAAAGAAAAATTGATCTGAAGCAGAATTTTTGTGTTTGATGAAGAATAGCAGGTGGCCCCTCTGCTTAGTTCCCATGCTCCTTCCTGCTGTGAGTATTAGTCGCTGTAGTAGTTCCCTGCCTCTGTGCCATAAAAGGACATGCAGGCACCCTTTCCTCTCGCTCAATAATTTAATGATGCTTGGGTGGCTTTGATCAGAATGTGGCCCTGAAAGAGAAACTAAACGGCCAGAGCACTGATGTGTGTGTTCGGTAAGAGGGGATTTATTGCTTTCCTCTGAGGAGAGCCAGTCCACGTTTGGAATGCTTGTGAAATATTTACAGGAGTCACTGACACAGGAACTTAGTGCCGTCAACGCTTTGGTTTAAAATAGAGGGATCACTGTCAGTACTTGATTGTGCCTTCACACTGCTAGTCTGGTCTTTTTTTTTTTTTTTTTTTTACATATTCCGACAGATTTGTTAGCATCAAACATTCACCGGAAGGAGAGGTTCAGCTTGTATCCTGTGGAAATGTTTTTCTGTAAATGGATTCTAGCACTCTTGTTACCATGGTGTCTGGCTTTCTGCCTCTGAGCTCTGGCACGTCCTAACAACCAAGAGCAAAGGTCGTGACCGCTCCAGCCGACAACTGTTTGGTGAAATAAACGCCCCTCACAGGGGGCACAAATAACTTTGCACTCTGTCTGAGTTGGAGGATCTGAAGTTTCTTGAGCAGGCACAAGAGGCAGGGATGATCTGGCTCAGAAGGCGATCCCACATGCTGTCCGCAGACATCCTTCACCCCTTAAGCCGCACTTTCCAGATCTTGAGATTCCTTCTGCGGCGAGTGAGGAACATGCTTTGCTGGCACTTGAAATGCTCCTCATGACATTCATCTGGACCCCTTCTTTTGAACAGTGGCCTCACTGTTAAGTCCCCCCTTTTCGGGACAACGCACACTTTGAGACAGAAACAGGAAAATAAGATGTGACATATACAGCACATCGCCTTGTTGACAGTGACAGAATGTCCTGGTTACCAGACTATGAAGTAAACATCCTCTCTGCATGCGGCCACCTCCTGCAGATTTCTCAGTGCATTATTCCAATTTGTTTTGTTTCACTTCTGAAACCTGCACAGAGGGAAAATTTAAGACACACTTGTTCAGAACCAGGCAGATCACGGAATCAACATTAAATCTCTCACTACAACCGGCACATGTGTGTGAAAACATGATCATGAGAGATCTACGATGTTTGACAGGAGTGAAAAATTTGGAGATGACGTATGGTGTCCATGTCCATACATGTTACCCTGCTCGAGGGCTGGGACGATCTACAGCCAGCAGTTCTCACCACTAATACCAGGCTCAAATAGTGACTCCTTAAGTTGTGTCTGAGTGCCTTTTCTGTTCATTTTGTGATTTTCTGTTCTGTAATGATAGAGATTGTTGGTATGTCTTCAAATCCAATTCAAGAAAGTGCTATTTCTCAAAATTACACACTTTCAGTGTATCACTTTAGTTTTATCATATAATTGAGTTAAATACACATCATAAGTCATCATACCAAAGCAGTGACAGTATCATATCTCTCCCTTTGTCGTTATTTTGTATATAAACTTTTAACACCCTTTGTAAGTAGAAACTTTTTTTCTGAAAAGCCTCGGCCACATCATGCTCCACTTTACGTAAGCACAATACATTTTCGTTGTGGCAACTTAAATTGCCAAGAGTGAACTGGACAACAACAACAACAATACAAACATTGATGGACTAC
This sequence comes from Thalassoma bifasciatum, assembly GCA_008086565.1. Taxonomy (NCBI): domain Eukaryota; kingdom Metazoa; phylum Chordata; class Actinopteri; order Labriformes; family Labridae; genus Thalassoma; species Thalassoma bifasciatum. Next base: position 97,005 of record RPOG01000002.1, read on the forward strand.
AGTGCTGCTGACTGTCTTATAACAAAATGTGTATCTGTCGCTCCACTTCTGCAATCAGCGAAGAAGCATTCAATCTATACCTCAGGTGATCAGCTCACTTTTACATATGCTTCTAAACAGATAAAAAACTTTGCTGAGGACTTGATAAGAAGACTTTATTGGTTGAGAAAAACAACTTGTTTTTTCATTTATTTTTGTTGAACACCATCATTCAGTTCAGTTGACTGGTCATTCGAGTCAGTCCAATAAAAACAATGTTTTAGTTTTTATATCAAAGATGATTTCAATCAAGGAGGCTTCATCTTCAGCAAGTAATGTATGAAACCATCTCCAGAAAAGTGTTGAGTCTTTTACTGTAGCATATAATTATTTTGTTGACTACAGATCTGTTGACTGGTGTGTGCATTCAAGAGAAAAAAAATGAATAGATGCAAAAATAACATGACAACTTCAAATGTCTGAACTAGCCCAAGGATATTCAATAATCTGTAATGTATGACAAGAAAATCTCCCAACTTTCATTTCCAGTGATTGGCTGATTAATTAACTGGGCTTTACATCACAGTTAGAATCATCAAACTGAAGTGCAGAGAGGGTTTTCATGTCTGAGCTGTCTGGGTGATTTAATGACCACATGTTAGAAATATCATCTTAAAGCAGTCTTCGATAACCATTAGAAGCAGCTGCCTTTTCAAAGCTTGGCATTTCTCCCCGGCGGTGAGCCCGTCACACAAGTGTTGTACGAGCTTGTTTGAATTCCTACAGAGTGTCATGGTGAAATTTGTTATTTTATCTTTGTCATATTTTGCCCAGTGCTCTGAAACCTTTAGCTCTACTTTTGAAGCACACCATGGGAGGATTAATGATGACCCTTGCACCCTCAGACCATTGATTTTGCTCATCTACTGCTGGTATTCCTAACAACAGGCTCTGAACTGAATGTCTGTCTCTTTCCTGCTGCTGGAATTTGATTCATATGCTAATGAGCTGAATTCCCATGGATTTCTCTCTCCTGTGCCGTAGATATCACCCCAAATACTCCCTACCTTCCCCCCTACTTTCTGTTTTGTCTTTCCTTTCACTCCCCAACTTTCAGGCTTTCTCTGGGTCTCAACCTTGCTCAGAATAATCTTACACAGGATGCTTTATACGGTAGCATGCAGTTCTACCTTTTTTTCTATTGCCTTCAGGCCATGTAGAGGTTCAGCCAAATCAGCATGCATCTCCCTGCTTCTCTCAAATGCCTCTGAACAGATGAAGGAAGAGGAGGCAACTTGAAGATGCTTGTGAATGCTATACAGAAATATTATAATGTTACAGTCATTCTAATTTAATTTGATGTTGTCAAATGAGATCATAAACGTTTGTTGTGTTTTCTGGACTTGGGCTGGTGTGATGTATGAAAAAGTATTGTAATCACAATAAATTGTACAGTATCTGAATGACTGGCAGATTCAGTTCTCGTTCCAACCAAACAGCAATCACTGATGCTAAAAATATGAGGTCAGTAAAGAAGAACAGAAAGCTTTGATTGCTCCAGTGTCCATGGCAGCCCCATGCATTCATTTAAGTTTTGATTTCACACTGTAATCCCTCCATGTGCAAAAAGAAAATAAACTTAAACATCAACAACAACAACAATAAAAAACAGGCTAGGACAAAAGCTTCCAAATCCTGTTTGTTCTTGCTTTGATAATTACTGTGGATATAGTAGTTAAAGTTGCATTAACTTTGACTGCTTAGGTTATAATTTCAGAGTGTCACCTCTACAGAGAGACAAAGCTTTTGTGTGTACTCTTGTTAGGGACCAAGCAATCAGACACAGGCAAAGGTGTATGATAAAAGAGCTCTTCTTTTTTGTTGTTATGTGAAAGTAACAAGTCAATACAAAAATCGAAGCTTAACGGTGTCAAAAAGCAAATCTAAAAGAGGCCAACTCATCGAAAATAGAGAAAGAACTAAAGCCCTAAATTAGCAAACTGAACAGAATCAAACAGACCTAACCTAAATGAGACACAAGGGGGCTTAAATACAAAAAAGACTAGTCCAACATAGTCCTGAAAGGGGAGGAAACTAAGAGGACTACAAATTAAACACCTAACAAACTCAAGAAATCAACATAAGCTCAACACAAACTATTTACAGGAAACCCAAATTATCTACACTTTACTGGAACACAAAAACAGAAAAGATTTAGTGAGAAACTTAAAGTCCAAATATCTCCCTCCTGCCTCCTTGACAGTTTGTCCTACTTCCCATGGGCAGGCTCAAAAGGCCAGCTTGAGCTGGTTACTGATCTTTTGGAGGGAGAGCTCAAACAAAAAGAAAAACAAAAGGTGAGTTTCTTTGACACTAAACCATAACTGCAAATTAGAATTATTTAGAATTATCAGCCAAATTGTGTGCACCCAAATTAGAAAACAATTGCCAATAAAAGTGATATTATTTCAACAAAAAGTGTGGGATTGTGTGGTTTTTCTCATCTTAAACAAACTGTTAGAACCTAAACAAAAGAAATACTAACAAGTGGTGGTGGCAGTTGGAGCCACCACAACTCCAGAGGGCTCAAGAACATCACTCTTCTCATTCGGGTTTGCCTTTAAAATGAGTTTTTGGTACTTTTTTGGAGGATGGCTAAGAGGTTAGGTTGCATAAAATTCCCATCTAGATTCCCCCCACCAAAAAAAAATAAAAAAATAAAAATATATATATATATATACAGATGCCAGTAACATAGTTTTTTTTTCAAGATATGCTTTTGCTTGTGTGTATAAAGTCAGCAGAGGGAAAGGTTTAGAAGCTCTAATCACTGTTATTGCCGTGCACTAAATTTAAAGCACAAATGGCAGATGGTTAATGCTGCTGATCTGGTCGGCCAGACTTTAGCAGGCGCTGCTGGTTGTAACTAAATGCAAACAAATCCAACTTATAATCTTTGAATTTTATCATGTTTTTTTTCCCCAAAACAGTAAAAAAAACTTGGATCAGCATGATGCATAAGTCTAACTTTATGCTCATAGGAGGGGAATATTTTCTTGTCTTTGGATTCATCTGGTTTAAGTGGCTGTCATGAGTATAAAGGCTGGGTAAAATATTTTTCCATTTTTTTGGTGTCAGGTGTTTTTATGTTTGTGTGGGGGTGTGGGGGCTTTGTGCGTCTGTTTAACTACTACGTTGTAATGAATGTCCTTCTCCTTACTCCTCCCTTATCTTTGTGTGGGAAAACAAGGTATTTGCTAATTGTTAGTTAGCAAGAGTTGCCGGGGGGCTGTTGCACTCTCTGATTTACAGTAAACAGGTTTCCGTTGATTCTTGGCTGTGAATGCCAGAGCAGCCTCCCTCCGATTAATCACAGCCTGCCAGCATGTTCAGTTTCTGTGTTGAAACATTTATGAACCTGTCTAGTGTCTTTGGTTGTTACGTGGCCCACCAGTTTTCAAGCTGTAAGATGTCAAGCAGTGTATCATCTGCATACAGATAGCCTGGGCCACCGTGTCCCTCAGAACATTTTTCCTCTGCTGTAAGCGCCCTCCTGCATACACCCGCTCTCAAACTTCCGACCCAACACAGTGAAACTCCTAAAACACTCTTTAATGGACCCTTTGAATAGCCAGCACAGACCAGAACAAACACTTTCATTCATGATGTTCCAGAAATGCAAATGAAGCAAGGTCCTGACACTTTCACAGGGGTACCCCTGTCATGGGTCTGTGTCCAACAGCAGTGACGCTATCACTCACACAGAGTTAAGCAAGGTACAGCTCCTACGCTAAGTGTCCGGAGAGTAATTCAGACACAGCAAGTTGATGAGTATCCTCAAGCCCCACTGGCTCAGAGCCATCTCTGTGGAGCAACACATTCAGGGCAAACTGGGTGAATGCAACCTGAAGTAGCAAATTAGAGCTATGAATTGCCTCAGCTGCATTGAAGTGCTGTATTTATAGAAAATCCTTGTCAAACATGAGTTACTCAACAGGGAGAACCATAGTTGAGTTTTTTTCTGGGCTCTTCTCTCTGATGGTTTCAGTGGAATATTTTCTTTATTACAATTTGCAGATGCAAGCCCATGTTGGAGCTTGCTCATTTGTAATGATATTTGGTGAATAGTTTTGAGGGTGCATTTTGAGGTGACTCATAAGCTTTACTATCTTGGCATGTTGTAGCAGATGCTCCTTTAAAACCAATTGATTGCCAGCTCATCATGACTGGACCAATAAGTCATTTGTTGCTGATTAGCTTCTCACGAGTGTGAAGATCTTTTACATGCCTGGAATGCCAGCTGAATTGCCTTTGGTGTTATTTTTTAAATCCCAACAATGTGGTTAATGTGGAGAATTTCAACAAATATTTCTCTTCATTATATCAAGCACTGCTTCTTAAACATAGCTCTTCTTTATTTCTTTTGAATGAGGCTTTTGAGCTTTCAATTGTGTGTTGTTACTGACCCAAATGGCTAACAGATGATTAACAGGTATCATTTTTTTAATCTGCAAAGATAAAGCCGGATACCTCTGAATGTGATACAAGCTTGGGGTTTTGCAGCCCTGGCTCAGGCTCTTTTTATACACACAAACAGCAGTCAAGGTAGAAATATCATTTTTCGTCTTTTTCTGTTTTGCTTGAGAAGAAACTAGGCTGCAGGTGTAGACCGTTATGTGTGAGACCCAAAAACGTTTTCTTTTTCAAAGTGACAGGAAAATCGCTCTTTTCTTTCCTTTCTTTTCTTTCAGTTTGCCCAGGGCTTGAGCACTGACGTCCATAAACTATGTTTTCGGTGTTGAAAAGGAAAGGTGGGAGAGAACATGTGGGAGAGTGAGAGTGCTCACAATGTTGTTTGCATGCTACAAGACCAGACAGGTCTCGCCCTGAAGTGAGGCTCCACTTTACTTTCTGTGTTTGAGCACTTGGGAGATGAATTTTAATCCCCAGGATGAAACTGTGATTTCTAAACATCATAAAATACCATTCAGCACAACATGTAACCACTTACGCAGAAGCCTGTTACTTTGTGGGTGGCTGTTATTGTTAGTTCTTTTATCAGTGGGAGAAATATTGAAATGAAAATAGTTGAACTGTCAACTAATGCTCTCTGTGATGTCTTATCTAAAAAAACAAAAAACAAAACAAAAAACAAATCAGAACATCTACTGCTGCAACATATGCATTGAAGTGTTAGGGGTAGATTTGTGCCATTAAAGTCACCGATAAATTAGGCTGTTGTATTGGCAAGAATCGGGGCATACAATATAAAAACAATACATGGACGAGAGCACAATATTTGTGGCAAATAACCAAGATATTCGGCAATATTTTCTTTAAAACTTTTGGAAAAACTCTGTACAGAACACAAAATATTGCATCCACCTGCATTTGAAAAAGTGAAAGTACAGTATATTGGCTGTTTTTATAATCATGCTATGAAAGCCGTCATGACTCACAATGCAGGAAGGGTGCAGATATCTATAGATAAACTAAAGTATCGATTGCTTAATTTTGGTGGCACAAGTCTAGAGGAAAGCTTTTACACATTGTTGGAAGTGAGGTGTTGAAGATTCAGGTTTGTATACTTCACAGGTTTCCTTTTTGACAACATCTTTAAGGTGTCATAGATAAAGTCAATAAGAAAGTACAACAGAATAAAAAAAAATATGTTTTGCAGAAACTGGATGGCACATAAATATATGCACGGGATCACACATGCATCATGTGCCACTGTTAAGTGCACTGCACTGGACATTCAGAGGTTTTTGGGCTCAAGACTTTATGGCAGGGTGGTTAATGAACGAACATGAGGCTTACCTCTTCCAAAATTGATAAGACAAATGACTGTAAATATTGATTAAGAAACATTTTAATGACTTATTTCTAAAATTCGACAACTCACAATTTTATTTTAAAGATGATTTTATCCAAAGTGAAGTAAAACAGCAAAAATTTAGACTTCAGGGAAAGAACCTTGGCCGCAGGTGCTGCCATCTTGTGCCAGAGGTGAAGAAGAATTTCTTTTGTATGTATATTGTACGAATATTGATTGCCATTCAACAACATTCAATATTCATTGCTAAATATTCACAAAGTGCTAAAAAATGACCATTCCTCTACCAAAACTTTCTGAGTATGAACCCTTTTTAATAACACATCAATAGAATTTTAGATAAAAAGTCAATAAGAAAATACAATAATATGAAATGAAATAAAGTCCAGTATGGACTAGATTAACTACACTCTGTGTTATAGGATTTTTGGATCAAGACTTAATGGCAGCATGGTTTTTAACCAACATAAGGCTTTTCTTGCTATAAATAGATGAGTCAGGTGAGTGTAAATAATAATAATGATTAAGAAACACTTGTTATGACTAAATAATGACAACCTCTCAACCAGAACACTCAACAAAGTAAAGAGAGAAACCCTGTTTTATCCAAAAGTTGCCAAGAAAAGTGCCATTCAAGGAAACATGGAAACAAAAAAGAAATGACACTTATGATGAAATTTTCAAAGTTAAACTTCAGTGAGTTTAGTTTGGACTCTCACTGAGTTCAAAGAAGGGAAAGAGTGGACCAACAGGGATGACCATTTCAAAGCAACATTTCTACCATTTATCAGGCTTCTGAAAAAGACTTCGTCAACCTGACCAAATGCTACGTTATTCCCTCAGGATTATCCCATAAAACTAATTACCAGCTTAGTGCAGACCACAGAGCACAGCACTGCTCCCTTTATCTGCCTCTCTGCCACACAGATGAACAATGTGTGAGGGTGAAGGAAGGTGTGAAGAGGTCTCCTCGTGGCCTTGTGGTGTTTGAAGGGAGGAAGTTGAGTGTGACTGCTTGTCTCCACACTGTCTCTCCTCGTGCTGTGGCAAACTGATTAAGCTACTGAATGCCACTCTTTGTCACTTTTCACTTCCTCAAGGGACATGTTTCCATAGAGACTCGTGTTTTTTTCCTATCCACTGTTATTCTACAGCTTTAAATTTTTTAAAAACAGAAACTCATTTGATTTTTTCTTTTTTTTCTTCATTTGGGAGGAAATCATTTTCCAAACATGCCAAACATTACAGAAGGAGTCAATATTTGTTTGAAAAACCCAACCTTATGTTCTGTGATTTGGTATCAGGAATTCAAATTAGATTTTAACAGCGTGGTGACTACTTGCGTGCCAGGCCTGCCTGTGTTTATGGAGGCTGCTCTTAAATGACATTCCACAAAGTGCTGTGTGCCAACGCAGGAACCACTTCAAGCTCGGTGGCTCCTAAATGAGGCGAGACACCTCGCTTAACTTCTAAGAGGCACATGTGCACTGCAAAAGTAACATTTACATTAAAGAATGAGAGAATGATGTTGCTGCTTTTGCGGGGGAACTCATTATGCGAGTTTTAATGATCTCTTAACCAATGTGGTGTTCACATTTTAAATCACATTAGGCGTGAAGAGCGATTACAGGCAAAGAGCTGTGTGTAAAAGAGTAAGTGTGTGCGTGCTTATGTTTTATAACCTCTATCTTTAATCAGGCATACGTTTCACACTGTGTCTATCAGCATGTGTACAGGTTTTGAAATATGAGCTGTGACACGCTTACGCTAAAACCTGTTGTTCTTGCATACAATGTAACAGAGTAAAGCTCCAGCCTCTTTACATAATACTGGAAGCACAGGTTTGATGTGGATGTGTTTGATGTGTCAGAGTTGTTTGTGAGAATTCCTGCCTTACATGATTACTACCTTCTTGAAATGCTCGGGGGACTGAAACAGAGTCAGTCACATGTTGCTGCACCAACAAGTTATGAGGGAAACACTCAGTGACCTCAGGTAAGGGGAACGTTTTTTCATGACCTTGATTAGCCTTAAATTATTTTGTGTTACTTTAACACACGTGTGGTTCTGTTTATCACTTAAGCTGTTATTTCATTGCGTCAGGCTGGTTTGAATGGAAGCATCTGTTTTTATTTTTAAGATTTTATTTTTTTCATTTTTGTTTTCATGAAACTGTCCTGGCAGAGTACACTTCTGTGTCTGACAGAGATTGTCTAGATATGAATACTGAAATAGAGAGATAGCACCACAAGGCTCTGCCTGATGTTGGAATCTGTTCTATGAGAGCATACAAGGTGGTTGGGGCAGTGGGGCAGTTGTGTCATATTGCCAGAGGATATAAGCATGGAAAAAGAAAAGGTATCCACCTCATCAAAAGCAATTAGTCAACAGTGAACACTTGTATCAGGCCGGTTACATTGATCCTATTGTGTTTTTATTTGTATTGCTTATACAAAATATTTATAATTAAAACATAAAAACCCCTCATTCTACACAGAACACAGTAAACAAAGATTCCCACATAGTGAATAACTAATGAATAAAAGTAAATAAAATTAAAGAAAACTACTATTTACTCCTGTTATTGATAAGATAATCTGAGGTAGGAAGTCCTTGTGGCAGCTGTGGCTCTGCAGTGGAGTCGGTTGTCTCTCAGCTGGAAGGTTGAGGGTTTGTTTGCAGCCCTTGCTGTCACACACTCACGCGTCCCTGGGCAAGCAAGGTGACAAAGTCAGTGGTCTGTGACAGGGTATGAATGAGATGACTTAATTTGGTCTGTCCTGTACTAAACCATCCTATGCCATCAGTTTCTGAATGAATAAATGTGGCGAGTCATGTGGAAGTGTTTCGAGCTGTCAGATAAGCTAGAAAAGCACTTTACATGCATATATAGTACAGGGGAGTTTTGTAAAAGTTTTTATCATGGTAAGTCAATTTAGCAGATATGAATAACAGGAATGGGAATTTACAGTGATCTCTGTACTGAATTACTTGAATTACCCAATCAACTGGAACTTGTTGATTATTCTTCATTTTTGACTGTAAACAAAAAGAAGGGTCCATTAGACACAGCACTCCTGGACCATAATTAAAGACTTTACATACATATCTTCAACTTTCATAGCAGTTGCTGTCCGTGACCGTGGCTTTTACCATGGCTCAACAAACGCCATCAGCTTTCCGAAGCCTTTTCCTTCCATAAAACTCAATGGGAGAATATCTCCAGTTACCATGTTGATTACTAGCAGGTTAATCTTCACTGCTTAGGTTTCATCACAGGGACGTGCTAACAGGGCTAGCAAATGATGCGATGCGAGCTTGTCTGGTTTCTGTCCCTGCTCTTTTCTGCCAGTGCTTTGGGCGTGTGGATAAGCATCCAACTACTGTTTCTTTCGTAAACAAATTTGACACCGCCTTTCTTGCACTGCACATTAATGTGTCAATACTTTTGTTGAAAAACTTCCAGACATCAATTTTCTTGGCTTAAATGCTGCTGGTGTAGCAGACAGTCCTGTATTTACTGTGCGTTTGGTCCTGGCGTAAAAATATGAAATTACAGAGATTTATTGTAGCAGCCATAAAACAGTTATTTTTTTGTTATTTTTTCTATATATTTTCTTCCTGGTGCATTCAGCTGGAAAGAAAAAGCTGGGCCACGCATGTAATGCTGCATGAGTTCAAGCTTTGTAGCCAGAATCAGCCCTCTCAAAGATGTGCAAGAAACAAAATGTTACTTGAATAATGGCAAGTATCTGAGTACTCATACCCAGCCATTGTCATATTTTATTGTTATACTGTCCAAATTTAATGGAAGATTTTTGCTTCTAAGAACAAGCTGAAGAAAAAAAAAGGTTTATTTTGCTGGAGTCCTGATAAGCTTATTGAGTACTTTGTTTTAAGTGTGCCAATAGGACTCATTGCTTTGTCTTAAATTGGGTACTTCTGTGAGTACACTTACATGAAGTGCATTGCGTGTAGACACTACAACAGTACACAATATCTCAGAGGGTGGTGTTGTCCCAAATCAAACACTGTGGCTTTGCACTGACCAGAAATTGCGATCCCATCTTACAACCATTCACAGGTGTTCGCCTGTTATTCATTCATTGCAACCATCAACCATCGTTTGAGCTGTTCCTGTCCCTTCCTCTGTGTAACCAATATGGTGACAGTGGAGTATGAGAAGTTTCCAGCTTTCCACACTCAACTTTTTGACAGTTTGTGACTAAGAGTGACTAAGTGACTAGATCTACGCCCAGACTAACACATGTGTAAAAAAGTTACAGCAAAGTACATTTGAATAAGGAATGATTTGAGTGCACCTGCTGACCATGTGTTTTTCCATATTGCCAGTTTGAACACACTTATGCACTTAAGACAGTTTGTGTAAGTGCAGAAGTGCCTAATTTGGTTAAGTGCCTGTATCTTTTATGTAAGATCAATTGTATGTTTGTGAATTTTTAATTTGTAAATTCTTATTTGTTGTTTTAAAATGTAAAATATATATAAAGTTGTGAACTGTGCATAACTTGATTACTGTTTTGAATACTGAACTCACCTTAAAGATCCCTCTTGTTTCCTACTATGGAGGGAAAATGTACATTATATATCACGGTTATACAGAGTTCAGTGGTGTGGTGGTGCTGGATTATGTGTTGAAGTTTCACAGCAGAAGTCCCTGTGCTCCTGCTTGACTCACATCCGGGAAAAACATAGTGTTATGTGGATGAGTAAATATTTAAGGTGGAGAGAATACAACGTTGGACTAACGAGCAGGAAGGGAAACCCTCAATTACATTTGCAAAAAACAGCCGGCTGTATTTGGCACAGTACTGAAACACACTAATGTGACAGTTTGCAGCTGGGGAGTGGCACTCACTTGCCTGATGCTTGCTAAGGGTCCACAAACACTTGTTTTGAATGTATTTTTCTGTGCTTTCAGTGCATTCTTATGGATGATCTTATTAGTAGAAAAGGTGTGTGGTGTTACCTGGTTTAGCTGACACATCATCAGCACAGTTTGCAGAGCATGCTGCCCTGTTTCTTGTCAGACTGTACACAGCCAAAATATCTCAACTATTCAGTGTGAGTGGTTTTTCTTGTCAAGAATGTTTTTAGTGTTGCCTTCAGAGCTGCTGCTGTTCATTTTGACTGTGTTTCCATTCTGCTCTAAAAGTCTATAAGCATGCCCACCTTTTACCCAGTGGCACAACTGGCTGTTTATCAACGTCTTCTTCTTGTCTTAAATGTTCGGTGGCAGCTAGTGTTTTAAGAGCACAAAGCTCTTTCCCCAAAGCTTTTGTTTTGTTAGTGGTGTTGGTATTACTTATACATCTAATTCAGCCCCATATCATGACTTTGAGTCGGGGACGGGCTCAATCCAGTGACAACCTAGTCAATGGATTTGTTCATTATCTGCCAAATCTTCAATAAAACTTTGCTGAACTTCGGCAATGAGGTAAAACTCTCAAACTCAAGCATCCATTAGAGTGACTTAAAACACACTGCTCTGATCGAGCTGGTTACTGATGGTTTTGTGGGACACTTTTGTCTTACATCTGGTTCTGGACCTTTAAAAGCATCCATTTGAAATGACGTCATGATATTATCTCATTTAACCCTCACATGGGGTACCCTCTCCCTGTGGGTATAGCTAGTCTGCAAATACAGCACCAAATCTTTAAGCAGCCACATTTTTCAGTAGCCAAGTGCTGCTAAAAAAACAAAATCATGTGCTGAGCCTTGTCAAACCAGATTCCTGTTTGAAGAATCCAGATGTAGTTTTCTGTGACTGTAGCTGTGATGAATGATTACATTTGTTGTATCAGAAAAAACAGGTCCTGTTGACCAGAAATTATATGTTTGAAGTTTTCTTCTCTCTACAGTTTTGTAAAGTTTCTCTGACTTGTTTAAATGAAACATCAAAATTACTGCAATGTGAGCTTGTTAAAGTTTAATGTTTCCCCATTAGTTTTAACCTGGAAATGAACCTTTGAACCTAAGAACCTTATGGCACAGAGATGTGAATAACTTTGAAATTTCTCATAAATAGCTAACATTTTCAAAAGTAGCTTCACTGCCCGCCTACTACAAAAGCAGTTATCTGAAGAACACAGAAAATCACGCTGTCTTTGCAATCATATTTCTGTTTAACATTCTGAATTTTAAGAATGAGATGTTTGGTTACCCATCAAGTAAACAGGGTCTGTACTTATGTTCTTAGCTAAAACGAAGTTGACAGGGCATGGTACTCAAGCATTTGTTCATGAATGGACTTTGTCTGCAGGCTGCCTCCCTGTCAGTCAGTCTTTGCTCATGTTTGTGGACGTCTGAGCCGCCTCTGTCACCACTGTCACTCCCTGTGTTGCTGACAGCAAAGCTCGTCATGAAGCGTCTCTCTTTTGTGCCTGCATTCTTATGTTGGCTTGTGTGACGCATTGGTAAACACCTACTGGAATCTTTTTGATTGTGATTTTAAACAATGTTTGAGAATGAAAAAAAAGTGACGAGGAAAAGAAATATGACAGGGTCATGACCTTCAGCTTTTGTCGTTACAGGTTTACAATAAACACTAAGGTGTGTCCAGGCAGCCTTCCATCCTGTCTTTAATTATACTCATTACACGTACTTGGAGTGTGTAATGAGTATAACATTTTCTCAGTTATTTGAACCGGGTCATCTCGCATTGAAGTGTGTCTGGCTTTCCTTAAGTTTGTTTGGACGGTACGTTGTAATAACTGTGCATTTGTGGCCTTTGTGTGGAGACTTAGGCAAAAGACGTGCAATTATCAGAAAGCACCAGAGGCGACGACCGCTGTGGAGGAAATGCATCACCACAAAAGACACAGGGTAGGGCAACCTTTTTGGTCTGTCACCACAGGGGATTGAGATGTTGTTAGAGACGTGGAGTAGGAATTCACAAATGAGGGTTGTCTCCGGTTTGTTTTAACGCTCCTGTTGATTAGACAGACACAATGGCACTGGTCATGATCAGAGACCCTGAAAATACTTGGCAGAATCTACCACGTTCCTGTTTGTTTGTCTTGCTTCTGAGTCATTACTACAGATGTAATACTATAAAACTGAACATGTAGAATGATCATATTTATGTAATATTGCTGTTTGGATCTGTATGAAATAGCCAAAATAAAGAAATATTTGTGATATCCTCTATATATTGAGATGGTGTCATCCTCATCAGCCTCTTATTACTACTATAAACATTGTTGAAGTGACCACACAGTGTCTGCCAATTTCATAATGTAAAAGTGAGCAACAGATAACAAAGTTAGAACAGGCAAATGTTTGGATTTTTGCTTGAGAAAACTGTCACTTGATGCCCAAAAGTTGCAGTTTCATTTTCTGGAAGTATTAAGTTATAAGAAGGAATGGGTATCAATAACTGGTTCTGGTTGAAAATCAATTAGACATAGCTCAATCCATCGACACCATCAGCATGTATGCTCAATGGTTCCCTCGATAACTCTTTACAACATGCAAGAACAGCTGGATCTCACAATAATGTCACGTAACATGCAACTTTCAATTATTTTTTAGCTATTTACATCCAGAGATGGAGGATCCAGAGAATATGTGCAAAGATTTTTATTTTTCATTTGGAGATATCCAAATCCAGTGAACAATTTCATATTTATTTACTTTTAAACTTAATAAAATGTTTTTGACACAGAAAACCTGGAAACCTTCTGTACACAAAAAATTCACGAGGAGAATTGATGAGGGAATTTACGATGAATCAGATCAAAAAGCACAACCGATAATGGCATTGATATCCAAAAAATATTAACAGTGCCTAGTTAAAAGAACAGTAACCTTATTCTCATCCAGCTGCCTGTTTGAGAAGAGACTGACACTCTCTTTTTCACTCATATCAGCAAAAAACAAAAAAAAAAACATCTGATACCTTTAAAATGGCCTTTTAGTTCTCTTGAATGATTTTTATTTGCCAATCCTCCAAAAAATGTTTCCCAAAATTGGCCATTTTCAACCTTTTATAAAGAAATGAAGAAACATTGCTCTCCAAGTTAGTACAGCCCTAACAATTACCTAACACTCTAAATACAGGTATAAACATTTGAAGGCAGTTAAGCGCTGTGCAGATCGTTATTTAAAACAAAATCTTAATGTGTTCAAACAATGTTGGCTTTTTATCAACAATTTTCCTTTGCTGTATTATAACTGTGTTTTAACTTTTGAAATTACCAACCATTGTATAGATGGATATATTATATGCTTAACACCAGGGTTTCCTGTAATTTCCTTTCTTTTACCTGGAATAATGCTTGTTTAATTTTTAAAACACACAGCCAGGTGACTCTGAGCACATATTTACTTTCAGCAGTCCGTGTATATTCGACCATGCCTTTGTCCACTGATTTACATTAATCCTTTGTGCACATGAGTCCTCTGTCTAACTTTGTGGGAACATGCTTGTCTGTCAAGGTTTTCCTTCTCTCTGTTTACAGAAGCCATGCTCTTTCAAACATGGGAAAGATCCATTAGAAGTGAGGACAAATGGCTTAAACGGGCTGCTTAATTATGCCCAGCCATCTGGACCAACAGTGACTTAAAGCTGATATGCGGGTTAGCCTGAATCAGTCACTGGTTGTAGAAGAACAAATCTGCACAACACAGAAGTTATATGTTTCTAATTAAATAAATATGAGCAAACGAGAACACTGGAAGACACATTTATTAGGCATAGTAAATGTGGTTAGGATTGTTTTCTCCAGAGCTGCTTATTAAAGACATCTTTAAAATATGAAACCACCTCCAGAATAGCTCGTCTCAGGGGTACGGCCTGCTCTACCTCATTTCAAGCTTTAAGATACAGAAGCTGTTAATGTAAACTCCTTTTTCCTGCTGGGTGTTTGACCCTGCAGGGCAGTACAAGCATTGCTCAGTTGTTGCAGCCATTATGTCTCCATTAGGCTTAGAAAATTATGTTGCAGATAAAATCTCCATTATTCCTACAGTGCAGATCAGGAAACAAATTGGAAAACACTTTAAACTCTGTGCGGTGTCTGTTTTGGTACCTATACCGCAAATCTCCCCTGTACTCCTTGGAATATAAATGAGTCCATTGAGAGAATTACAAATAGATAAGAGAGGAGACTTCTGCATAAATGAGGTGTTTAAGTTGTGTGAGAGAAATAAAGATTGAGCACTCATCCCCAGATAAGAAACTATACATGCATGATAAAAACCTTTCAAGGAGGAAACAGAGAAAAAAAGGAAAAGCCAAATCACGTGTTTAAAATGGCCTAGTGGCCTGCTATCACAACACCCTGTCTATTTCTGGTATGTTCTACAAACCATCAATACCCTGCAGCACTGAGTGGAAATGGAAGTACACTTTTACAAAAGCTCTGGTCCTCTGGGAGAAGATGACTCCCTCCTCTTTTCAATAGAGCAGAGACACATTGCATTAACATCATTCAGACGGAGCCAGTTGTAAATAGGCATGCGTAGTTTGTTGAAGGATGGATGGAGGGAAATGTGAAAGAGGGAATGAGAGAAAAAGAGAGAGAGAGAGAGAGAGGGAGAGACATGCCTGTACTTCCCATTCTTTAGAGCTCAGTGAGTAGCCCCGCAGTGCAGGCTTTGTCCCAGTCATTGTCACAAGCTTAGAGAGCCTCTTTGCCAAGTGAGAGGCTTTGGAGACATATGTCACTTCACTGAGTCTCCTGTTAGCTGCTTGAGTGGAGGGGCGGGCGGGGAGGCGTGTCTGTGCGCCAGCAGAGGAGCAACGTGTGGTGGAGGAGGAAGGCCATGTCAGAGAAGTTAGTTCAGAGAGAGTTGTGGGAATGATCCCAGGATAGTCCCCTCAAAAACTTTCTTTTGTGGATTTGTGGTGGACATCAGTGCCTTGGGCCACTGCTAGAGTTGGACTCGAGATGTGGAATGACTCAAAAAACAGTAAGTCATGAACTTTAGCTGAGAGTAAATCCTAACTTTGTTGCTCTTAATATACCTGAGAAGAGAAACAAGTGTGTAGGTCGTTTTAAGTCTTTTTCTTTCCATCTCCACACTCTGTGTCAGTGCCAACTGGACAAGAGAGGTTGTAGTAAGTGAGAGCTTAAAGAAAGGGAGGGAGTCATTGTATGCAGTGTGTGTTTGCAGGGATTAGTCGTAGTAGTCACACTCACCGTGCTCTGGCCAACTTTTGGCTTAGTGAACACAATCCCTTTGGATTTGTTACTGTGATCTGCCATGGGCTCAGGTAATAGATCCTTCGCTCCCAAAACAAATGCTCTGTCCTCTGTTTACACAGAGACTCCACCCCATCTGACGCTTGAATGGTTTTGCCTTTTAAAAACAGGGCGGCAGCTGTGTTTGAGCTATTAGTAAAGGGGCAGGCTGTCCCTGTGAAGTGCAGTTATGCTCATAAGTTTACATAGTCTTGGCCTTTTTTCAGAGAATATGAATGGTAACACCAAAACTTTTCTTTCACTCATGGTTAGTGGTTGGGTGAGGCTTCAGACAACTGTGTTCACTCTTTTCAAATCATGATAACAACAGAAACTTCCGAAGTGACCCTGGTCAAAAGTTTACATATCTCAGTTCTTAATTCTGTGTATTGCCCCCTTTAACATCTGTAACAGCTTGAAGTCTTTTGTGATAGCTGTAGCTGAGGGCATTAGTTTTCTCAGATGGTAAAACTTCCCATTCTTCTTGACAAAAAGCCTCCAGTCTCTGTAAATTATTGGGCTGTCTTGCATGAACTGCAGTTATGAGATTTCCCCAGAGTGGCTCAATGATATTGAGGTCAGAAGACTGAGACAGCCACTCCAGAACCTTTACTTATTTTGCTGCCAATGGCAGGTCAACATGACCTTGTGTTTTGAATCATTGTCATGTTTGAACATCCAAGTATGTCCCAGCTTCTGGGCTGATGGATGCAAATTTTCATCCAGTATTTTCTGATAACATACTGCATTCATCTTACCATCACTTTTGACCAAGTTTCTTGAGCCTTTGTCATTCACGAATCCCCAAAACATTTGTGATCCATCTCAGTGCTTCACAGTAGGTATACCTTTCATCATAGACCTTGTTGGATCCTCTCTCCAAGTGTAAGGTTTATGGTTGTGACCAAAAAGGTCAATTTTGGTCACCTCACTCCAAATGACTTTGCACTGGAACTTTTGAGGCTTGTCTCTGTATCTTTAAGCAGGATCGGTGGTAGGATACTTTGTGGAATTTGTGTAAAAATGGCCTTCTCCTGGTGACCATGCAGCCCATTTTTCTTCAAATGCTTCCTGATGCATCTTGAAACAGCTAGACCACATTTTTCCAGAGAGTCTTGTTTTTTAGCCGAAGTTATTTGTGGGTTTTTCTTTCGCATCCCAAACACTTTTCCTGGCAGTTGTGTCTGAAATTTTTGTTGGTCTGACCACTTGACCATGGTTTGGTTTTAACAGAATCCCTAATTTTCCACTTCTTAATAAGAGTTTGAACGCTGCTTATTGGCATTCTCAGTTCATTGGATATCTTTTTATATTCCTTTCCTGTTTTTTAGAGTCGGATTACCTTTTCCCACAGATCCTTTGATAATTATTTAGCTTTCCCCATGACTCAGAATTCAGAAATGTCAGTGATGCAATGGATGAAAGATGCAAGGGTCTGTCAGGAGCTCAGAAATTCACTGACCTTATAGCCATTCAAACCCATTCGTGTTAACCAGTGCACAAATTATCAGGCCAAAATCACCAGGGTATGAAAACTTTTTGATCAGGGTCATTTGGTAGTTTCTATTTCATTATGATTTAGAAAGAGTAAACACAGTTTGTTGACATTAAATGGCTTCACACAACCACTAATCATGGGTGAGAACAAAGTTTTTGTGTTACCATTTGTATTCTCTGAAAAATAGCCAAGAAATCATAACTTCTGCCAGGGTATGTAAACTTATGAGCACAACTGTGGTCCCCCCTAGAACAGGCTGTGAGTTTGCCACACATGAATTGAAGTTGTCTGTCTGGTTATTGCTGTGTTGTCAGTATCAACACTCGTGGACTTTAGGCCACCTACCTAACAAGAGTTTTTGTTTTTCCATCTGTGATTTAAAATAAAACACTGTCCCTGAAGTTTTTATAGTGCAGTAGGTGGTCTCTAATGCAATTCTGCATCAGTGTGCAGCCTCGGTGATATACTGTATACAAAAGCAGCAGGCAAAGAGTGACAGAGGCTTACAGCTTGATTACAACATGAAAATGTATGCTTACTCTGCTGGAACAAACATAGTGGCTTTGTTTACCATCCAATCCAGTGAAACATAATCACAAAAAAGTCCTTATTATAAATAATACTGTGCCACAATCTCTCAATTTGTGTAATTGATTCTAAACTCAAGCAGCTTAATCCTGCATCAAGTCTAGCACAATTACCATATTAACCTTTCTTGCTAAGAAGGGACGGCACATGCAGCTTTGTGTCCTTGGGAGAACTCTAAGTAGCACCCAGTCATTGTTAAGCAGCGTTCTGTATGACTGCTGGAGCTCCCCTGCCTTCATTCTCTTGATAGCGGGATTAGCTGAGGGGGGTGAACCCATTTGGCATTGCTTGCGCTGCCGCCACAAACTCAGCACTGTGAGAAGTAAGCCGTGAAATACTGACAAGCTTAGACCAATTTATGGTCTGCCATCTTGGATCTAGTGATCGGAGCAGACAGCAGCTTTGTGCCAGTGGGTTTACTGTAAGCATGCCATGCGATGCCACCAGCCAGACTCTACAGTTCAAAGGGTAATCTCCAGACAAGTGCTCTGCCGTGTTGTGCTACGACATCACAACAAAGAGGAACAACCGCCTCTCAATGGGTAGTTTACTCAAAAGGCGATTTTGCATAAATTAGGCAGAGTATTAAGTACGGGAACAAACTTTTCTTTCAAGTCAAGGATATTAAATGTGCTGAAATGGCTAAAATTTGTGTACTGTAATTAAAAGTCAAAAGGAGTTTTTTAGATATTTAATTCAAAAGTGTTTATTCCACTGCTAATAGTATCTATTGCTTTTCTGGTTGCTCTGCCTTCTAGTGCTAAGCCTTCAAATTCATTCAATGAAAGCCCTTTGGGTAATCTGCATTTTCTTGCAAAACAGCATGAAGAGCATTTTTCTTACCCTGAGGCACAGCTTAATTGAAATGAAATCATCCAAACACTTGAATGCACTTTTCTTGGGACTGACAGAAAAATAGCTGGTGTGACGAGCTTTTAGGGTTATCTGATCTTTTTTTCTTATTTAAGTATTTGCCTTCTGGTTTTCTTGGCTTTCTCTTGGCAGTCAGCCACGTTTTATAGTGTTTGTTAATAAAACTGCTACCTGAACTGTTGTCAGCTTGTCTAGAGCCAAACACTGACCACTCAATCAATAACCCTTTCTAATTTTAGAACAGATACCAGTGAGGTTCTCTTGGACTTCTGACTTAGTTGCCTTATAACCATGATTTCTTCTCTCTCCGCATCCTACAGGTCTTCTGTGCCTTACACATTCTGAGCAATGCTAGATGATCTGCATCTACACATTCTCCTGATGTCTGCTGTCTCTGAAAACCAGAGGACGGGGATGAGGTTGGTGGGTTGCCTGCAGCTTGTTCTACTCATGGCCTTGACTTCCAGAGCTGCGGGCCTGGACATCCCTCTGGAAGGTAGAAGAGTCATGATGCTGACTATAACTTTGATCCTAACAGATATGCAAACTTGTTTTGCAGGATTTGACTGACACTGGAGGCAGATTTTGGAATTATTTTGTTGAAAACTGGTTGCCTCACTTTGTGCTCATCCTTAATAAGGTTCTGTCATATTTGAATACAGATTTGATGCTATTAATGATAAACAAGTGAAGGTAAATGGTTAAGATCATGTGTGTTGTATCTTCTGTTGTTGAGGAATGAGACAGATGTGTGTACTATTTCAGTTCCATGTCAAGTAAAGGCACCTTATTTGTTGGGATTATCCAGTCAGTGTTGTTTGGATCAAACTGTGCCATGTCAGTGGCTCCTTAGCTACATTGGCAGTTGGTGAAATAAGAAAGGTTAGAAAAAAATGAAGACAGTTCCCTTCTGACTGAGTGGACTTGTAAGAAAAGCTTAATCATAAATGTAACTATAAAATGTCTCTGTATGTATTTGTCCTTGAATTACAGTTGAGCAGCCTCCAACCATCATTTCTAAACCACCTTCAAGGGTCATTGCACTTCCTCTTGACCCTAATGTAACTTTGAAGTGTGAAGCAAAAGGAAACCCACCTCCAGAGTAAGTGACAGCAACATCAGCTCTGTCATTGTTTGCACAAAAAATTTTGCACGTCTGTCTGTAATTCACGGCAACCTACTGCTTCAATAGATACAGATGGACAAAAGACAGTGAAGAATTCATCCCCCCTCATGACACAACAAACAGAACAGACCTCACAAGTGGCACTTTTGTGCTTCACAATGAGCACATCGTCCAGTTTCAGGGTAAATATCGATGCTACGCTTCTAACAAGCTCGGCACAGCCATGACGGAGGAGATCAGACTGATAGCTCCTGGTGAGAATCCTTCACAAAGAGGCTTTTCAACAAGCTGCCTTTCAACAGCACCATTCACATGAATTTTCTTTTCTCTGTTTCATGGTTTCGTGATAAGATTTACTGTTTGTTCAATCTCTCTCTCTCTCTCTCTCTCTCTCTCTCTCTCTCTTTCCCAATAATTAAAAAAAAGGTAATCCCAAGTTTCCAAATGAGAAAATGAACCCAATTATTGTCGATGAGGGAGACCCAGTCATCCTACACTGTAACCCACCTGAAGGTGTTGCCCCACCTAAGCTTTACTGGATGTCTATTGGTAAGTTAAGAAGCACCTTTCTTTCTTCTTGGTATAAAGGTTAATGTTCTATGACTGTGTAGACACTCAAAGCCACTGAATCATGATCAGTAGTATTTCCCCAAAGCCTCCTTCACAGTGAAGTACTTTTAAAGACATTTTGTAAGTAATTTGTGTGACTCAGGGCCTGATATTTTCCAGAGCAGTCTCATTTTGTCTTTTCATACTTTAATACTGTGCATCAAGAAATGTTCAGTTCTTAATGCACTGTTGGCTTAAGGTTCTCCTTTTGGTTTCAGTATTTGGAATAATGATAGTGGGATGCTGGATAGAGAATGCTGTAGGAGGCTGAGGATGAGTGTTCAGCTATTGTCACGGATTCTTTGTTAACATCACTAAAGCATGTGTAAGGATGCTTCGGAACATCAGGGTAGAAGACAAAACAACTAAAGCAAGCAGAAAGGAGAATAAATCTTGTGGTTAATGTTCCAGTGCATTCTGACTTTATGCTGGCACCTAAATGAAGATTTGGGCGGGGGGGGGGGGGGGGGGGGGGTAAAATTTTTAGTTTGTTGGGGGGGGGGTGATACATATTTCAGTATGTATAATGCAGTCTTCAAGTTTCTATCTATCTTTGTGAAATTGTGTTTTTCCTCTGTACAACCTCAGCCCAAAGTATCCTGATTTCTACCCTAGTGCATCAGGCAGCTTGTGCAGGTTTCCTCTCAACCAGTATCAGGGCTTACACAGATTACAGAACCTAGGATGTGATGTTTTCATAATTCACCCAAAGTTGGGTAACCTCAAAAACCTGATCATAACCAGAATGTGAGGGGGAATGTAAACACACCCCATGTCAGGTACAGACAACTGTAAAGACCTCAGAATGCTTTGGAGCATGAACTTGGTCGCTTAGCTATAGAAGAGTTTATACCTCGATCCACTCTTCAGAGGCAGGATAAATGTGGGAGTTATTGGTTCCTTTGAAATATTGAAAAAAAGACATGTCATGCACTGTGAGGCCTTAGCAGGTCATGAGTGACAAGCTGGTAAAGTATGGGCATATCATTGCTCTTGAGCCTTGCCTAGTTTGCAGTACACCTCCTTGAACTTTCTCATAGAGGGACTTTGAAAGAGGTAGGTGACTGTCCTTGCTCTCCACTGGCCATCAGTGTAGTCAGCAGTGACAAAAAGATGGACTGTCAGAGAAAGGTACACACTTGAGGCACACAAGTTTACCTCACATCAGAGTTCTTCTTCCCTCCACTGCCAGAGAAAATGATTCTGTCTGAAGTGCTTTGTCAATAGGGACTGAGTTTTCTGACTGACCTCTTGAGAACTCCTCAAGCGTCTCCCACAAACCTGTCTGATGTGAGAAAGTGAAATATATGTTTTTAGGTGCTCAGAAGGACACAACACAGGCCAGAGTGACAGAGAGCACCAGGGCAATTTTTTTTTTCGGGGATTCTTCTGCAGTGTAATCCTCATTTCCGCTCCTAGTTTTAAACTTCTAAAAAGTATATAATTCAGAAAAAAACTTAACATTTATGCAGCCAAATGAAAATGTCAGCAAAATGATAATGACATGTTTCAACAGAGACTTTATCTACTGACAGATGACTTTCAAAAGTTTTAATATATATTTACTCACATATGTGCTTTTTTTCTTCTGATGAGTTCTTGTGCATTGAAAAAAAATCTTGACCCAAGGCTGTATCTTGAATGAAGCATAAATTCTGTGAATGGGGTGACCGTTGAATGACAGGTCAGTATTACTGACCCATGACTTAAATAATGGCCAAAGAGTCAGCCCCATTGTACTTGTAAGTTCACTGCCTCTATGCGAGAAAAGTCTTGAGGGCAATTTGAAGTGTTTGATGCTGCTTCATCATCTCATCACAAGGCTTTACTTTTCTCTCTGGACTCTTACATGCCATAAGACATTATTTAAGCTCGTTCAATCAGTGCTTTTTTAAAGGCAAAGTTGATCCATACTAATATATTTCATTTGCTTTTTTTCAGATCTAAAGCAAATCGAGCAGGATGAGAGGGTTTCCATGGGCATTGATGGCAACCTCTACTTCTCTAATGCCTTACAGAAAGACAGCCGCAAGGACTATTGTTGCTTTGCGTCCTTCACTGAAATACGCACTATTGTCCAAAAAACGGCCATGGCTGTTGAGGTTAAGAGATGTAAGTTGACGTTACAAAATAAGCTGTCGAACTTCAACTGGTATGTGGTACATGAATTTTTTTTCACAACTGCAGCTCACGAGTTCATCGTCTCATAAATGGCAGAATACATTTCCAGGAATTTAGCGTAGTATTTGAAATGTTTTTTAACTGAGTACCAGGTGCCAGGACTTGTCTCGTCATGTTTGTGCTTTTACAAGCTCTGCCATGAGACCAGATAAAGGAATACAAGACAGCAAGGACAATTCATTATTATTTCTACCCATACTTCTGAATTTGTTTTTCATTCCAATAAGACAGGTCATTGATTTTATCACTACCATTTCCAGTATTATTCTCATTGTTTTGTTTTTTATTCCAGTAAAACCTGACAAAGTTGCAGCCCACAGTGACAACACCAGTGAGTGGCCTCTACATATCCAAGTCTTTTAAGAGTTTACCAGAACAGATTTTTAGTGATGTATAGAGCAACCTGTTTTGTTTTCATGTGGCTGAAAGCTTCAGAAAAAAACGACTTACCACAAGCATGTCTAATTGATGATATTTACATAAGACTGAGGAGAATTATTGTCTGTTCCATGTAGCTCTGGCCCCCCCACAGAGGATGCCTGGCCTGCTGCTGCCCTCTGGTGTTCAGTCAGAAAAGGTGTTGCTGAAAGGACAGAGTCTTGAGCTGGAGTGTCTGCCAGAGGGATAGTATGTATACATACTATGTCACCACAACTGTATCATTGTTTTTATACTCATAATCTGTTATAAAATGTTTTCTGTCACAGTCCCACTCCCAAGGTAACATGGATGAAACTGGGAGAAGAGTTACCTTCACGGGCAGAGTATAAGAACTTTGGAAAGCAGCTGACCATATCTGCTGCGGAAGAAAGGGATGCAGGGAAGTATGTGTGCTCAGCTAAAAACTCTGCTGGAGAGGTTGTCCACTACTTCGATGTCATAGTGGAAGGTAGGTCAACACCAGGATCTAATTATGCATGTACTTGCGGGTGTATAAGCTTTTGTGAGAGGGAGCAAGCCGCTGACACAGAGATGGCAGTTGTTTGGTTTAGACCAACGCAGCTCTTCTTAACATCTCCCAGAGCCGCCTAAGTGGCTGACAGAGCCTCCTCGGAGCCAGCTGACTGTGATTGGAGCTGATGTTCACATCAAGTGCTCGGTCAGTGGAAAACCACCGCCAGACATAACGTGGAGGAAGAACGGCGAAGTTTTCAGTGGTGAGTACAAATCACTCTAGCTGTGGCTTTGGTGCAGCAAGAAGCTACAACAAATTGCAACCACACTGCCCTGAACTAGCCCTGAAGTTCACAATCAGAAACAGATTTTGCCATACAGAAAAAAAATCATTCAGATTGCTGATATTTTTGACTCCTTATGGCTCGTGAATGACATACTAAAGTCGGAGTGTATAATGTACAACAATGTGCAATATGCTACTCTGTAAATGACAGATGATTGCCCACAATTTCTTATTTGAACTTTTTTTTTCCATTCATTGAGGTAGGTTTCAGTTAAAGGTCACTTTAGTTAAAATGCCCATTAGATAGACATATTTGTTGTAATTGCAAGTCTCAAAACCTTCAAATTTTGGAATAGAAAAAAACTGCAAATGTTTGATATCAGATGCCTGGACCATAGTTAAATCAAGCAATCTCTCTGATTCTCTAACTGTTGACACATTGGCATTTCTGTGAGCACTAAAGTCATTTTTCATGTACTTAAGTGTTATTCTTCTTGGTCTGTTCAAATACTCTGTTGTTATGTCACCGTCAGATGACTCAGGCAACAGACGAGTGCTTGATGATACTGTGGTGCTCCATAATGCCACACCAGAGGACAGCGCTGTCTACCAGTGTGAAGCCTCCAACAGTCATGGCAGTGTTTTGGCGAACGTAAACATCATGATCATGAGTGAGTAATACCGCAACACTTGAATCCATCACATGAAATATTGACAAGATAAACTGAGACTAAAGGTTTCACAGGTCTTTCAGATTTAAAGGTGGTTTATTCTCTTCACACATCGAGTTATATCTTATCTGAAAAACTCTCATAGCCTCTGATGATGCTCGGGAAATTCGCCCTCAGGTGTCATTTTAACCATGACAGATAGTGACATAGCATGACAAACATTTTTTTTCAGCCTTCAATCAACCAATTTTGTCTGACACTTTTGCTGTTGCTTCATCGTGTTTTTGGCTGTCAGTAGCAGAGGCAGATCATCTGCCACTATGAATAAAAATAAATCGCATCCAAATCTGAGCAGCTCCAAGATTTTCTGCAATTTACATCGCTGTATTCTCGACAACTTGAGATGTTTCACTGCATGTTGCTCTAAGCTCTTAAGAGCTTTTCTCTCCCTGAGCAGAGAGGTCTGACTGGATCTTGTATGCCTTTATAGAGTACTTTTTATCTGAAGCACTTTACAATTTTCCTCTTATTCGCAAACACTCACACATCAAGAGCAGCACAAGGCAAGCAAGCCACTGGACTGACCACTGGGAGCAATTTATGGATTCAAAGCAGGGGATTTAACTGGTCAGTCCTCTCGAGGATTTGGAGCTCAAGATATTTTGCAATCACTCGTTAGCATGGTTTTCTGTTTGCTCTTTGTTTATGTGAGTCACTGTCTCGAGGAGTGGATGTTTACCAAATAAAGAGGCCCACATAGAAGGAGTGTAGACTTTAATGAGCATATATAAGTCCCTGCAATATCTCTCTCTCACTTATTTCTGAATGTATATAAAACTCTCTGTTTTACCATTGTCAGTGACTTCTTTAATGATTGAAAATAGGAGCTTTAACTCAAACAGCTGTTCACCTGAAGTAAACCACTGTTTGCCTATTAGGATACAAAAAATCAGTTTATCAGTCTTGTGAAAATATAGCTTTGTATAATCTAAATTGAAATTGAGAAGTACAGTGAGTGATTTTGGGGGGGTTCGTGATTTTAGACTTTGAGGCGTTTGAAGATGTTGCACCTTTTGAAGGGTTTCAAAAGGCTCTGCAACTCTTCAGATTTTTACAAATTTTATTTTAGTCCACTGCACCTTCCTCTTGGAAAAAAAGTCTTGTGAGCAATAACTCGACATTTTAGCAGGTCTAACCTCCTTCTTCTTTCTTTTTTTTTTCTTAGATTTGGCTCCTCAGATTTTGACAAGGGACAACCAGGAGTACGCTGTTGTAGTGGGAGGAGACATCATCATGAACTGCAGTGTTTTCGGCTCTCCTTCTCCCTCCGTCTCATGGTAAGTGCTTAGCAGGGAGGGCTGGTATTATTCTTGGTGACAGCTGACAGTGAGAAGTTTCACAGAACATTTTGACACGTATTACTGTAAGGCATAAAAAGTTCACACCTTCATGCTACCTGATGTGCTATGTTACAGAACTTAAGTTTTTTGTGCATTTGCACCACTGTTTCAGTCATCCCTGTAGATTTTGCAGGTTTCTGTGCAGTAAACTAAAGTCTAATCCATACAGAAAACCATCCAGCAGTGACTCATTATATGAATTCTCACACTGCTTCAGGTATCTGCCTGTTTTAGTCTGATGTCGACATGTATGTGTGTTTAATGAGCTAATCCTCTTCCGTTCCTTGAAACTGGGCTAATGAAATCCCATTAAACACAACTACAGCTCTGCTACAGCTGCACAAATGGGAAATAGGATCTCAGTCAGAGCATGACAAAACACTCTTATAAAGACACACACGTTTATAAAGACCCTTAACATTTTAGGATGGGCTTGATTCTGTGAAAGAACACATCTTATCACTTTTGATGCATTTTTCAAGAAAAAAAACAAAGCAAAGGATTGAATTTCCATGAGTTGGAATTGAGCGTGGATAGCTGTATGAGACAGTG
The DNA here is from genome assembly GCA_008086565.1 of Thalassoma bifasciatum. NCBI lineage: Eukaryota > Metazoa > Chordata > Actinopteri > Labriformes > Labridae > Thalassoma > Thalassoma bifasciatum. The sequence goes on from RPOG01000002.1 coordinate 123,709, forward strand.
CAATCACCATCAATAGAGTCTTTAAATGACAACTGTACAGACTTTTTTGGCCTTAATATAACCCAGGCCATAAAAACCACTAAGCTATGACTTAATGTTAGAAAATGTATGGTTTTCCTTGTAATTGAGTAATTTTGACTCATCTCTCCCCCAGGACCAAAGACGGGACTCATGAAACTCTGCGGAGTGAACGCTTTACCGAACAGGAAGACGGATCATTGAAAATCACTAATGCAGAAAAAGACGACAGTGGAAATTACGTGTGTGTTGCAGTTAACACTGAGGGCAAGTCAGCTGTTATTGCTGCACTCGATGTGAAAGGTACGCCACTGACATGACTGACACTATGATTTGTCTTTTCAAGGCTGGTGCTTAGATACAATTTCTAAATGGTTAACTTGTGAATTGACCCTGCAAAATAAATGTCAGTGTGGCTGTTTTACAACTAACACATGACTTAGCCTTTAATGGGTAGTTAGGTATTGAGCAAATAGACCGATTGGCTGGTGTGCAAGACCGCTTAAGATCAAAACTAGACTCAATACTAAACTTTAAATTGATTTTTATCCAACTCATAAATAAATTGGTGGAAATCCATGGTATAATGTATTCAGCGATCAGAAGCCATAGACTTCCCTCTGTGCCACACGTAAATTTGTTTAACCTCTATCTGAAATTGACAAGGCAGTTTATCGTTATACATTTTGAGCTTATCTTCTTTGCTTTTTTTCATCTTTAGACCTCACTCGAATAATTAATCCACCTCAGGATGTGGAGATCATCAGTGGGACTACAGCACAGCTGATATGTCAGGCAGAGTTTGATAAAAGCCTGCAGGACACTTTTGAGATGGTATGGAAGAAGAATGGAGAAGAAATTCCACTTTTCTTTGAAGGGAATTCAAGGTAGGTGGCTGAGGTTTGGTTGTGTGTCCATTAGTTTCCAGGTGTGCTTGAGTTGAAGATTGTCCAGTGTCTTTTTTGATGCTAATGCTCAGAAAAAGTATGAGGGAGGGAAGTGTGCACAGCAAAATCTCCAAAACTTTTCCATATCGTAGGAGTGAAGGGGCAAAAATAGGAGTGGTTATAGTTTTTTTTACAGCAAAATTAACCACTGATTTTGTTGCAGAAAAACTGTGAGGTTTTCATAACAGGAAAATGAGGTCAAACTCTAAACTAGTGCACCAAACTGTAAAACTCTGGGGTAAACTCTGAGCCTTTTTGTGGCTTTGACTTTGTGTAGTTTAATATCGATATTGAAATCAAGTACAATGAAGTAGTAGTTCAGCCTTGGTAAATTGTCATTGATACGTACACTGAGATGGAGACATCTCTCCATACACAAGTATTCATACATTTCCCTACAGGTTCAGATACTCAGTGGATGATGGCATGCTGCAGATCATGACTGTTAACCTGAGTGATCAAGGAACATACACATGCATTGCAAGAACCAGTCTAGATGAGGTCAATGCTACTGCCCTGCTCACTGTACTGGGTAAGAGAGTCTTCTACATCATAGTATAGAAAATAATTTATTATTGATTATATACTTCTTGAAAGGTCTCATATATATGTATGATATAGACGGTGTCATACATATTTTAAAGCAGGGTGTTACGTTGTGGTTCTAATCTCATTATCATGATACACAACTCCATAAGGTCTGCTTAATAATTCAAATGTTGTTGTTGGATGTTTCATTTCTGGAAAACCCCAATTTGTGTTGCAGATGCTCCGGACGCTCCAAGAAATGTAGCGTTATCTGACTTTGGTGACCCAAGGAATGTCACCTTGTCTTGGATCCCTGGAAATGATCACAACAGCTCTGTAGCAGGTGAAAGTTACTTCATGAGACAAGAAAATTATGAAATGTAAAAGGGGATTGAGGTAGAAGTTAGACTAAATAATGCAACAGAGAAGCATTCACTGAAAGATCAGCAATATTAAGTACTGTAATGTCCAGTGTGGTGATTGCATTTAGATACACTCAACATTCAAGAGTTAACACAATAATCTGATGATCATGTAGTTACCGTTCAATTATAAAACAGTCAAAGCAGAAGTTAAAGCTTGTCTTCCTGTGCCTAATCTGGCCCACCCTAGGAGACACCCAGTTTGATTAGAACAGGAAAGAATAAAACAAATTCTGGCTTGAAATCTGAGTAAAGCTTATTTTGTTGAGGCAGTTGCCCAACCAGTCTTTTAAAGAGCAAACACACCTCCCTGATCAGAAACTACACATTTTATCCTCTGGATTTACCTCAGCTGAATCTCAGTCAAGAGAAAACCATGATTTTAATTGATCTTACATGCTAGTCCTCTACATCACTGAATGATGTCGTGTGCTAGGGAGCATTAACAGGTTCAGCAGCTGCAGTCACCCTTGACTGCTTACTTAAGTTCTTTAATAAGTGAGAGCTGCAAATAGCTGTGAAGGGCTGATGATTCTGGCAGGGAACTTGGTGTCTCATTTGTGCCCCAAAAAGGAACCAAATTATTTTTGGAACTAAGTGATGATGATGTTTCACAAAGAAATGTTTCCTCTTGCAAGCTTATTATGCTTTTTTTTGTTAGCTTTGATGCATATTTTTCTTTTTATCAAAAATTGAAGTGGGCATGCCAGGTGAAGATCTTTTGTTAGACTGAGATCTGTTGTTGCTTTGTTTGTTAAATGGAACACGTAGTAACCGAAGTGACATCACATTTAAGGCCAGTTCTTTTAAAATTATATTTGTGGATCACAGTTTGGCTTGACACCAGCTGGATGTGTTTAAGTATTCATTTAATGTTATTTATACACTATGGAAAATGCCAAACACTTTTGCTGTGATTGGAATCATTCCATCTTTTACTTATTAATTATTTCTCACATGATAAGAAAGTGTTAGGGGATTGATTTATTCAGTGCACATGTCCGTTAACTTTTTGAACTATTTACAGGTGCAATGTTTTCTTCTGTTCAACCTCATACTGTGGGTCTTTCAATGCAGATGTATGAATCTGTGCAGTAAAGAACATTTGATTGAATAAAGACAGTTTGGTAGAACTGGAATAATCTGAGTACTGTCAGCCTCTTAAGTTCATCTAAATGGGGAGTGTGAACACTGCTGTACATTATCTGTAAGGATAACATTTTAAATGTATTAAAACGCACTGCTTGTAAGTGAATGTGTACTCTCTTGTATCTTCCATGAACATAGAGTTCATAGTGGAGTATGAGGAGAGCCAATGGGATCCTGGCAGGTGGAAGGAGCTACAAAAAGTCCCCGGTAACCAGGCAACAGCCGAGCTGGTACTACATGGGCACCTTAACTACCAGTTCAGAGTGTATGCTGTTAATGCTGTGGGACCTGGACCCCCTAGTGAGCCCACTGAGAGACACAAAACACCCCCTGCTGGTGAGACTCGCTTCCCTTAATTAACATTTTCCACTGTGGTTATCTGTTGATAGTGAAAGCATGCAAAGTTTTAACATTTCCCTTGAAACGCTCATAGGGATGTCATGTGGAGAGAGTGGGCTCTACCACAGAACTATGTAGTGGTAGGGGGTTGGAGATATTTTTGGATCCAAGCGCATTTTGTGCTGTTAAGTATCAGCTGGAGTACAAGTTGCTGCAAAATCTTGGTATTCATGTTAAAGCAAACAAAGGGTGAGGATAAACATATGTGTTGAAACAGTCAAAGTTTGTAGATGAAAGCATTGTTCTTAATATGTTCTGATTTGTAAATATGTAATTATGTATCATCTCTCCAAAGCACCTGATAGGAACCCAGAAAATATCAAAATTCATGGACATTATCCTCATCAAATGGGCATAAGCTGGGAGGTAAGAGAAAGAGTCTAAAGTGTCATACTCCAGAAGCCATATTTAAGGGTGCAAACTTATCCATACACTGCTTTGTTGCAGCCACTGTTGCCAATAGAACAAAATGGCCCAGGTCTGGAGTACAAGGTGAGCTACAGGAGGCTCGGGATGGAGGATAAATGGACTTCACATTTGGTCAACAGGCAGTCCTTCGATGTAAAGAACACATCCACTTTTGTTCCCTACGAGATCAAAATTCAGAGCAGGAACAGTCACGGTTGGGGACCAGAACCTAAAATTATTACAGGCTACTCTGGAGAAGATGGTGAGTGAAAAATTTTGTATTTGTGTCTTTGATTATTTGATGTTACGAGTGTGCAACTTTCTATTCTCTCTGTCATTTTGTGTGAAACTACCCTGAGGCTGAAGTGGACCATGAAGCTCTTGTTGTTCCCGTGACTTGTTGTGAACTTTTTGTCTTATCATTTCCCACCCTGTCTTCAGTCATCTTTTGGCATTGTCTGCGGGAAAATGTGTCAGGTTAAGTTTCTTCCTATTTCCCATGATTTTGACCCTGTGCTGGTGTGCAGTTGAGACCTCTCTCTCTCTCTCTACCTCTGAAAACAAAAAAGAGAAAGAACTTTACTCACTCCAGCAGGTGGCAGATAACCTTTGTAGAGCTGGTGCATGTCAAATTTCCACTTCAGTCTGAAGCTGTGGGAGACTTGACAGATCACCAGGAACCTTGTGATTTAGACCTACTGAGGCACAATGTTTGAACCTCTCACTAGTCTCTACTATGCTCCCCTCCTCTCCTACTACCAGTAAAGTAAAATGTAGAGCAGAACATACAGTACAAAGAGCTTTCCCATGTCTGATATTTTATTTTCCTCTAATGCAGAAGAAAATAAAAAAAACATATTTGAACAAAGATGCCTCATTTTGTATCCAGCTAAGAGCATATTTGTCCGCATTTATGCTGATCTAATAGCAACAATGTTTGTGTTTATGATGTCCACTAACATCACATCAACTCTGCAAAGCCCTAATCAAATAAATAGGCTCCTTTTCCATTTTGGTCCTACAGAGAGGAAATATTGTTTGCTTCTGCATCTTTTCTGTTAGTTGCTTGTCAGATTTTTAATTTTCCACACACTCTTGTTCATAGTTCTTAAGAGTCTCTGCAAAGATAGCCTGTTGTTTGCAGTGTGTCTGTATTCCTAACCTTCCTCTGTGTTTTATTCAGTCCCTACTGCAGCACCGCGGGATGTAGGAGTGATGGTGATCAACACAACTGTTCTGAGAGTTAACTGGACCCCAGTTGCACACGCCACAGTCAGAGGTCATCTCGGGGGCTACAATGTAAGTTTTCATTGTACTTAAGCATTTCTTCTTCCAGCCTACGCTTCCCACTAAAAACTTTCTGTGCAACACAGAAACGTTAGACAATAATTTGCAATAATGATTATTTCACAACAGAAAAAAATATATTCTGTATTCCAGTGTTGTCAGGCTCATTTAGTTACATTCCTCAATAACAACAGTTAGTTGATCAGGACATTCACATTGTTATTAAGCAGTGAAGTCTAAGGTTTCTTACAGAAGAAGTTGCTTCACTTTGAGACATTTCTATCTGCTTTGTGAAAACATTGTACTTTCAGTTCCCTTGAAAGGATTATTCGTAAAATCACTGCTGGTTGAAACAATACTGAGGTTTGTTGCTTCTGTTGAATTTTCTCTCAGTATGCTCAAACTACCCTTCCTTTGCTGAACTGACTTTTTATAGCCTTAAGAGCACATATTTGATAATGCTTTGTTTTCCATCAGCCCAGGGGGTGTCCAAACTTTGTACAAAGTTGACCTCATTTAATTTTTTAAAAACGGCAGAGAGCCAACCACTCCAAACTGACATATTTATTAAGCCTGGAAGTAAATAAGTGTAAGCATACTTTATTTTTTTACCTATTTCTTTTGAGAAATTCTGCCCTCAAAACAGGATCTGGATTTCATCAAGACTGTTTTCTTTATATTTTTAAGACTGTTTTGACCAACAAAGAACAAACTCACAAATATTTCTCATCCTGCATCCTGAACAGTTTTTGTACACCAGTTTTTGCCTTCTCTGTACCATATAATAGTTTAATCTAGTCATGTGTCCTTTAATGCATTTTCTAAACTCTTGAGGGTTACATAACACATTTTGGTGTCATAACAAACAAATTCATTTTAGCACTTCAACTGCAAAATGTACATAGCTTTAACTTTATACAAGTAGCCTGTTTGCAATCCAATTGTCTGTGAGACGCTACAAGATAAACTTTTATTTTTTTCCACTTGACAGAAAATCTTAATGTGCACATAATTTAGAACATAATTAATTTTAGTGCCATAATTAACATATTCTAAGATGGAACCTATAAAAATGAACCTTGAGCCTTAATTAGCCACCCGTGACTGACTTTTGGACATTCCTGCTCTAGTTAGTTCACTCTAAACAAACACATATTGTGTAGTACTTTTTCAACCTGGGATCAACCCTACAGCTACAGTCAAACCCCATCTGATGATGCGCATGCTATACAGATGTCACATTTGGTTGACCCATCAATAAAAAGGGAGCATGGTGAGGCTTTGCCGTGTTTAAATGTGCCCTCATGAATGGATGGGACTTCTGATGCTCTGTGCGACAGAGATGACACCCGCAGTTCAACCAAAGCAGCTGTTTAGATAGGGCTATTCCATTAGACAGATACACAACAAAAGACAAACGGCTGATCATGTAAACAAACCCTCCTGAGTTCAGTCTATGTAGATGTGCTCTACAACCACAGGATGAAGAAAAACAACCCCCTCTTCTTCTCAAGAGGAAGGGGAAAAGGCTCAAGATTAAAAGCAATGGCGCTATAGGCTACAGGGATAATCTCAGGCATTTGCACACATCCAGGCAAAATGTAAGCCCCAGGCCATCTGAAGTGAACATGTGGGATGCACAATGAATGCATGAAGGTCTTCGACAGATTTTTGGAGGTCGAAGAAGATTCAGTGCATTCTGGTGTAAAATAAGCTTGTGTCTGTAAACTCGATAGGTAAAAAACAGGAGCACAAAAAGTAACCAGAAAGAGCACCAATGCCAAACCTCATTTGACTGGGTTTAACCACTTTCAGTGGGTTTCTTTTTAAAAGCATGGCACAATAGCATGAGTGCCTGACATCAACTCATCGAGGCCAACCTGATAGACAGATGTACCAAATTAACAAAGAAGTGATTCATGAAAAAGGAGAGACCCTTATCTAGCAGTTTCTGATGACATATAATATGCAGGTAAGAGTGTATTCTCTGAGACCACTCCGTACATGTCCTCCACTGTTAGCCCTATCTTCATCCAATGAATGATGCCCTCAGACTCTTCATCACTGCTGCCAACACTTGTGGGAAAACTGTAAGCTTTGAATCTGAATTCTCGGTAGATATAAGCAAAGAACTGCCACAGTTCTGTGTAATTTTCACCTCCAAGTGAAGAAGTCCCTTCAGGGGAGAAACTGCCAGGGCCTCGCTGATAGCATGCACACTATCTCCTCATACCATGTTTCCACTGTCTACCAAGGGACCACCAGGTCCAAGGACTTATACTTCTAGAAATCCTTCTCCATATAATAACATTCTCCACTTGGGAAAGTGGATACCAGAGTTTATGGGGCCAGTGATTCCAAGAGGTGCGGTTAGGTCCGCTATGGAAAGGACAGGAGCAGTGGGTATTTGCCCCCCAGGAGAAGAGATCACATTTCCCTCTGCTCGTTTGTTCCAGGCAGTGTGATACTCTTTCAGAAGTCACTGCAATGGAAAGCAGTCTCCCCCAAGGTTCAGGTGGCTTGGGACATGGGTGAGACAGTAGAGACCAAAAAGACTCTGCACCACAGCAACAGAAGGCCAGAGAGATTTAATAAGGGAGGCAAATGGGCCTTCTCATTTTTCTAAGATACAAACCACTCTTTTCCTAATCAGGACATGCTGAATAAATGAAAAAAAATCAGGTATTCCTCAGCTAGGCAAACTGAAAAACTTAATGTCAGGGAAGAAGGACTTGATGACATTAAGCATTTTTGACACCTGTTGTTCAGAGCCATCACCACGGGATGGTCCCTTTGGTATCAACAAATGAGACAAATAATGTCTACTTGTTACAGGAGACTTTTATAATGCTTTAAAAACCTTTTCTTTCAAGAAAACAAACTCATGTGAATACTGGTTGGTGAGGTCCTGCTCCAGGCAGAATGACCACAGTTGTGACTTGATCATTATAGCTCCTAGGAGCCTAGACTTGCAGGTGTAGCTATCCTTTTGGGGTAAGTCAGAGAAACTGCAGTCTTGCAAGTGTTTTAGGCAGCTTGGATTTTATATTGTGTCAAGAAATGATGCACAGAGCCTCTGGCTGTCTTCTTCAGCATACTTCACCAGGGTTGCAGCAGGTAACTGTCAAAATAAGCCCTCCACAGAAATAGGCTCATCCGAGGAAATGGTTCTGTCCCAGTCTGGATCTTCAGAGTGTCAGAAAAAGGTGCCTCTGTGCCTCAACTCTATAGTGCCACACTCACCAGAGTAGCAACAGTGGCTAAAACTGAGAAGTGACTGTGTGGTAGAGGTAAAGATGTGTGGGTGGGACCATATACCAGTGAATTGAGGGTTTCTCATTTAGTCCATGCTGGGGGTGATGAATAAAAGTTATTGTGTAATGCAAAGTGGATCCACTGAAAGAGAACTTTTTGGATCATTTTTACTTTAGTTCAGCCTGTCACTTGTTAAGGTGTTGCCATGAAAATCAAGTAGCTGGCAGGGTAACTGTTTTAAGTGGCAATTTATCTCACAATGTCACTGCAGGTAATTGGTATAACATTCTCAGATTCATGGGTGATGTGTGATGTCAGATTTCAGATGCCTCATTACAGTAGAAAGTAGACATAACTTGCTTCTCCTACTTGTTTTGTGTTACTTCCCTTTTTTTCCCTCTGTTTCTTGTTCTCTCCCTCTGTGCTGCGGCTTGCTCAGACGTGTTCATTTTTCTCCATCACTTCCATCTCACAGGTTCACTGGTTGAGAAAACGGAGTCTGCTGAACCCAAGTAAGATTTTGAATGAGCGCCACTCCCTGTCTTTCCCTGGGAAGAGGAAACATGCCATTGTGCCACAGCTTGAACCTTTTTCTGAGTACAGTCTCACTGTTAACGTTTACAATAAAAAGGGCAATGGGCCCAACAGTGACCCAGTCATCTTCAGCACACCAGAGGGAGGTAAGACGACACACATACGTACACCACACATCACAAGTGTTTCTTTATATGCCCAGAAAAAATCTCTACCTGAGCTTTTAAGAAGCTCAGGGTAAAGCACACAATGTGCTTTTAAAGTGACTCAGACACAACACAAAATGTTTTACTTAAGCTCACTTTACACTTACATTACAGTCCATCTCCATGCAAATGTGTTTGGCTTATTGGTGCTTTACTCCCATGTTTGTGCTTCACTGTGCAGAATAAGAAATATGCTGTTTTGACAGTTGTCAAATTTATCTGTCATAGGAGGAAAACTTCTCTGTGCTCGCCTCAAATCTGAGTTGAAGGGATTTATCCAGCAGAATGATTTGTGACGGTAGAAGTAGTTTGAAAATCGACCATGTCTCACTGTGATGTGGACACCACTAGTGCACTTGCACTGACAATGGACCCATCACTGAAAAAGGACATGATTTGAGTCCAGTGGCTAATATTCAAGATGAAAATCATGCTATTTGTTGATTATTTTTCAAAGATGAGGCAGAAAAATAAATCAGTAGTAAATAAAATATAATGAAAATAGCAGTATCCAACAAAGATGATAATTTTTATGTCTCACCATGCCTGGAGGGGAACTTTAAATATGATAGCTGCAGAACAGTGCTCAGTCTCAGGAGCAGAATTGTAAAAGGAAGTTATTCGTGATTCATAAAATCCTGTGTGTTCCAGCACCTTTAACAAGGGGACTGCATAATAGGACTTTCTTTCTTTTGAGTTATTCAGCATTGGAGAATAAAAGCTTCAAGAGAAAATAAATGAAATGTACACATTTGGATATTATAAACTGAACAAGCTGCAAAAAAATATTGATCCACAAAAGTTGCAACAATAATGTTCTTTTTATAGTGCCTCAGCAGGTGCCCATTCTGACCGCCTCCAACGCTCAGGCAGACTCCATGCGGTTGGTATGGGGCCCACCGCTGGAAACAAATGGCATCCTCACTGGTTACCTCCTGCAGTACCACCGTCGTATGTACACACTATGAATAAATGCGCACTGACTTCAAAAGTGTAGACCTTTGGTTCAGTGAAAGACTTTTCAATAATAGAGTTCTATTCATCCTAACCACAGTTCTCGTAATGGGAGGCATTGTGTGCAAGGTATGAGGGAATGTGGAGTATGTATGGCTGGGGCTGTGAAGCCTAAGGGAAAGAGGAAAGGAGGGGTGGAGGGGTGGATTCAGGTGCTACATTTGATGTCTGTTGATAAATCTGAAACATAGTTCAAACACTATCTTCCTCCCTTCCCTCTACATTTTGTGTTATCATAGTAGACACTAGGTTGCACTGTTTGACACCAAACTCAGCACAATTCTCTGCAGCAACCCAATTGTGCAGGCTACTTAAGATTGTGGTTTGACAGTTTCCTTAGTGCCTCTTATCTGCTATCCTCCTGGACTACAGGTTCTTCTCAAAGAGGATCATTTACGCCAGTGCTGTTGGTACCTCTTGTATGAATTTCTTTTAGAGTTCATCCCTCAGAAGAATTTCCCCTTACAATAAAAGAGAGAGAGAAAGAGAGAGAACGCCCCGCCTTTATGCTTGAGAACTGTTAGGGCGAACAAGTGAGTGAGGGGCTTTCATTACGCTTCCTCTGTTTTCAAAGCCTACACTGTCGTTGGCTGACATTTCTGAAATCTTTTGTGTAAAATGTGAAGGCAGAGACAGCCCTTTGCCGCCTCCACCAGCACCCACAGAGTCTGGCCGGCTCTTCAATACACTCAGTCCCCCTTTCCTTTTTGCCTTTCCCATATCAGATGTCAGGCTTTGCACAGATATTCCCACACAATGCAGGCTGTGGGTGTTGGAGATTTCTGACTGAACTGATTCACCGTGATATTCAAGGATATTTGAAATTTCTGTTAATTCTGTGAATACAGCAAGAGCTGAACTATAAGCACAGAATGATCGTGCAGCTCAATTATGAAAGCGGTGTAATTAGTCATTGTAGAATCTATTGATGTTCAGAAATATGTGGTATTTGCAGCTTGTTCTGCAGCAAATGTCACTTACCCAGAGCGGTATAATGGACTTGGCACACATTCAGGTCTTACCTGTGTATTTAACATTGGCACAGCAATGACACACACCAATCTGTGTGTGGGGAGGATGTTTCTACAGTCTGCACACATACTGTACTTTGATCTATTATGCAAGTTTGATGATCCATTATGCTGCATGTGATTGCTACTCCTCCGATTTCCCACTACTGCTCCTGCCTTATGTTTGTTTTCTTTTGTCTCTTTGTGTTCCTTCTGCTTTCCCACCTGTTTCTGCAATTTCTTCACTCTTTTCATCTGTTTCTCACCTTTTTCTTCATCATACCCCCTCCTTCTGAGTTTCTTCTTCTTTTTCTTCTCCTCCTCCTCTTTTCATCCATTGCTTCTTGTTTACACTCCCCCTCCTCTCCCTCCCCTTGAGCTCTCTATCTCCTCCTTTCATCTCCTCCCGCCTCTCTCTGTAATGTATTCCTCCTCAGCTCACCTGTCACGACTTGTATCTGCTCTGCTCACTTTCTGCATGAGCTAGCATGACATCCCTTCATCTTCTCCCTCCCTCAGCCATTGACCCTCATTACAGCTGTGTTCCATTAACATACAACATGAGCCAATAGTGATGACTTTTTCTGTGTCTCACTCATGCCCCCTGAACTGACCTGACATCTTTCTCCTTCCTCCATAGTTAATGAGACCACACTGGAGGTAGTTGATTCCCAGGAGATAAACATCACTGAGGCTGACACCTCACAGTGGCAGCTCCAGGGTTTAGAGGATGGCAGCCTCTACCGTTTCCACCTCAGTGCATGCACTCGAGCAGGTTGTGGACCTCCCGTAGCCCAGGAGAGCAGCACCATTAAACAAGCACGTGAGTAGAGGAAATCGATGTACCTGCCCTGGTAGTACGCCAAAGATACTATATAGTTTGGGTATGACAACTCTTTCATTACTCAAGATTATTCCAATGTGATAACTCAGTTAAGTGATAGAGCCAATCATAGTCATGAGTTATTGTAACACACTGTAAGTAGAAATCAGCCTTTGAAAACGGCTGCATACTGTCCTGAGGATGATCTGTCTAAACAAAGCCAAAAACTCAGATGGTTTCATACTGTAGTTATTCTATCTCAGTCTAGAAACATTTTAAACATCTTTTTCTATGAAAATTTATTTGAAAAAAGGGGGTTGTTACCACGTTCATATATCTAATAGTAAATCATTTGTACTGGATCATGCCAATAGTTGGATGAGGGTTTTTTTTGGAGATCATTCAAAACTGAGAGAAATTGATACTTTTCATCATTTGAAGCAAAGATTTTGATCTTTTTGTGGTTTTCTGTTACATACTGTTGCCTCACTGGGTTTTTATTCCTCAAAGCATTTTGGTCTTGAGCCATTCGGGGCTTGTATCAAAATGCTTTTATTTAATAATTTCTTAAAGCTATATAGAGCCAGTGTAGCTCATGTAAAGCTTAAGTGTAGTGCTTCCTCTTAATAGTTTTGTTTTGAAGTCTTGCAACAAATTATTAATAATTTTCTTCCCCTAAATACCATTTATAGTCTGCTTGAGATGAAAGAATGAATAAGCTTTGTGGCAGCTTGATGGCTTAAGAGCACAGAGTCCTGGCAGCTTTTCTCACATTGTCTGAGATGTTGGACTTCATCTAAACTTGATTAGATGAAAGGATGCTATTTTGGCCACTCAACAGATGTTCAATTTAAAGTTAAGATCAAATTCAAAAGACGTGGGCTTTAAGAGAGGCTTCTTAGTTGATCCAGAAGCAAAGATTCTTGGATAGTGCAGCTCTCTGGCCTTGATGCCGAGTAGAGGGAAATAACTTTTCTTATTTCTTGGAGCCATGGACAGATTTGACTCATCTAGTTCTCTCTAGCAGAAAGGCAGAATGCAAGTGAGCTTTGGGCTTTGTTCAGCTGGCCCTGCTGAAATGCAAAGTCCTGTGTCTTCTGCATAGCTGTGGAAAAATACCCAGCCACTCTGAAAACATCAACTAATTGAGGCATAAAAAGTGAGAGGTTTGTGTTGCTATTAACACAACTTCCTTGTGCAACGAAGAAGGTGCCACTTCCTAGACTGTAACTGTGAAATCACTTATTTCCCTCAGAGCAGGTGTGTACAAACATCTTTTACACAAGAGGAAAACATTGTAGAGAACACAATGTGCACTTTGATATTTACAGAACTCTAACGAGAACTTTTCTAAAATATTGCTTTGTTTCAAAGAGAAGGGGATTTGAACATAACTTTAATTTTGGATGTGATGCCTTAAAACCCAGGGTTTGAGCCAAACCAATGAGATCTTCACTGTGCAGGTTGTTTTTATTTCTTTTGGAGCCTTAAAGAAGCACAGAAAATGTAGTCTCTTCAGAGGTGCTGTTGATTTTCAGAACATATCCAGAGACACATTTGAAATGATGGACTATACCAAAATTTCAGATGGTGGATTTCTTTTCAAACCTAAAATGTTGGGGGCAGATGTAAAAAAAAGACATTATAGCTGTCTGTATTTTGAAGGAGGGAATTCAGGTGTTTTCATCTTTGACTTCTGTGCAGGCTTTAAAAAGTTTCTGTTTTTTATTCTATTGGAAAAAAACTTAAGTTTCATGGTTGAGTCAGAGGTCAGGGTAGGATTATAGAGGTGGTTCATGAATCAATAGCCCGCCACTTTCACAGTTTTTCTGATTATCCCAAATAAATAGACTATTTTTCATTGCATACAGTCTTATAATATACTACTTTGCTCTGTATTATTTATGCATTGACCCCAAGCTCAGTTTTCTGCAGTCAGTCAGTAGCTCTGCATGGTCTCTTTAGAGCTCCAATCGAGCTGATAAATCATAGTGATGTTCTGTCGCACAACTCTTTAATGACCTTGAGTATTCATCAGGTTGTTGTTCAGGATGTCATCCATTACAGCCGCAGAGCCAGACTCACAGGGAGAATTAATGAGCTGATAAGTTCAGAGAACCAAACCTCTGCTGCAGAGTTTTTGACCCTATATTCCACCATGTTGTTTTCTGAGTCAAATCTGCTTTTTTTGAGATACCCAGATCACATACAGGATGATACAAGAATAGCCACAGGAAAATTTCAGGGAGCATCTTATAAATATATAAATATGTTGATACTCATGTTAAAATCTGAAAATTTCGATGATCCAAGAAAAAATGTTGGTAACAGTTATGTAAATGAGTGACACAATCTAGTTTCAGTAATGGGAGTTGAGAGTGGAGCGGGTCAGTAAATGCAAAACCTACCTTCTCATAACATCAATTGGTCGAACTGATGTGTGTAAAAACACATAATCACAGCATTATTTTGTGGTTTATGACATCCTTAGAACTTATCAGAGATTTTTTTTGGGGGGGGGGAACAAATGAGCCTGGTCAAATTGGTGCAGTCTACTAAATCAGTTCATGCCAGCCTCCATATTTACCACCAGGGGGTGCCAAAGCCAAAAAAAGTTAAACCATACTACAGTGGCTTTAAATTGTATTTTACATTTTGAGTGGGGGATGCGGTTTGGATCTGTTTTTTGGGAACCCTCCACAAAACATTTCACTCTGGTGATTTGATGAAACACATGTTGTAATTTGGCCATTTGAGTCACATATTAGCCCTGCCCTGGTACATTTCTGCCTTGGTTGAGAAGATGTGCTGAAGTTCTTGAAACTCTTCATCTTACATCACTTCAAAAAAGAAAATGCTGGACATATGTCAAATGTGTGCACTCTTTCAACCTTGAGTGTTATTTTCTATCCTTGGCGTGAGAGGCCCTGCATCTTGAAGGTGGATGTCCAGCCCAAGAGCCATTAGTTGCATTGTTTGTAAATTTGTTGGAGACGAGGCTCAGTTGGGAGATAAAGTGGTTCCTTTTCTGAACACTGTCCTCAGGGTATGTTAGTCACAATGCGGCAGAGTAAATTTATGGATGCCAATAGCACAGAGCAGGGGCACAGTGGGTTGAGAGATGTTGACGAGGAATGATAGAGTGACAGTAAAAAAAAAAAAAAAGTGAGAGAGAGAGGGAGAGTACACCACTGTATTGAAATGAGCTTTAATCCTGTAATTGACATCTAGTGTAGAAAGTTAAAGATTTACTGGCTTAGAAAAATGATGTGTAAAAAAATCACACCAGATAAAGAAAATACAGGTTTTAGATTTATTAGTGTGCATTTGTCCGAATGTCTTTGTGTAAAAAGTTCTTGATGCAAAGAGAAAAGCTAAAATAAAAGTTTGAGAATCAGAATGGATGAAACATCAGTGAGAAAGAGGAGCAGAAAAAAAGCTGAAAGAGAAGAGCTAACAGCCATGGCAGAAGACTGTGCAGACTCAGAAAGAATATCTATTCTTCTGCATCAGGTCTCATGAGATAACAAAGGAGCAAAGATAAAGCGGACTGCAAACATGACAGAAAAGCACAGAGTCACACAGAAATAACTGGCTCCCCCTGAGAATAAATCATTTGCTCCCTGACACAACATTTGAACACCCAACTCGTTATCTCAACTGCATTTGCTAATAGTTTGAACTTAATGTTTGAAAAAGTTTATTTGGAAACATAATTATCAAGGGCTGACTTCAGTTTCATTGCAGCTCTGGATTGAGTAATCAGAGCAGAACAGGCTGTGCTGGTGCACAGCAGTGTTAATTTTTTAATGCGAGTTCACACAATAGAATGCAACAGAGAGAATACAATATTCATACCAGACAGTGTGAGAAGTGGTGCAGGCAACAACATGTGCAAAATCAATGATATCTGTGCCACAGGTAATGAAACGATTCTTCCAGTGAGTGCAAGTTCAAATCAATGTTGTGGTGGAAAATTACCACATTAGAATAAACACAAAGTGAAGTGACAAAGTGCCCATAACCTTATACATCATTTGCAGGTTTCCAGTCAATCAAAGGGTGGACACACAGAGACAGAAAAAAAATTAGAGGCTCACAGTCACACCCACATATAACCTAGCTTCTATTATTTGAGTTGCGGGATAAAAGAAAAAAATAAATAAACCTTCTTTTTTGAAGACAATAACACTTGCCATCTTACTATACCCCCAATCCTTATTGCATAAAGTGAATGCTGACGATTATTTGGTACTTTTCTGATTATTTATTTAAAATAAGGTCATTTGATGACATTTGAAAGAGCAAAAACCCTTTTGTGTATATCAAACTAATAGATAATATGAAAAAGTGTAACAGGCCTTACTTTTTGACCCTAAAATAAGATTTAATTAAGTTACTTACCAAAACAATCTTAAAAATGAGGCATCATAATACTTCATGTTGGCTTTCAGCAATTTTGATCAGTTTTACACTCCTAGGAGCATTTATCAGGTAACAACAAGATATCTCCCCTCAGAAAATCAGAGTTAAATTAAAGGGATGATGGGAACTTGTCAACAGTAAGTACACTCCGGAGAGTCTAGCTTGCTGGGTTTTTTATTAGAAAAGCAGGTAGAGATGGAAACTTAGCTATCAGCTACCACAGACAGGGTTGATTAAATCTTATAATTTATCTAATTAAAACAACAAAAAAGCCAAACAAAATTCTAACCAATGCTGCTCCTCACAATGTAATTGTACACTCTATTTCGACATTTTACTCTGCTCTATTTACTCTTCTGTCAGGCCCATTTTTTTCAACACTGTTTCTAACCAGCTTCTCTGCTGAGTCTCGATCTATCCTATCAGCAATAAAAGCAAATCATCCCTTGTAGGGGATATACTTTACTTATCAGTTGTTTCTAAAAATGATAAACAAAGAAAGCTATCTCATCAATTTGGTGTCTGACAACACACCTACAAATCATACCACATGTTGCTCTGATCAGGATGTATGAAGTTTTAACTTCAAAGTGGAGATAACTCATTTCTATGTTTCTATTTTGTTCCTGCTATCCCCAAGAAACACAAAGGGAAAAAATAATTTCACTTTTAAGAAATCATCCAGTGTGTGTTTGGAAATTGGTCAGTTTTTTATAATGCCATGGAATTTTATTTTAGAAAAGGGAAAAAAAAAACACTTTTTGGTCACTCTATCTGATGACGCATAATCTTGGAGTCGCTCCCTGAGTTTGGAGGAGCATCTTCCATGTTTGTGAGTTGCACTGTGGGGTGTCATTGTCAATCAGTACTCCACCCACTGGTGGTGCAGCTCTTCACCAGTCACCAAATCCAGAGAACTACTGACAAACAGATCACTCATGCAGGCACACACCTGCATTTCAATGTGTTTGTGAAAAGGCCCTGCCCACGTGTGTGTGTGCATGTATGTGTGTGTGTGTGTGTGTGTGTGTGTGTGTGTGTGTGTGTGTGTGTGTGTGTGTGTGTGTGTGTGTGTGTGTGTGTGTGTGTGTGTGTGTGTGTGTTGTCCTTGTGGCTGAACATGCACATGTAAGTGTGTGAGTATTTGTGCCTGGTCTATAAATCTTAAAGCTGGCTTTCCATATTTCTGTAATCTTCTGCTGTATTTCATTTTCTTTTTATCCCACTTAAGATTTGTCCCCGATTCCAGCTGTGGCCCCTGATCAGAGCAGTACGTATGGCTGCTTGTACCACTGTAGCACTAACATAGCAGTCGTGGTAGGAGTAGAGGTTGCAGGTCTCTTTGTGTTGTTTTGTGTTGTGGTATCGTTTTTATAGAAAACTACAATGTCAGAAAGTGACAATTGCTGTTTGAATATGCAATCCATAGTTATTATTTCGGATTCCTGTCACAGTTAAGGTCTGTTTACCATCACTTATTACTTGCCATGTTCTTCCACAGTTACTGCCATTAATCTGGTTTTCCCAGTTGCTCCAACAATTCAGCCTTCATGTAGTCTGCAGAGCTGCCTTGTCGCACAGAATACAGCATTAGACCTGACAGTGTTGTAGCAGGAATCCAACATCTGAGACTTCTCTTTCCTTTCAGGCCACAACTGCTCTCTTTCCTTTCCTGGCTCTATCCCTGCCAGTTCTACTCATCCTCCTTTAGGTATATAACTCACACTTACACATGCACATCCAGTGATATCACTGTGATCTCATCTTCACCTACCTCAACTTTCAGCTAACAATGGAATCTGAGACGTGAAGTCTTTTCAATCTATTCTGATATCAGCTCGTAGTGGGGGGCGTCAGGAAATGCCAGCTTTGTTTAAGAAAGAGTGAAGACTAGATGTCACTCCCGCCCACGATCTCTATATCTACCCTTTATGAGCCTAAATCCAGCTCCACTCAATTAAGTCTGGGGCCAAGCGTTGCCTTTTGAACTGTCGTCTTGAAGGGTTTTCTGCAAGCTGCACTGTTCTCAAGCTGCGGGGGAACCTATTTGCCTCTGCTAATCCTCTTTTCCTGCCTTCTATCTGCTTTTCTCTGTGACTGTCTGTGTTTTTCCTTTCCTCCTTATTTTTCCCCCTCCTATTTTCTTCCTCTCTTTATCAGTTCCAGCCCTGTTGAACATAAGCTCCTATGTGAGTGACACCTTTGCCAAAATCAGCTGGACTGCCACAGAGGAACAGCAGGACTCACAGCTTTATGTGGCTTATAAGAATAACCGTAAGCTACTTTTCCTGTCCCCGCCTTGCTAAATATTTACATGATTTTTGGGTGGCGCCATGTTTAGGGGCAACTGCAAAGGCTTCATATAAAAAACTAAAAATATATTGTAAGCCTAACATTAACATGGCTAGCTCCATCATTCCCAGATTTCCTTGACATGTATAACAGTATCTTTGAAGTTTCACAAATAAGATTCAACAAATAACTGTAATAACTAAAGAACCATTTCCTACTTGGCAAAACTCATCCTATTTTCTTCACTGATAGCATGAATGCTGTTACACACTTGCTGCTTTTGCACCTCCTGTGCTTGGCTGTGTAGGTGATGGTAGCTGGCGGATTTCAGAGGCTGTAAACACTTCTCAAAGTTTCCACGTAATCGATGGGCTCAAACCTGGGACGCTGTACACCATACGCCTCATGGCCAAGGGGCTGCTTGATAACTCTAGCATTTTCGAGGAAGTTATCCAGACAAGAGTCAAAGGTGAGACTAGAAAACAATGATGTAGTCAATAGAGGGCTGAGATTTGAGTTCTTGCCTGTCATACTGTAGCAAGAGAGCATCATTGGCTTGCCGTCGATTGTGGTGAATGTGTGAGTTAATTTATGATTCTTGCATCTTTGGATGTTGTCTAATATGCTTTGAAGAAAGAGAGTGTTTTAGCTGAAGGGAATATGAGTCAAACAGGACGTGAGAACATCCTCTCAAACGAGAATCCATCATGTTTTTCTCTCTCAGTCAAATAAAAAGTTGTTTGGGGAGCGCTCGAGGGGACTGTCGTGCTCAAATACATCGAGATGTAAAGTGGAACTTTGAGCTCTGTGTCTCTGTGCTGCTTTTGTTTTTGTTTTCAGGTGTGGGAGGGCAGCAGAGCGAGTTCTCGACCCAGGGCTGGTTCATTGGGACCATGTGCGCAGTGGCGCTCCTTACCCTCATCGCCCTCATGGCCTGCTTTTTGCGGAGAAACAAAGGTGGCAAGTATGCAGGTACGCCACCGTCTCCCCAGCGACAAGACATGTTCTCCATGGAAAAAGGTCAGTTAGTCTTTGAGGAGGGTTGGGTCCAATTGTTGTTTTCTCATCAGGAAGAAAACCAAAGTCCAACTCGTGAAATGTGCGTAGCATTTAGAGGACACCAGACCGGCTTGGCTATTAGAAGTGTAGTGACATTTTTAAGTCTCTCCAGAATGGCGCACTGATTTGGCTTTTGAGTGATTTTGGTTAACATCCTGAAAAGTGGAAATTTGCAGTTGGCCTCAACCCTGGTCCCATTTCCTGTTTTGGAATGCATTAGCCCTGCATGGCGGACAACTGCATGCTAACCCGACGAAACTCAAAGAATCATTAACCCTGAATCAACTTTCCATGAGATGCTTTCAGCACGTGTCGGTTCACTGGCATGTGTGATAATTTGCTTGGCCCAGTTTGTTCCCCTGCTTGATACCTCTGATTACGTACCCTGTCAAGCCGGCTGATTGGGAACCATCTGGCTTTGTTCCACACCTCTCCACCCCTCACCTGTGCAGACCTTTCTGGCTCTCGCTCGACACCTCTGCTCTGTTTTGTATCAGAGCCAAATTCAGTCTCACAATGGAGCCGAGTGCAGTGTGTCCTCGCTTGGTTTCCTCTTCTTTCAACCTGCTTTCCCTTCGTCTCCCCATCACTCCACTTCTTTGCCTGCAGTAGCTTTTGACATGAAGCACTGAATATTTCATCAGCTTCTTTGGATTCCCCCTTTCCCCGACCAGCTCTTTTCATGAAACCCCTCTTTTGTCTCTCTTGAAAGCGACTGGTATTTCTAAAAACATATTTACACAAAGAGCTGATGTGTAGCACTTTGTGGAGACATACTGCAGAGAGGCTTCCAGTGTACAGGCCTGACATAATGTTTACACGCTCTTTTCAGTTATAATTTTGGAAGCTAAACTCTTATATACACTCCAGAGATTCAGAACTTCAGATCAATTATTCCTGCAGCCCTACAAAGCATTAGCGTGGAGTTTGCTTTTGCTCTAGTCTCCAAGAAATGTCTGACAGAAAATCACTGAAGTTGATTAAATCCAACACAAGGCAGATGCAGCTGTTTGTGTAATTTCCCTTGGTAACTGTTAAAGACAGGATCTTTTATATTCATGTGAATTTGAAGCATTACTCTTGATTGTATGTCCCAGCAGTACAAGTAATAAGTAATTACATCTATGGATAAAAGGGCTACTCTTTAACAACAATGCTGAAAAACCCTAACCTGCCTCCTCTCCCTCTCCACAGTGAAAGCAAAAGAGGACCTCCATCCTGATGTGGAGTCACAAGATATGAATGATGACACCTTTTGTGAATACAGGTGAGCTGTATAATTCAGCACTACAGGAAAAGGCTGCAATGCACAAGTCTGCTCTGTAAACAACACTTTTTGGCTCCTTAAACACATTGTAATGTAGCAATGTCAATCTAACCACCATATGTGAGATATTTCCATGCTGAGAAATTCATTTGTCTTGTGTCACTGTAATATTTTTCTCTCCAACCCCAAAAGAAAACCATGCGTTCATGAGCATTTCCAGGATCAGCCTAGCAGCCAGTGTACCCATCATTTAACGGGCTAGGTAATCACACCATGTTGTCAAGAGTAGTGGGTAACAAAAGTCTGAGATTTGCTCTTTTTAGTCAGAACCATGTGCTTTTGCGGCTACTAAGTCGGCTTAGTAGTGTAGACGTTAGTAGGTTTTGTGTTTTGGTTTTGTGTTTGTGTGTGTGGGTGTTTGCATCACTGTAATGTTGTTTTCTTATTGTCAATATTTCATCTCACTTACACAGCTTTACCAAACAGTCCTCCCGCTATACCACTTAAATTCATTCCCCCTTTATCAAAATGGTACACAGTGATATTCAATTGCATTAAAAACAGGGAGATTAAAGTAAAAAAAAATAAACACTTTTTTTTTTCTTTTCTGCAGTTAGCTAGAGATGTCTAAGGTGTGGTCACATCAGCTCACAGTCCATCAGCATTCCCTTGCACTCTGCATCTAAAAGTGATGACACGTCACATGTCTAACATGGGTAATAAATACTCGCAAATAAAACCTGCTGCAGCACTTCAGCAGATGCACTGGACTTGGAGTGAATGGCAGGATGGGGGAGAGCGATTTGTGACTGCACTTTGCCACCAAAACATCCTACGACAACAGCTGTAATGTTATTAATTATTCAAACTCTTAGATCAGGGGCCTGCTGTACTTATTGAGGTCATGTTTGGGCCACTTCTAATGTAGGAACATGGATTTGAGGAGAATGTCTCATCATGAAAGATGAACCGTTGTGAGTGCTGATTCGCATGTTAAAATGACGCCTGAGGAACATCTTTAATTCAAACAGAGAGGGATTCCTCTGCAGATGGCAACATTGATTCTAGATGTACAGTAATTGCTGATGGAAAACATCTTTCATTCAATGAAGCAGGCGTAAACAAAGCATGGCAATCAGGTGAAAAAAACTGAGCCTTTAAGCCTGAAGCAGACAGCTGTTGTACTTCATAATAGCTGTTGAATTTCCATTGTTTGCATTGTTTAGCTGCTCAGTGACAGTTTAGGGAAATCGACTGAATCCTATTTTGCTTGACAGCACTGCAGGAACTGCGTGGCAATGGCGTGTTGGTTTGTGCACACGCAACAGAAATCACCTAAAATAGCCTCTTCTGTCTGCTTTGATTCTGCTCGTCATCATATTATTCAGAACATGATTACTCACCATTGTGTGGTTGTTGCCAATTGCTACCCTGTGGTTCTTGCCAAGGCTGTAATTCTATTAAACATAAAAGAATGCATTGTCCTGTTTAAGATTACACAGTATTTTATAGATTGTAGATTCATTTAAGGATGTAGTAAGCTGTTTTTTCTGTCCTGTACTGACCCTTTGACTAGATTAACATGAACACATAATGGGGTTGTTAACTGATACAAGGACTCAGTGAGTGCTGCACAGATGCTGTGTTTGTCTATGAACTGACTTTAAGAATAGCTTCTGTGAGATTAATACTGAGGGAAAGTGTAGTGCTAAGTATAAATTAATATTGCTTTACATCAATTACAAGCATAATCTCTGAGTTACTGTTATTTTAAATTGTTGTTAACTGTTGAAGTGTTTATTTCACATGCGAGACTAAGGTATTGCATGACAAAGACGCATTGAAATTGAAGTGGCCATTAATTATATTTTATTGACAATGTTCAAAATTAACAATTATGTCCAGAGAAATATTGTGATCATGATGCTTGTTTTATTTTGAATAAACCTACATCAGAGCTCTCGTAACGAGCAAAGCTGTGCTCATGAGAGCTTGTGCAGATGTTTGGCTGCAGCTCTCTGTTTAGAATGCTTCTCATGTTTGGTTTCATGAGGCTGTTCTGACTACTGTCCCCCCAGAGTGCCCTTAGTCGCACTATGATGTTGTTTTCCTGGCTTTAGAGCTGGATTCAGGGCTCTCTTGTGCCCTTTGAATCTCTGAAGGCAATAGACCACCCACTGGTATGCCACGTGTCTAGGGAGCCGACAAGTGGTAATTATGCTTCAGATGATTTCTCTTTGGAGACAGGCCTCTGCCATCTCAGCCCTCTGTCCACAGCTCCAACAGCAGGTGTCAAAGCTGGGTGGACTCTTAGCCAACTGTGTGATGCAATTTTTTCCTCGGCTTGTTTGCTGCTGTTTTTATATATATATATATATATATATATATATATATATATATATATATATATATATATATATATATATATACATCCAGTATCTACTGTCTTGTCTTTTTTCTCATCTTTCACAGTTTTATTTTCAGTTCTTTAGCAGATGTGGAAAAGCTCTTTTCCAGACATCCTCAAGCTAAAATAAATACTTCTCCAGGTACAATGTGGGGAAAAACCCTCCGTCTACCTAAAGATTCAGTGCTGCCCCCAAACCAAGTCAGCATGGGTCAATGGCAAGACAGATTTAATTACATTCTGCCCGGCGATGTGCCTCCATCTCTCACCTGTTTGTGAGGCTTGAGGACAGCCTTTTCCAGCGACAGCTGAGACTGAGCTGGATCTTGACCAACGTTTTGAACCAGAGCTGGGGCTCAAAGCACTCAGCCCCATTTTATCACCGTATTCAAAGTCACTGTGGGTGGGCTACGGCAGCTCTAAGATAACAGCCACTTATCTTCGGCGCTCTAGAGTTGTCAGAGAAAGAAGGTTTGATAAGAGTTGAAATGCGGACCTTATGTGGCTTGCATGGTAAATGGCCTCATGAAATAGTGCAGATAAGATTGGTTATTAAAAATCCCCGTGTAGGAGACCTGATTTGTAATCTTAGCTAGAGCCGTGCCTGCACGCTAAAACGCTCCTCAAAATGTCGAGCTTGTTTTATTTGACACAGGTGTCAACTACAGTACGCCTCAAATGGCACTATCATATAGCAGCCAGCAGAGCGTCGTCTCTGAACACAGACGTTTTGTGTTATGAATACTAAACCAAAGGAGGAGAAAGAGAGAGTGAGAGGAAGGTGTTACCAAACATGGGAGGTTTGGGGAATTAGAAAAAAAAGACAGGGAGGAAAAATATCCTCAGTGTTTTGAGGTGACCCTGCGTCTTGTAGCGAGACACCTGCGAGTTGGCCACTTGCCCAGCCTTAAATTGGCATCTAATCTCCTCAGCCTGCGTGTGGGCCCCTCGGGAATACCAGGAATGACAGGCTGTTTGTCTGGGATTGCATATGGCCCACCTCTTCCCTCCCTCTTTCTCAATCTCAGCCCCTTCCCCACACTTATCCACACACATAAACACAAACGCACACACGCAGTTAGACACACACACACACACATATACCTCCCACCCGACTTCTTTCTCACTGCACTCTGGCAATTTCCATCGCTGGTTCTAAAGAGATTTGAAATTGCCTTTGGTCCTGAAGCCTTGGCAATTAGCAATTAGTGGAGTGATTGTAGCAAGCCCTCCCTGCCTCCCTCATGCTTCCTTTTTAGCTGTGCAGCCGCTGCATCCTCCCCTGCCTGCTGCCTGTAGTGATGTATTACATGTATGTGTGTGTTTTAGTGCAGCCGAGGGTTTAATAGTCTATATGCTCTTTACAGGCTGGTGTCTGTGTGTGTAGCTCTTGGTTATTTGTGATATTTGTTGTGTGTCAAAGACAGCCTCTTAAGGCCATGTATGTTGCATCAGAACATCTGCCTTGGTTTAATACGACGTGTTTGTTTATGCACTGCACTGCTGACCCCAGCCATCCTTCTCTGTTCTCGTTGATGGCAGTGACAGCGAGGAGAAGCCACTGAAGGGCAGCAGATTGTGTTCCCTGAATGGAGATGACACGGCAGGGGACAGCGTCAGCAGAGACAGCCTGGTCGACTACGCAGACGGCGGAGGAGAATTCAATGAGGACGGTTCATTTATCGGAGAATATTCCGGACATAAGCACAGGGGCTCTGTTAGCGAGCCCAGCGGACCCAGCCCAGTCACTGCATAAAGCCGGGCTGCGGTTGAAATGGTCTGCTTCAAATCCTTTCAAGATACTTTTTAAATTCAGCTTCTCTTGCATTAAGTGGAGATCGAATCGCAAAATATGAGGGAATAAAAATGACTCAAATGTGCAGAAGTTTTTACAGCAAGAAGAACTTTGCCCCAAGGACTGGAAAGAAATACTTCACCCACCATAAACACCAGTGTGAATACTGTGTGAGTCTGTGTACATACTGTGAGAGAATGATGTGTTGTTTGTGAGTGTTTTATGATGTTAATGATAACAATAAAGTGCTTTTGTACCTATCAGAGACAGGATGTATTCATTTTGGTTTCAAAAAAGGACTGAGTGTTTCCTAATTTCCTATTGTGTGATAAACAATAAAAAAATACAAAAAATGCAATAATCACAAAATACAGAATGTTTATTTTGCTTTTGGAAGACATAATGAAACTAAACTAATCCAACTCTATTTTTCATGTTGAATTTTTTGCTCATTTTGTCATAATGATAACTGCTATTCAGCTCAATACTGTTTTTGTACTAAAGTTATTGGTATTTCTCATTTTACCCAGTTATATCAAGACTTAAAAAAATAAAACCAACACAAGCAGGAGAACCAGTAAAATATCAAAGATAGTCATATGTTTGTTGGTAAGAGGACATTATATGCTAAATATGTGTTTACATGTCCAAGCAAGATGGCTGCAATGACAGGTACATCGCTGCATTGCTCTCTGAGATGTTTTCATGAATACATTTACACTAACAGGAGCAGATATGCTCAATCTATATCGGTCTCATAAATTTTGAGCTTATAGTGGCAGTTTTGTTATCATAGTGTACAATTTTCCCAATACTAGCGAGGAAAAAAACTGGCTTTTATCCACTTATTTTTAAACCTCTTCTTTAAACTAAGAGGCGATTCACTAAGAGGAGCAACAAGCTGAATGAAAGAGTGAAAATGGTGTCGCTGATGTGGCTGTTACTACTTCAGGTGAGGGTAACACATCTGTCATTTGCGAATCAGATTGTACATGAATATATTATTGCTTTAGTGTAGGTGCAATTTTGTCATGTAAACATACACATCTATGGTAGATCTTACTCAACTGAAGAAGAAAACAGAGGAGGAGATTGTGAATAAATGACAAAAGATGCTCTGCTATTCGTGGTGAGGGGACAAAACAACACCAACTGTCGAAGTTAACAGGTCTTGGAGCAAACATTTCCTGGAATAAAGACTCAATTTCTAATTAGCACTTGCACCTATTGTTGTGAGGACATGATCCTTACCAAGGTGTGTTTGTTTGGAAGCAAATGATAAGATATCACATTTTCTTTTCAATACTTTTCTTTTTTCAAGACAATTTTTTTACGAGATACAAAGCGTGTGTTACAAAGTGTGTTTGTGAACACTTACACAGCGCTGTTGTTTGAAATGTGACAACAAGAAACTTTGTGAACTCAGTTTGTAACACAGTTTAGTCCGCTACATTTAGCACTATTCACCAGAGCTCTGAGACATGTCTGTTACTTATAATGTTAACGAATCCTGGTTATGTTCTCACCAAGCAGAGCAAAAGTTACCTCACTCTTCATTTTATTGGTAGACCCAAGTTTGAACAGACCACTGCAGTATTTTTGGAGTAAGTGGGTTGGGTTGAACATTATCACAAACAGCCTGACCCATGTCTTAGCCTTTAGCCTATGCTTTATCACCCTCCTGTTTATCCTTCTCCTGCTTTTCTGTCCTTTTTATTTTAACAGCCAAGCTCTAGTGTCCAACGTTACTATAAAATTAAACCAAGAAATAACCTACTTTGGCACTTATTATCTAACCTCAGGCATATATCTAGAGGTGAGACATTATCGAGATCACATGGAAAGTCTTCGCAGCCCCTTCTTACACCATGTTGAAAAAAACCTTGGGCATCTTATTTAATGCATATTCACTGTCCCACTGATGAATTATTGGCAAACAGTAGATTTTGCTCTTTTTGGCTGACTGATTTTCCACCAAATCAGTGGGCCGTGTCTCAAACTGCAGCATTGTTGACCTTGGCTGGACCAGGTTGTCTGTAACTTTGTTGGTTTTCAACCTTAGGGTGATAAAGTGAAGGATCCTTGTTCAAGCAGACATCACCACCTTGAAGTGTGGGCAAAGACAAAGCCACTTTACTGTTTCTTTTTATGCCATGGTGATGTGATTTTGACACACTTTGAAAAATATGAATTTGTTGTGTGCTATCATTCTTATATGCTGTCATATGGCTGCCTTGCCATTTTTTTATTTACTTATTTCTGTTTTTGGGGGTCTGGCTTAGAGAGGAACAGGTAGCAGGGGGCCTAAAAAACCTCTTAGCTCCAGGGCCTAACGACAGGTTAAGGTGGCCTCAACCTCAGCACCATAGAGGCAGTAAGTGTGGTGGTGCTGGCATTTGAGAACTGTAGAA
The DNA here is from genome assembly GCA_008086565.1 of Thalassoma bifasciatum. NCBI lineage: Eukaryota > Metazoa > Chordata > Actinopteri > Labriformes > Labridae > Thalassoma > Thalassoma bifasciatum. The sequence continues at coordinate 151,365 of RPOG01000002.1, forward strand.
AGTTTACCAGAGACAACCCAGAAGCGAAAGCATTAGAGGACAGATTCTCTGAAGTTGTGGCGTGGGATGACAGACCCTCTGAGGTACAAGTCCGAGGATTTGCCAGCTTATGGCGTATTTGGATCAGTCTTTCAAGTTGCTGTTATTCTGCAGACGTATCCCTACATGACCTGTATGATCTGGGCTCTGCACACATTCACAGTCTGATCAACGATGACGTCAGTGGCAGAAGTTTCACCGCCCATGTACAAACTTCTGTGCGTTTCTGTACTGTGGGCACGCTTGGTTTGACAGCCAAGTGGATGGTTGAAGATTTCAATACAGAAAGAAAGGAGTGCTTCAGTTTGAAATAAAAATAATGTAGTTTAAAGGGTATAAAATTTTTCTTTTGATGATTTTATTCACAATATCAATACACATCCATCTTTACTTGCTAAATCTATTTTCCTCACCTTTGTGTGTGTGTGTGTGCAGAAACTACACATTTTATAACACGTACCAAAAAAAAATCATGCTTGTGTACATCACCAGGAGCAAAAGTTTTTTTTTCTTCTTCTTTTTTTTTTAAACTGGTACCAGTTTGAAAAAGGTTCACATTGTGAAATGAGTACCCAGGGACTTTTATTTCTGAATGAATACTTCAAAGTGAAGCCTTCTGAAGTCACAAGAAAGTCAAAGGAGGAGATATTCCAAACTCTTATTCAAGCAGTTCAAGGCTTTATATCGTGTACCTTCAAACCACGGGATATCGCAGTGTGAATCATTCTACATCCCCTTAAAAAGATCACACTGCTGGGCTATTTCTTATCTTAAAACTGTTCATGTTGTGCCTTCCTTCTCTGTCCTTTTTAGAGCTCAGCGCAATGATTCATCAGTTTTATTTGCTGCCCTCCTTCTATAATTTGAAAAGCACTCACTTACATGGTGAACTCACAAGCAGAGATGTTTCTCCTCTAGACATTGAATGTTAATACATTATGAAAGAGAAAAAGAAAAAAACCCAGACTTAACGCTCAGCTACTTTCTAATTCATTCTGCAGTTTTTGTTTTCATAAAGTGCACACACACGGTGTTAATGGAACGAAACAAACATGGCTGAATTAAGCCTGATATTCTCAAAGGTCAAACACTCTGCAAATCCCTAAAAATATTTTTCTGTTATCTCTGAAATACATGCAGTGAAACCTCACATGCATAATACATGTTGCTAAAATATTCATCAAGGATATAACTGAAATAAAGTCTGTATTTGACCTGTTCAACAATCCTACTTAAAGAGATGTAGAACAGGATGCAGGGCTTCTACTAAATACTAAATGTTTTATTGGAAAGAGGCAGATCTTAATGTGTTTACTGTTTATCACTGAGCTCTACTGTAAATAAAAACTCCTCTGCAGGTCATAGAAAACAAGCAGACCCAGGGAGCTCTGTGAGGCTTTATGGGAAATAAAATAAGTTTTCACCCCAAACTGAAAAGAATATGTTCGTATGGAAGAAGTTTAATAATAGAATACAGCCAACACTGTTGTCAATCTCTGCTCTCTTTGGGAAATCTCTTTACCATTACTTGGTGCTGATAATTGGAGCTTTGAGACTAAACTCCAATTATCTACACCAAAAGCAGTGCTCACTCTCACCTTTAGTCTGTGATGGGAAAATATAGCACCCTTGATAAGGCAGATATACCGACTAACGAAGATGGGAGATGATAGACTCATCCGTCATTTGGCGGGAGCCTCTTTAAATCCCTCTAAAACAGCCCTGCTACCCCTCTGACTCACTCCAGGATTTCAGAGCTTTACAATATAAAAGCTCAAGAGGTTCAGAGAGAAGATTTATTTTTATATCACGTTGCAGAAATTCCTGAAAGGACCCAAAATTAACACTTCTCCTGGTATAGAATATGTAAAATATGCGCTTAAAGGAGAACATAAATTCAAGAACACCATGTGTCACAGTCAGAGCTGGTTTTAGAGGAAAGGGCATTTCTAGAGTAACAAGTACATTATATTTCATTCATGTTTAAATCCCCTACTTCAGTCACATGACTCCTTGCATATCTCCGAAACTCCTCTGAGGGCCTTATCTTGTATTTTCAATCCACAGCCCTGGCAGCTATATAGGCCGTCTATAGCCTGGTGATTATAGACAGGCATTGTAGTCGAAATCAAACCAGTCTTGGGATAGTGGAGTTGAAAAGCACTCCATGCCTCATGGCAAGATAAAGGTCATTTAAAGAGATAATCCCTGTATTGTCAGGGATTACGTCCTCATCCGTTTTAAAATTGCTTTCTCTGTGGAACGTTAAAACCTCTAAACAACAACAAAAGATTACTCCAGTCAAAGCTCCCTTGAGTGTCACACAGGCAGCTCCGCTAAATCTATTTCGAGGACATGCAGGTGACCCTTTTGAAAAGTCATGAAAACACTGTTTATGAACGAGCAAAGGTCAGGGCGGTAACATGACTTGAATCCTTTGTTCGTCAAAGATGTTTTGCTCATGTTATGATTGGTAAGTGCTGCACACTCACAAAAAACTAACAGATCCCGGCTCAGGGAGGATCACTCCTTTTCAGTCGATTTGATCGTTGCTGATATTTAGGCTAAGTGCCCTGGAAATTGCCTGGTTGGAGGGAATCGATAGCACACGCTGTGAGTTCAGCCCAGTGACCGCCACGGTAAACCAACTCAAGACACTGCAAGGACGAGACACTGAGTAAAAACTGTAGCACAGGGGGAAGATTTGCAGTTTGCTCAGGGTGCGAGATATTGAGTTTACGCTAGCCCGGTAAAGAAGGAGGTAACATGATGGCCATGAAGATCTCATCAATAATGAACAGGAGCCGAGTTCACGGAGAGGGGAGCTGTGACAGGTGTTGCGGAAGATGCTCCTGTGGAAGACCTTCCTTTTCTCAGCAGCTTTTTGAAGGAATGCAGTTAAAGCATTTGCAGAGGAGTTGGTATCAGAGTTAAAGCGATGTCACGACTTCCTTTTTTTTTTAAGCAACAAACAGCCAGGCAGGCCTATTGAGAGCAACACATGCAAAAAAAAAAAAAAAGAAAAAGAAAAAAAACACCCTCTCTCAAGGACAAACTGCAAGCACTTTACCAGAAGAAGGGGTGAAGGGTGGGTGGAGAAAATGGGGGCTGAGGATTGAAGGTCATCCGGCTGCACGCTCCTCATTCAGCAACATCTCGGATGAAGAGGAGGAGCTGAGACAGTCGGCACATAACCTTGACACACAATCCGAATGACAGCGTTTTATCTTGCATATTCTTCCGATGGCCTTCGCTTCTTTGTCTGCATTTATTGAAGTGGATGTGGGATGAGTGTTCAGGCTTACCTTTTTATTGAAGCCCAGAGCAGACTAACAATAAGAAGACGCAGCTGCCGAGCAAGACTTCAATGTCTAGACACGCATTCGAGAGTTATTGGAAAAGTCTAAAATGTGTTTTTCTCAGCTTCTTTCACAGTCTTCTCAACCTGTTACTTTTATTGATTCCACTTTTAAAAATGTAATCACTCTAAATGCATCAATATCGCTAATAAAATTTGTCCCGGTCACAGTAACACTGCAAAGAACTCCCATTTAATTTTAGACCGAGGCGTCCCCCCCTTCCATTTCTCCTTTTGTCATCTCAACATGGTGCTAAACTCACCTTCTGCTGAAATTTAATTTGTCTCACTAGAATGCAAATGAAATGGGATGATTCTGCATACAGAGAATCCTTTTAGAGGGCTATTATTTCCCTGGTAAACTGCTTTAGATGCAAGCCCAGACACCCTCAAATGCCAGCCAGCAATTGAGTGGATGTTTGTGCAAGTATGTGTGTGTGTGTGTGAGGGTGTGTATGTCTAAGAGAGAGAGAAAGAGAGGGGTATGAGCAGAGCAGGAGGAGACAGAGACACTCAGCCATGGCAGAAACTAATGAGACATGCACTGGTAATATGATTACAAAGTCAGCCTGGCTATGTCAAAGACAAGGAGAGGGGGGGGGCTTCTGTGACAAAGTGGACACTGGAAAGCTCACTTGTTCTGTATTTGCAGAACATTGTCTTTCAGGGGTGTGAGTGACACTGTATGCAGTCCAAGCTCAAGTTTGTCATTCAAACACTGAAATACAAATTAACACCATGTCTTTCAACACACGATGACTTGAAGCAGCTCAGGTGTGTGCATCTTTCAGGGCCTTTTGAGGTCAAATCGTCCTGAGTTTGATCCAGGAAAGGATTTCTCCTCAACTACTGCTGGAGGATTAGATAAGAGGCTTGTAAGTGCTGTGTGGGTGGTGAATAATTCTCACCTTCCTTTCTTAGCCCAGGGCTGTCAAAGCAACAACTTGGCACCAGCCACAATCCATACACAATGTGTAAGTCTGCTCAAAGTCTCAGCAATGGAGTGAAAATATGTGAAAAATGGCAGACTGAAACTTGCACACAAAAACAGCTTGATCAAAAGGAACTCTCTTATTTGTTCGCGTTTGAACACTTCACCTGCTCACCTGAAGTGATGTTTTGAATGTTATTTTTAGTGCATCAAAATCCTCGTTAATAACAATTCAATTGGTCTATTTTAGAAATATCAGACTGCAAAGTGCAGCAGACTGTGTTTCATTTCTTCTTTTCTTTGCTGGCAGTAATAAGACTCTGCTATTGTACAAGAAAACCTCCCCTCAGAAGAGACAAATTGGGTCTGAATCACTCCCATGATGTTTGCTTTTGGTTTAATAACTGTTAAGTACAAAGAAGAAGTTGGGTGGACATAAAGTGAGTGTATTTTTCAGACTAATTAAATGGGTGATTTTGCTTTCCTGACATTCGTTAACAAGTAAGTGATGAGCAGCCTCGGATATCAAACAGGAGGGAGAGACACTTAAATGTCAATTTTTATTCCTCCAAAGCAATTCTTTTCCTATAAATTTGTTCCTGCATTTCTGTTAGAACATCACCCCTGAATAATTCATGGTGCCTTCATTAAAACACCTCCATTTGCATAACACACAGGGCCGCATAGGATGCATTAGGGCTTTTGATCCTGGTGTGCATGTCAAATAATTTAACACAGAACTGGACCGTCAGAAAGCACAGAAACACACAAGGGCTAAATGTCTGAAAATAAACCTCACTCTGCTTAAAGTTGGTAATAAAAAATTATCCTGCAGAGATGGAAGTGGGTCAGAGTGAACCCCTTTGGTGCAATAACCCACTTGAAGAAGTAAATAAAGTATGATACAGGAGACATGATTCTTGGGGACATTAGTGCTTCTCTGGTGAAAATACAGCATTGTGATTTGTTATAGAAATTATTGTGACGAAGACAATGACAGTTGTTTGTCAAATTCTGTTATCCAGATGCATCCATAATGATGGAGCAAATTCTGTCATACTTTTTGCTCTATTCACACCAGTTTGCATTCTAACCCAGCACACACTCGTCTGCACATCCATCACATTTAAAATGCTTTCCAGGTTGTTCCTCCCAGGCTGCAGCAATCAGGCTAATGAGCACAGATTGAATGATAAAAGCCGCATGGGAAAGACAGGTGTAACCACAGGCGTTTGTGTCCAAAACACAGTTACAGCTGAACTTCATTAATAATGCTAGCTCCGACCGGGGACGTGTCAAAAGTGAACTCAGATGCCACCTGCTACACACACATCCACTCTCCAAAGACAGATGTTTAATCTCTGCGTGTCAAAATGTCTGTATGGTATGTGACACTTCTTTCACCTGCTTTCATTAGTGTTAATTTCAATAGGATTTTTGCAAAACTTTTCTCTTTTTTAAAGGCAGGTAGCTGTTAAACTAACTCGTGTTTTGAAGCAGATAGATCAGCGAACCTCTCTTAATGTAAATCAGGTCTCCAAACATTTGTTTTCAAGGTGAACGCATCTGTATTTGCATAGATTATAATGATACCAAAAACTGTGCAGGACTAATGTTTGTGTTGCACTCACATATATTTAAAGGAAATGTGAATTTATCCAGAGATAGTTTTTATATATTAAGAGCTAAACTTAGCAAGTCTACTTATTGACAATAACAGAATCAGGCACAATTTTACACAAAAGGACTCAGGTTTTGTTGGAGAGTGATGTTTTTGAATAATTTATTTGAATAATCCAACAAAACCTGAGTTCTTTTGAGTAAATTTACGTCTTTAAGACTCTGTTATTGTCAATAAGTTGACTTGCTGAGATGTGTTAAGATAAACAATCTCAACGTAGATTGACAATTTTCCATAAGCGTGAGGGTGAAAGAAAAACATTAGGCTTGCACACTTCTTGGTATCATTACAATCAGTTCAAAATTGAGATAGTGATTCAACACCATCACTCTGACTTTTCAACAACATAATTGCGAGTCTCTTGAACTAATATTTCTTCTATTTTTAAAAAAACGTGTAGTGCCACATTATGGACTAATGCCATAATAATGTCATCAATTTTCACTTCATTTTGTAAAAAATCAACTACATTTTGTAATAAAATTCTTGAACCCAATATGTCTGTTGCAGCATGTAATAAGCTCTTAGATATTGCATCAGAAATTACAAAATGCAGGTGTTGCACTTTTCATAAAAACTGTAAGAATTTGGCATTATGACAAAATATGCAAGCACTTATTACATATTGCATTCAAGAGTTTTATTACAAATTGTGGTACATTATTACAAAATGGTGCTGAAATTCATTACATCATTATATTCTATCACACAACGCGGCACTAAAAACCTCTATACAGTGCCTCTTGCACACCTGAAGTAGCTTTACACTATCGAAGGGTAAATCAAAAATCCCTTTTCTTTCTTTCTTCGGTGACACTAGAAAACTTTTTTTTCCTAGCCTCTATGTGAAACACTTTATTTTAGTTGCTTTCTCTTTAAAGCCCACATCTCCCCTTCACTCTGACTGGCCAGCTCTCTGGAGGCTTGTCAGGGGCAGAGCTGCGGGCAAACTTTTGTGCTTGAGGCCTGCCCCTCCAATAAGTCAGGAACCAGTTAAAAGATCCATCACTGAGTTCATCATTTTATCATTTCATCAAGCCAAGTGAAGATCTTGTACTGTTTAAGAAGAAATTGCTCCAAGCAGTTTACTGACAGATTCAGGGATTTCTAATGCACAAGAATATTTAGTGTTTTGAAAATTTGTATGTTTGCTATATCACTTCAAATCCACATGTTAAGGTTTGATGGTGCTACAAAAAAGATAAGGGGCTGCAGTGGGTTAAGGCTCTCAGTTATTGAGTCATTTTATCCAAAAACCAGAGGCTTAAAAAATGGTGTTGCTTGAGGAAAAGTCTGAAAAAAAAATGGTGAATCCATCTTCTTGGAACTATAAAGGTCTGCACAGTGCTGCAGTGTGGAGTGTAACCTTCTTACTGTTGAGCTCCATGGCTAAATGCTGGGGAACAATTCACTTTCAGCATATATACTCAAAAAAGTCATATATTACTACTCTCATGCACTCTGAAGGGGTAAGTGTTTTAAAAAATTCAATCTACATTAATAGCTTCAATTACTTCCTACTACAAGAAGTACCCCACTGGTTTGAAAAGCTGTGAAGTTTTCTAAATTAATGACTCTGCTGGCCCATAAATTCAACATTTTATATTTCATGCGATGGCACCTGATTTGGACTGCTTATGCCTGCGGTGTGACCACGAATTAAGCTTCTTCATCACAGACCTGTCATTGGACTCCTTTTCAGATTGTCCTTTGTACTTTTGGTGTCTTAATTCAGAGGATATGATAGAAAATAGAGAAGAAAACCAGGGAGAAAGAGTAGGGGGAGGGGGGCATGTGAAAATACCATGGGTTGATTGAAGCTTCTGGAAGTGCAGTCTGTTCATAGGATGTACGATTAAACTAATAAGCTAAACTGACCCCCTGCATTGAATGTTCAACTCCCCTAATTTGTCCCCCTTTGGCTTAAGCACAGGAGCAATGTTAAAGTCATAATATCCAATGTGGGTAAGCACAAATGAGATGTTTTACCCCCATATTTTCTCATCTGTTTTACATTGCAATTTGTTGTGAAACAGCCAGAGAGCATAATGGATGAAAATTGTGAGTGGAGCTGTTGCAAAAGGCATCATTTGCCCAGTGACAATCACACAATCGACTCTTAAATCCCGGTGGAATGCGGACATGAAAGCCTGCACAGTCAGTTCTTTCAAAGCCACTCAACACACACTGATTACTGTAATGGCTTTGTCCCGTGTTACAGCATGAAAAAGTTGATCCTTATGTATGATGTGTACCATTATGGCTGAACATATAAACACATACACACACGCTCACTGCAGCAATAGCACAGATGGGTATTATGTGTTCACTGGGATTCTCTCTCCCTTATTGTCTTCCTTTATCACTATCTTTATTATAAGCTTGTGATCTCCCCTCCAGGCACAGTTCAAACTCGTCTGTCAGTGATAAACACTGGCATGATGTGTAAATAGGAGACAATGCTGTGTTGCATGACTAAAGCATGGATGCCACTGCATTGATAAACTTGAGTCCTTGGTTGATTTATCTGTAAGTTACTGCAACTTCCGGAAAAAATATTTTTCAATCTTTTGGAACACACCAAATTAATTAAACTCTTGAGCTAAATGGCAACAACAAGCAACAGTTGACTGGGAGTTAAAACGCACACACCATCTGATGCCTCCGATGATTCAGAGGATTTATTGTTCAGCAAAGCACTCTGGGATCTGGGGGATGCAAGAAAACACAAAATGTTCTGTTGCAATTATAAACTTGGTGTTTATCCAATCAGTATGTTTTGTTTCATCAAACTTAAATGAAATATCACAAAAAGTGAAGCATGAGTCCTTAAGTCGTCTGAAGCTACTGCTCCATGGAGGTGTCACCAACTGTGGAACCGGGGAGGCAATTTTAGGGGTTGCATAAACAGCCATTTATGAATTAATACAATCCTTTTGAGAAGAAATATTTTGAGTCAACTGTGTTCATGTCTTAAGTTGGTTGCAGAGTAATAAGCAGGATAAGTGCAGATAACTCCTCAGCTTTGTGTCTGTTGGGATTCTTGTTTGAAGAACCACCTGCTCTTTCCCCATTAACCTGAAAAAAAAAACAATAACAAAAAAAACATTGATTTGCATTTCCTTTTCACATTTCACTTCAATAGAAACTTGACAACAAAAATTAACTTCTTGTCAATCTGCAGTATTTTTGATCAAGCAGTATTCCAGATGGTGGAAACCAAACCAAACCTTTAATGTATCTGTGCAGGATCAGGTGTTGATTTAAGTCTAACACTTATATGGACATATTTAGACACATTTTCACATTTTATTCACAGTTTTTAATTTATTCATTTATTGCACACTTAATTACTTGAAGGAGATACCTGCTGCCAGACTTTGAGTACAGATGGATCAAGTTTTTTTCCTCCTATTTTTTAAACCAAACCTGTGAATTCATTTATTAGCAGTCCAATGATCACACAGCCTCTGGGAGTAATCTTTCAAAGACCACAGCTTAGTATTTCAGCAAATTATACACTTGTGTTTATGTATCTGTTTAAAAGAAGTTGATTAAAGATAAGCTCTCTTCAAATAACTACCTATCCTTATCTGTTCTTTTACATTGCAGAGGAACTACATGTGTGCCTTACTTCCCAATCCAATTTTTTTCCCAGGAAACAGGCAATAAATGTTAAGCTCTTATAGACAAAAACCTAAACCAGAACACTTTATATTCCAAATGTGGACCTGAGCCTGTAGAGTCTGCATTATATGCTGCATAATCAGTAAATGGAAATCAAATTTTTTTCCAATTTGCCTCCATTAATGTTGGAGGAGTATCTGCTGCAGGGTTTTAGTCGGGTGACCATATTCTAAAAACCCAAAAAGCAGATCACCTACCTGGCCTCTTGTAGAGAATACCCAAAGATACTCAAAGACCAAAAAGTAGCTTCAGAACTCAAACATTTATTTGAAATATTTCTTTTCTGCTTGGTGTAAACATATTTAATGATGAAAACAAAACGTGCTGAATCCCATTCTTTCTTTCTTTCGTCCTTTCTTATTTTCTTTGCACTTGTTTTAGCTCAAAATTTAGCATTTCATATCCAATTTTGAAATTTCCCTCATAATTTTGACTTTTTAACTCAAAACATTAACTTTTTGTATCATAACTTTGACTTTTTAGCTGAAAATGTTGACTTTTCTCATAATTTTGATTTTTTTTTTCAATCTTAAAATGTTAGTCTACATGGGGGAAAAAATTCTTAACTCCTGTCAATACCAAAAGAGGTGTACTCCTGTATATTTACAGTTGGTTTGTAAAAGTGCATTTCCACTTCAGCATCTGTCTGAGAGCACAGCTCAAGCAGTCGGAGCAATTTGACCATTTTAGGGATTTTAATAAAATCCCTCTGGATATAGTTTTAGCACCAAAAAGAAGGACATATTTAAGTGAAAGAGGATTTTTTTGGTCACCCTAGTTTTGGTCACAACTTCATTTGGCCAAATGTGATGGCACTGTCTGGTTTTCAAAGAGAGAAAATAATGTAGAGGTCCACATGATCTAAAGCATGTTGTTTTAAATAAAACATCCAAACGATTTAATCTATACTTTGTGGGATGGACAATGATTGTTGAAAAGAGAGGAGGATGAGGTGCAAACAGCTCAGTGATTCTGTAGTGTTATATTCTAGCCCTGTGAGCCGTTGTTAGCTAGCATACTTTTGTTTGCACTGTAAATAAGGTACAATCTTACCCACAGTTGTCCCCAAAGAATAATGTCTGGTTTACCATCTAAACACTATGGTTATTTTCTAACTGTGTAGCACTGCTACAGGGGGTGAGGTCAGTCTGTTTCTTTTTATCCCATCATAATGAGATTAAATTACATTGTGTAAGATCATGTGAAGAGGTCTGGTGTGTATCAAACTTTATGAACATGATTATCTTGAGAACACCCTGTGATGAGTAAATGTTCCCTTTTATCCTTATACACTGCAAAAAAACAGAAATCCAAGCAAGCGTTCATGCCATATCATCCAAATATCATCTTTTAAAGCTTAAAATAATCCACTTTCACATGCATAGTTTTGCTGTGTATCCTGTGTTAATTGCATGATTGATCTTGGATTGAGAAATAAATGTAGGTTTGGAATTCCAGCTTTTTAATGCTGCCAGATTTTTATTTTTACCCTTTGAGGTTTGAATACTATAACAGAACTTCAGTGTAAAAATTATAGTCTCAGCTTGAACGTTTAAACACTGTGAATACTCAGCAAGCACCAACCAGAATTTAAACACCAAAATTTGATACAATAAAAGGGTGAAATCATAACTGATCTTCTAAGACTTAATCTCACAGTTTCTGAACACAGTTGCATTATCAGTGTGTCACAAAACATTATTTTGCACCAAAACTTTGATATTTTGTTCATTTTTGCAAAGAAATTGTGATGGAAACAATGGTGTCATTTTGCAACAGGGGAGTGAAATCTGGTCTGTACAAAGACGTGATATCAGCACATTTTATTTCTCATTCAGGAGGAATAACTACAGCGGGCTGTGTGATGTTAACAAGAAGACTCAGGGACACTGGGAAGCAGCAGCGTTAAAAATTCCCCACAGAAGAAAAGAACACCGCACATCTACAGGCACTTAGGCTGCACAGCTCTCGGTATGAAGGCAGATCGACCCCTGGATGCTGATGTAGTTGATTTCTATCCGGTGGAAAGAATGTCTGCATGAGAGACCTTGGAAACTGACGAAGATGTGCAAGTCTGGAGTGTAGCTCTGATGAGAGTGAACCCTGCTGAAGTTTTTTTTTTTTCTTTTTGTCTTTTAAATGTTTAATCAAACAATCATTTTGCCAAACCTCATAGATATAAAACGGGTTAGAATGAATTTAACCTCCTGTGAGGAGTTTTTAGCAGGCTATAAAAAAAGCCTGATTTTTTTATTTTTTTATTTTTTTAGTATTGATCCTTTTTTTTAACCGCAAGAAGCAAACAAGACCATTAACACAAGACAAACTGTTTCAATAAATTATTTTAAAGTCAGATACTCTGAGGTAAATGATTGGCCCAGGTGCTTTGAGTATTTTTTTGTTTGTTTGTTTGTTTGTCTGTTTTTTAAATTATTACTATTATTATTATTATTATTATTATTATTATTATTATTATTATTATTATTATTATTATTATTATTATTATTATTGTTATTATTATTATTATTATTATGTTTGTATCCATGGTTTCAGATAAAAAGTAAATCTCAGCATAAATACATAGCAGGATGAGAATTTTTATTGAAAATACAAAAGGACAAAATCCACAAAGTTGTTCGGTAAGTACGAGGTATTGTTGTATTGAAAGGGGGCATCGAAATCATCAACATGAAAGTTTTACATCAATATGAGTTAAAACTTTAATTTTTGTGCTTAAAAAATAGATCTGTCTAAGGAACAAAAATACAGGCATTTACATGATTCAGCACACAGACAACTTTGATAACCATGTGTGAACAATTCCTTGCAGCCACTCTTGGCACAAAAGAGTGATGAGTGAGCAAAAATGTTGTAAACGGCGGGAACAAGTGTTAACTTCTTCAACTCTAGTTCAATACTCAGTGGGGGGTTGTGTTAAAAAGTGTGAGAACCATGCAGAGAGTTGTGCGACTTGTGTTTGTGAGTTTAAAGAGACCTCAAATTACTTTCATAGCCACACTTTGAGCAGATTACAGACAGATTCAGGGATTTCGACAACACATGAATAAGTAGCTGTTGGCACACTTTAGTATGGACATCCAGGATTGTTACTTTAAACTTTTAATATTGGCAGCACAACAGCCCCTCTTCAATTGATATCTTCAAAAAGATGGCAATGAATAAAAATGATTGCGAAACTAATTACAAAAAGCAACAACCTTGAGTTTGATTTCTTAACAATAGCCATAGATACAAGTGTTTATAGATAAAACAACAACAATAATAATAACTTTGCACTGAAAAAATATGCAGTAATTGAATGTATTTAACTCAGTTCTTGGTCTTATGTCTGTTAAACACTCTTACTGCTTTGGTATTTGTATGATCCTGATTGTGTTGTTGGATAATGATAGCATTCTACTTTGAATTTCTTCTCTCTTGTATTCATTGTTTTCCTGGTGCACTTTAGTAAAGTTTTTCTTGTGTGGGTCAGGATCTGTCGCTGTTTGAAGCTGTACAGCCCACATTTCTTTTTCACAAGAATAAACTTGACTTGACTTCAACATGCACCCAACAAACATGCAAACACACACAGCCCACACACAAATTCAAAGACATTCTTGGCTCATCGTCATCGTTCATGATGCGCTGAAAAGTGGCCTCCATGTCAGGCCTTACCTTTAATGTTGGATCTGATGTCTCTACTGTCAGTGATAAGGAGTTATAGACCCTGTGTTTGACTTATCTGGACTCATAACTTTAAAGTTCTATAACTTCTCACACTTCAGTTGCTCAAAGCTCCGCTAAGGAGATGTGTCCTCTGCATCTTTCAGCGTAAATCACCTCATTTCATTTGCTTTATTATACCCCATCACGCCCTATATTCTCCTGTATGACTACAAGAAACCTAATTTGCACTGCGACATGCGGTGAGACACAACAGGGGCGCCTCTTTCTCAATTAGTGGTCAGTCATCCTCCTCTGGAATCCATCAAGTCCTGCCTACCTCGTTTATTCGCACTTCACCCTTCTTCTTCTTAACTCCACATTTTCTGCCTGAGAGAAATCTCCCCTGACATGCCAGATTACTAAAAAGCCTCTCACTGTCCTTTCCCATCATACTTATTCAGCTGTGATGGAGCCTAATTCCGCTCCATAGAAGGCGGAGTGTGAAATTCACTCTTTTCTATATGTCATTTGCGCTATGTGGATGGATGTATTCCCTCGCCCAAGACAGCAATTTTCCGTCAGTCAGCCATTTCTCCCTCCCTTTAGTCACTAGTGCATAGGAAAAAAGAGCAATGAAGTACAATGATGGGTGTGTTTAAACATTTAACGAACATTATGTTTTATTGCCTCATCTACAGCACACACAAACCCCCATGTCAAGCCAACAGACCCAGCTGAGACACAGCAGCATCAAAAAGAAGGACAAAAATCATGAGGCATACACACGGTATCATTAACCTTTTGCCCCCTGAGCTCTTCTTGCTCCAGAAAAGAGCTCCCCTCACACACCTAGCTGCTGTAATCATTAATTAGTGATGATTCCTGGATGGAGGGAGCGTGTTCAGACATCATTCACAGCTCCCGGAGAACACACTCGCTCAGCTAAAGTTGCTACGAGCATGTCGACAGGGTCAGAGTAACTTGGCTGTACTCTACATCTTTTCTCAGTAACAGTACATTAATTCTACTTTTGTCCTCTGAGAGCAATTTTCTCCTGTCTGCTGCTGCTGCTGAGTGCTGGAGGAAACAAGTAGGTGGCACCACACTCAGACATAGAAAAATAAGCTCAGTTTGTAGAATATACGGAAGCACCTATTTTTGTTTTATTGTGCAAGCATGCAGTATACTGGATTTATCAAACAGCGGGTATATTTGTCATACAGGGAGGAGTACTTCAGAGGTTTTGATGCACTAGAGTTTTCCTCAGAGGAACACATATGGTAGATTTTATAACTCTTACCAAAGACTGAATAAGTAGTAGCCCCGGAGCTGAACTGCAGTGTAGCATCCTATTAAATGTAATGAATTACCAGCTGCCTTACATGACCAGTTTTTCCAGCAGTCCTGGTGGGCCAGTGTGACTTGTACATTGGCTTTTCCCCAGTATCTTGAAGATGGTAATGAAGAAGATGAATGAAGCTGGTAAATCTTATTGTCATTTCTATTATCTTTTATTGAAGGACCATGTGTTTCTCTCTCCCCAGACAGTAGGTAGCTCAGCGGTATATACAGTTTTTGGAGAGCGTCCATGGCGCTGAGTGGAGTATAATCAGAAAACAACACAGCGGGTCATAAAACCACACCACCATCACAGAGAAATGTGTTGTCTGTGCCGTGCTGCTCCCTTCTGTTCTGCAGAGTTCAGGGGAAACTTTCCACAGACTTTAACACTCTTGCAAATCCTTGTCACTACTTTGGTCACACTGGCAAACTGCAGACCCGGACACAAAGTGTTTCAACACATAATTGGAATTATTATTTTACTGCGCAGTTTTGAAGCACATGTGAATATCTTTGTGAATAAATCTCAGTAATGTAACACCCTCAGAAATGTTGCTTAGGGAGATTTTCACACAACGGACAAATATAAACACAGTTACTGCCTTGTGATTTTCAACTTCTTATTCTGATACTTTCTGTAATTTTTAAGACTATCTAATATTTGACAAATTGTTTTGTTTTTTTGTCGAAGAAATTTTTGCCTGTCCTTTGACTGCGCCCAAATTAAAGTCACCTTATGCATTACTATGCCATAGTGTTAGCTTTTGTTTACCAAATCCCTTGTGTCTTGCTCAGTATTTTGAGCTCTGAGTGTGGGAGTAACAAACCAGGGCACTTACATTCAAAAATTAATGAGCTAATTACAGATTATAAAATACATAGACCTGCCATTGCAAGAAAAATTACGCCTACAAATAGTGTAAAAATCGGCTTTGGTTTGAAAGGATTGCGACTTTTTATTATTCCATTGTTTATTAACAGACAGGTCTATGCAAGATCATGCTACTTAAATTAAAGCTTTCTACATTTAAGATGGTAAAATGAACTCAACTCAAAATGATATAATACTTTTGGTCCTCAAAAGGAAATCATAGTCCTCATGTGAGGAGTTTGAAACTGGTATTAAACTTAATTGAATACTGATTCCTCTTTAGGACCCACAAATGTAAACCAGACCATCAGAAATAAGATGAACTCGTTGGAGATGGTCAGTGTCAGACAGGATCAAAAGGACACTATATGAACAACTTTTGTTAGTATTTTCAAAAAGATATATTTACGGTGATTGATAGGTTTGATTGTTAAAAGAAAGCGGCGGGAAACTTTTTTTCTTCTCCACTACAGAAATAAAGTTAAGGACACTGCAGACTTCTGCTCTCAAGCCCCTCAACCTCACCTCTTAAGCCCCTCTCCTGCAGACCTATGCACAGGAGATTCAGTCTGGAAATGTCATGATTAATTGGGCTCTTAGACAATAAATAGTGCCGTTATCTCACTACACACAGAGAAAACAGCCGGTGACATGTTTTTGAAAATTTTAAAGACACTTAATACTATACTGTAAATCTCAATACACTTAAGATAATGTCAGCCTGTATTGAAAATGATGGAATAAGACTACTGCACAACTAATTTACGTTTGTCAATTTAAAGCTGTTTAGACTAGCGTTGTTGCAATGTTGTAGAAAAAACTATCATCTTCAACAGAACATAAACGTTTGATTGAGGATCAGTGGTTTTTGTAAGTGTATTTTGTTACCAGGCTTTAGAAAAAGTAAACTGTTTTTTGGGTCTGGATAGTTATGTGTGAACTAAAAGGTTTGACAGTTTTAGAAAAGCTGGAGAAGTTGTCTCATGATTGAGGGCATTTGGCCAAAATGTTCTCTGGAAAGAATTGTTTCAACACTAAATCAGCATTGAGAACTGTCAGAGCTTATGTGGTTAAATTACATTTAATCTGAAGTTTGTTTATCATTTGGATCTTTCATGTGGCTCACAGTTAACTGCTAACCACTGTACAACATGCTGCCAGCCTTCCCACTGCTACTTGTGCCCTAAATACAAACCTATGAACTTGAAACAGAATCAGAGTCACTTGGAAGTCCACCTCAAACATGCACTTTGGTTTAAAGGTGAGTGTGAATGAATATATAGGGGTTAAGCCTATGGGTTGGTGTGTACCTATGCAATGATGGTCAACATTTTTTTCCTTTTTACTACATTTGTTCTAAAGATATGCAGATGCAGTCTGGAGAGTAGGGCTGCAGGGCATTTTCATCGTCCTTTCTGCCATAAAAAACTGAGCCAGTTTTGAAGCCACCACAGAGAAGCATTGTTTTCTGGACTCCCAATGTGCAAATGCAAAATTGGATTTGGTATTGAGGAAACAAACACATACTAAATGGCAAAACTAAATTTCAGCCCATATTGGCATTCATGTTCCTATAATGTTCTGAAAAATACTTGGTTACAATTCCTTGTTCGGTCATGTTCTGTGTCGCAGCTTTTCTCAAATTCGGTATGTTACAAGTGCTTCGTATGAACGTTTTGTTCAAATGATTAAATTACCTGCCTCCTGTCTTTGGTATGAAGTCACAGAAGTTGTATGGCACTGATGAGGTCAGTTTTGAAGGATTTTTTTTCACTCTATTTTCTTTTTAAAGTTTACTTATTTGCCAGTAATAATTATGTTTACAAATTACCTGTAAAATTGAATTTGTAAACTACTTTGAGTACCATTTATTTGAAAAATTAATGATTTAAAGTTGGGCTAGCTATTTTACTTCTCTAAAACTAGAGGGACACTTTCTCTCTATGTTATCCCCATTTGGGTCATTTCTATAGGTTGGCTGAGCACTCACTCAGAAGAGTAGGTGATAGGATCTTTTTCTCCTAGTTCAATTCCTCTCACTTAAAAGGGACACTTTTCCCACAGGGTATTAATCAACAAAATTAAATTGTTTAATGTTGCCAATTCAATACTCAGGTAACCCTTTCTCTCTCTTTTCCAAAGACTACTGTGAAAGAAAAAATTGCTTATGACTGCAAAAAAAAGCTTCAGAATGGGTTCAGGGTAACCTACATACCTGTTTGCTGCTACAGTTGAGTTGCCTGACATCCTGCAGATGGGAAAAGGGGTGCTCAAGGAGGTTGTGGAGCAGGTAGTCCATCTTTCGGCTGAGGAATCAGGTCAGCTAAATGAATGAGAATGAAATCTTAGAGCCGTCCAAGTTTGTTTTACACATAATGGGAGACAAGCAGAAGATCTGTAGAGAAATTGTTGATGAAAGAGGGCATATGGCATATTGTGAATGCAGAGTGAATGGTCAGTAGACAGGTGCGCTGTTTTTTCTCTTACAAGACTATTTAAAGCAGCACCCAAAATATGGTTTACTGAATATAAAAACAGCATTATTTTTTTAAATTCTGTGACACACTGTAAAGTTCACACCACTTTCTTTATCAAATCAAGCACGCATGTAGGCTTGATTGGCATGCTTTTTAAAATTCTGTGTCACACTGAAGAGTTCTCTCATTTTTTTATGGAATCAAGCACTGGACTGTATAAATAAGATAAAGTGTTCAGTGCACAACACATAGATGATAAAAACGCTTAACTCGAAGTGACTTCCTGCCTTTGTTTTGATTATACAGATGCATTCTCGGAGCAAAAGCACTCAACCAGCATAAATTTTTAACAGAAGTTACAACCCCAACATGGAAAGCAATTTTATTTCGATAGGATTCAGCTTGTTTCCAGGTTGATCGTGGAGCTTGAGGCTTACAGATTCTCTTGTGGACATAAAGAAGGCAAAAATCAACACATAATCTAAGCTCCTACAGTAGATTTAAATATTCATGAATAATACATTTTTTTAATAAGAGTTAGTTATATTAGACGGTTCATACAAATGGTAAGCAGATCTGGTCAGCATATTTTTTATAGTGTATAATTTTTGTTTCGTTATATAAGGTCAACCCCAACTTACACTGACTCACTTACTTTAGCAGGCCACAAACTAGATGATTCCAAGTTACATTAAGGCCCTAATTCAGCACCAGTGATCCAGAGGGTTATAACTGATTATTTGTCCAGGTAATCCTCAAGTGGTGAGTCAATGAGACCAGTTTTCTACTTTACTCTGAGCCACCTCAAACTGGAATTGTAATAGCTAAATTTGTATGCTGTTTACGATTCCACATTGGGCTGCCTCTGACAGAATATTCAAAATAACCAAAAAGAGGAGCAGACTTGAAAGTGTCACCAACTGGATGTTACAGCTCATCAGCATGGTAGCGAATGTAAACAAAACTGTACCCAGAGCCAAGTAGAAACTTAAAAAGAGGACAAGCTTGTAGCATTATTTACCCATATTCCTTTCCTCAATTTTTTGCTGCTGAATGACAGAACACACGCTGGGACGGCCGGCTAACAGTGCTGATAGCCCGCAGTGTTTGTTTATCTTGTGAAGACATGCTTGATCACACAATCTGTGAGATCTCATGTCTATAGAGTCATTGCCCCAAACATTAGGTATCTGGTCTAGCGGTCTTAAAAACTTGAACAGTGTTTGTCTTTGATTGTGAAGGATTGTCATGATAAATTTTATATACTGTATTAGTGTATTAGTTCTCAGGGCCATCCCACTTTCCAAGTATCAAGAGAATGAGAATTCAGAGGGCCATATACACTGTCCATGAGACAGCATCATTACAGATGTGTCTCTTTCACAGCTGCATAATGCTGGCCATCTTATATAATGGTATATGTTGTTGCCAGGCAACCTCTGATGTCATGATACTGTGACCCATTCCTCTTTTTACACATATTCAATCCTAATGTCCACCCAAAAGCCTGAGCACTGAACCCTCATGGACTTCAGTGCAGTTTTAAGGGCGTGTTTACCATCATGTTGCATCATCCCCTCTTTTAACCACACTCTGTAAAGATTATGCAGCCAAAGAGACCAGTTTGAAGGGTGGGTTTGAAAACAAAATGTTGTCCTGTTCTAGCCAAATAAAAGACCTTGATGGTACAGGGTACTTTGTTGTGTTTTTTTCTTATGATGCCCTAAGTGTTTGCAGTAGTTGATTGTCAGAATTGCAAGTAGGCCATGCTGTCATGGTTCAGCATTGTCTCGCTGAAATACATTCAGTCCTCACTTGAAAAGTCTATCAGTATGGCAGAATAAGTTATCCCAGAACCTGTAAATTTTGTTATGTTGTCTTACTATCATAGATACAAATATGCATCTATAAAAAGCTGGCTGGTCCCTCTGCTGTTGAGAGTGTCTGTGATTTCTGTCAGGATTTTAACGTCCCACAGCAGTACAGCTTCCACTTTCAGCCACAGTCCATCTAAAATTAGCTGTGTGAAGTCTGCGAAACTCCAAAGTGAATTTTATACTGAACGATTTTATGTGGCTGTTAGCTTCTTTCACTCATTTTATCCATTTTACTGGATGTTTTTATTTTCCTGTAGAATGTTTTTCTTCATCATCATCACATTCTTTTTTGTTCAAGCCCCTGATTGTTTTACCCATTTCTATTATTTCCGGTCTATTTGCTCTTTTGTAGAAAACTCTGGCTGCATGTTTTGTGCATGAAAGGTGCTATATAAATATAATATAAATAAGTTAGGATGAGTTGAGTTGACTTTTCACCTGTACTCTATTTGTAGAGTTAGCACTGAATGGTGTTTTACCAACAATCATTTTTGAAAGCAATGTTGATTCAATGCTGTAATTTCTACATTTGAGTAGAGAATTTCTGCCCTTTCCTTTTCTTTTACTTTTTTTCGGGATCCTCTGAATCTCCTTCAGATGTGTCCTGGAGACGATGAATATCCCCTTTCTTCATAATTCTATGCTGAAGAACATTATTCTGAAATTGCTGAACTATTTGATTTCACAGTCCCTCTCTGAGAGGTGAACTTCTTCCCATCTTTATTTCTGAGAGACACAGATTATCTCTTATGCTTTTTTGAACACCAAATCATGTTACGATCCTGCTGCAAATCCACCAATTTCGTTGAAGTATCTTATACTGGATGTTTATTTTTCTGTATTTACTAACCTTGTCAGTGTTCAATAGTTCCTACCATTTTTATTATTATTATTATTATTATTATTATTATTATTATTATTGATTCTGGCATCATATGAGAATGACTAACTTTTTCATTACACAATGTAATTTTTCCATTAGTATTTGATATATCTTTGGCAGTTGTGTATTTGAATACTCCTAAAATGAGCCACCAGCTTCTCTTGAATTGTGTATAAACTTCCTTTATTTGTGAGTTAAAACTTTGTTTATGAGATATACCCTTCAGGGAGCATCACCTTGGAAAACAACTGATCCACCTACAGT
Source organism: Thalassoma bifasciatum (assembly GCA_008086565.1). NCBI lineage: Eukaryota > Metazoa > Chordata > Actinopteri > Labriformes > Labridae > Thalassoma > Thalassoma bifasciatum. Next base: position 172,443 of record RPOG01000002.1, read on the forward strand.
GACAATGTCAAACGGGTGGGTTAAACAGGGCAGAAATGGCCTGCAGAAGCAGAAACATGTATCCCCAACAGTTATCCCAGGCCTTTCCAAAGAAATTATTTCTCAACCTCAGGATGTTGGATGCTTTAGTGTGCAATTTCCGTTTGCACTGTGGCCACTGATAGAGCAACCTTTTTTTTTTTTCAAATGGTGACAAAGCAGAATGTCTTATCGACGTCCTCCCTGTGACTTCCCTCTTTTCTAGACAGAAGGAATTATGGGCTGTGATCAGTCAGAGAGAGAGAGAGGGAGAGAGAGACGGAGGATGCCCCGATACAAGCTGAGGCAGCTATCAGAGAAACTGTAATTTCGAGCATGCATTATTCAACGACGCTGTAAGATCTGTGAAGCCTCAAGATTATTTACACTTTGAAAAGCACTGCCGGCGCAATTGCAGGCATGTCCTACAGAGCCCAAAGGTAATATCTTTGCATTTGAGGAAAGATACAAGTTTTGGTAAATTGGAGCATACACATATTTCTAATATTACAAAGCTTTTCCATCATCATTTGCTTAAACTGCTGACCATTACCAATATAGAAAACATCAATAAGATGGTAAAATTATTCAAAAGACATTTTTCAAACCCCACATTTCAAAAACCGGCTTGTTTGATGTGTATTTCATGATGACAGCAGTCAGTATTGTTCCTTTGAATGTGCTTGTCGGCTATTTTTGCAGTCTGTGTCTGGGTCTTTTTTTACATTCATTATGGTAATTATTGGTGGCAGGCAGCTATGACTCCGGCGTGCTGTGTGTTCACAGAGGCTGCGTCACAAGAAGGGCATGGCCCACGCACTGCACGGCCTGCATTTACGTGCTCTATGTTGTAGTCCTGTGTATATGTGTGTTTGTCTACATGCCACTGCTTACAGGCATTCCCTGCAAATATAACTCTCTGTCCTTCTATTTCTAATTCCTCCTTTTGCTCCTTTTCTCCTTTGTGCCTCTCTGTATCTGGGTGCAGGGTGTGATGCTTGGTGCTCCATAGCTGTAAGCGTAAACATCTCTCCATCTCCACATGAAGACAAACAGGGGGGCATTATCAGGCAGAGACGGACAGACCCTGCATTCAATCTCAACTCTAAAATAAAACCCCTGCCACCCCTTCATTGACATTCATGAGGTGAAATAGCAGCTTGGGAAGGAACAGGCGGTCTGTTTGCAGTCTTATGCTTCTCATTTGTTTAATCAAACATTACTGCAGAGGATTTATCACACTTTGTCACTCTGCTTGTTCCAGCCTTGTATGAGCTGATTCATGCTGGACCGTTCAAACTGCACCTGGTGACTCAAAAGTGAAATTTCAATATAAGTCACATGCAGACTGTGAACTTGAAGAGATAGTTTGACATTTTGCATGGTTTGGTTATTTGAGTTGGATCAAAAGAGCCTAGCTCACCTTTAATTTGCACAAATATACCCCTTTTCAACAGCACTGGTGCTAGCTCCTGACTTAACTTTGTTTTGTTTTGTTCTTTTTTCTAAGTTACCACAGACAAAGCACCGGCTCCAGGTGCTGACAACTGGCACCAACTCTTTGCTGGGCAGGTATGAAGCACTGACTGTGTCATGGGCTGGAGGCGGGGTTACCATGACCAACGATAAGTGGTAGGAAACAGACACTTTTAAAAAGAAAAGCTGCTGAGCAAGTCTGTCATTTTGGGAGTTTCTCATTCAAAACTTGAAATGGAGGTGAAATCGAAACACCAGTACATCCATACAATGATCTCCTCCATTGTTGCTCTATGAGCTTCTGTAAGGAGAAAGTGTCAGGGACAAAATATCTTTTCACAATGATGCAATGAGGTTGCTTCAACTTGGCACTTTGAAAAACAACTAAATGCCAAACGAACTCCTGGTTCTTTTGATAAAAAATGGGTGAGTCAGAGACAGCTAGTCTGGCTTAGTTACTCTGGTAGTGGACCAATCTGACAGAGCTTTATTTTTAACTTATATTTTGATAGATCTGAGCTTTGGATCAATATATGCTATGTATGCTGACTCTCATATAACTTTTTCTGTGCCATATTTTCTCGATTCTGTGAAAAACCTTTTCAATGATAACAAACCCTTCTTCTTAGGCCCATACCTTTTTCAACCTAAACCACCCTCATATGAGTCACGTTATTCTTCTTACCTCTTGTAGCAACTCAATTTATTGACTTAATATCAGGTAGCAGGCAATATTTCTTCCAATGTGGTCTTACTTTTTTGTTTCTCGCTCCTTCTTTCTGTCTCTCTCTGTCTCTTTCTCTTTTCTTATGAAGTTGTTTTTGTGCCTGTAAATAAAATTCATTCCTGAAAGCCCAACCACTGAAACCATATCTATTAAGGTACAAGAAATATCCTGTCAGGGGTACTGTAAATAGAAATGGGAGTATGGCATTACAAAGTGGTCAGATTCTACACCCTAATGAGCACTTTCTTTCTCCTCTCACCTGTGAAGCAACAGTGGCTTTTGAGGAAAAAAAAGCTCTCGTGGAGCTTCAGCACAATCTGTTAATTAACATAGTTTTCACAAGAGTTTTCAATCTCTGTAGTCCCACTTTATCACAATTGTCCACACTTAACGCATGGTACATTACAATGTTGTAAGATGAAACTTTTGAAAAGATATTTTTAAAGTTTTCAACAATCTATGCAAGATAAGAGTGAGCAAATGTGCCTGCTTTAAAAATGTATTATTATTATTATTAAATTTATTATTTTTAATAATCCCAAACAATAGCAATCACCATCTAGAATGTCAATCAGGCAATAAGTGGTTGGCATATTGATAAGAGCATAATATGATAAAGTAATACCGTCACACTGGACGGTACGGTTTCACATGTGTAAAGGTTTATCTAACACTATGTTTTATAATGCAGCTAAACACAAAATGATGGACTTCATGCATCACAAAAACAGACGCACTGTGCAACAAATGGCTTTAATCAGACTGCTAAGTTTTCCATCGCTCAAAGATCATTCCCTGGATCCCTCACAGGTTGAGAAAATAATCTAATGGTGTAATTAAGCCTCAGCTGATGGGGAAAATAAGGTCAGACAGGGCAGTTTGCAACAGAGACTCTGGAACACTTTGGCAAGGGGTTGAGGGGCTCTTTACTTCTACTGGGAGCAATGTACTCCAGTGGAAGCTCAGTTCACATCACAAGTAAATGAAGTGAAATAAACAAGACTATGAGGTTGCCATTCCAAAGACCTTTTTCTTCTTCTTTTGAATCCATGTATTTTGCAGATTGTGCTAGCCATCCAATACTAGTTGCATTGAGCGGTTAAACCCATAGCAGGGTAGCATCAGAGTTACAGAAAGCCGGATAATAATTTTTGCCATTTTTTCCCCATTAGTTAACGTTGCTCATACAAAGCTATGTCTCAGCAGTCAAACATCAGAAAAAAAACATAATAAACTTGTCACAGAGCCACATAAATTGGTCAAAGTGTTAAAACTTAGAGTCTTATGTGAACAACACCCAAGAGAGATTCTTCCATGTGGCCCTTTTTGGTATTGCAATGAAATCCCATCTAGAGTTTGAGGGCCACTGCAGGCCATCGGTTATATCACAGACACATAGCCTTTGTATTAAAAAAATCCAGAGCATGCATAATCCCATGTCAAAAACAAAAAGAATGTAGCATTTGAAGGAATTTGTGTTCAAATGTTTTAGACGTGAAAACTTTGACGGCGTATCAATGAACATGTGTGAAGCCAAATGAATTGCCACTCAAGTAGAGGCTTTTTGAAACAGCTTGCACCAGAGGCCCAGATAACTTTGCTGTTGCTACATCTGGTTCTGTCTGAGATATTAGCAGATCAGTTCTGAGTTTGGCATGCAACTCATTGCATTGGTATAATAATAGAAGTAATTGCAACAAGCTTATTTTATTCCCCATTTTGTATCACATGATAAAAATTGTGGCTTGACCTGTGTCAAAACATTCACTCGAAATTTTCGTAATGGCACAAATAAATAATCAAAAAATGACTGGTTAATTCTCCATTCTCCAAACGTACTTGTGATACCTTTGGTTTATCTGAAATATGAGAGCACCCCAAAAATATTCTTTTATTTTGAGATAAATTTTAGATGCATTTTTTCCTTTATTGGACTGGACTGCTGAAGAGAGACCGGAAATGTTGGGGGGAAGAGATTGGGGCAAGCCATGCAGCTAAATGTGAGCTTAGAGTCAAACCAGCAACTGCTGCAATAAGGACTGTAAACTCTGTACATGGAGCCAGTGGTGCCCCAAACTTTCCGGACACATCCATGCCATGATTTTTGGACAAAGTGTTACTTCTCTCTTTATGTTTATTTTGTCCTGTAAAAAAAATCAATGAGGTTATTGGATTAAAACTCCCACTCTGCTTTATCAAATTCTCATGCCCTCTCGAAATTTCTCCTGTAAAAGTATTTGCAACGGCTGGTATTTTTTTGTTTTAGTCATTTTATTGTAGGTTAAAAACTACTAGCACCAGTTTTAAATAAAAGCTATATGGCAAAATAAGGCAATTGTACTGATACATTTGAGTTCAGTTAAATACTTGGTTCTGATTTACACCCCCATCCCTCCCCCCACCCACCCAAAAAAATGTAATTGATTGTCAAGAGCAAAAGAGATAAAGATGACCTTATCACACATCACCTCAAATAAGTCAACATAGTCTGGTTCATTTCCCTTGTGCTTCTTGACACGAGCAAAAACATCTAAATCTGTTGAAATTATGGCAAGGCAATTATTTCCTTCAGCACAGTTTGAGGCCTCTGATGATTCAGAGGATGCATTGTTCAGCAAAGCACTTTGGGATCCGTGGGATGCAAGAAACACAAAATGTTCTATAACAATTATAAATCTGATATTTGATGAATGAAGAATGTTTCGTTTGTTTTAACAGACTTGGGTGGAAGGATCACAAGAAAGTGAAACATGACTCTCTTTAAGCATGTGACTTTAAGTCCTCTGAAGCTACTGCCTGGAGACATGAAAACTTCAGTGTAAGAGAACAGTAAGGGAGCCTACAGCACTCTGAAAATTATGAATGCTATATTTACACTTTATCAGCCTTAATGGTTACGATGTTTGGCTAGAGGAGGAAAGACATCTCCAACTGCTTGGGTGGCATACATCAATGACATAGTTCTCTTAGATAGTGCTTCATACTTGGTTCTGGTTGGTTGTAATCTCATAACATTGGCAACTCATTTGAGATTGCAAAAGCAGCAAAAGGGACAGCACAGTAATTCAACATGACTGAGTCTGGCGCATTTCACATCAGCCTGTTGACACTGTGGCAAAAAGCATATCAAATTGATAAGCATTGTGGCCAAAAAGTTAACTTCTGTTTCAGGCTGCCTTTGCCATTCAAGACATAACAGTTAATCACTAGATATCTGAGAGCAGTCTAAGAAGCTAGCTTTGCCAAAACCATCCCTGGCTGGGAAATTAGATTAAGATCCTGTCCTGCAATCCGGGCCACTACAGCACAGCTCTTGAGCCAATCTCTAGGTTGCCAGTGGCTACAAAGAAACTTACACAATGGGTAGTAGTGATAAAATCAGCAGTAATCAAAGATGTAGCATGTACTGTAATTATGTTAAAAGGCATGTTAACTGCAAGGCTCCGTCCAAGCAGGAGAGCCAAATGAAGAAATGTTAACTTACCATTGACAGAAACGCACAGCTTCACTGAATTTATTACAACAACAAAAATAATATTTTCAAATATTTTATTAATATTTTGAATTTTAATTCATCTAAAAAGTGGGGGTATACTTCAGTCACTATGGTAGCATCACTGATTGTGGACTTAGTGAGAGACCTTTTTTCTTGCTTCTTTAGTACATAATAATCAGGTCAATAAGACCATCCATACACCAATTTTGTGTCTTCCAGTTTATCTTCTTGGCTATTTGCAAAGAGGGTTACTGTAAAGTAAATGGGTGGTTATGCAACTCCTGCAAGAGTTTAAGAGTTATCTTATTGTTAGCAATATTTATAATCTCCCCACAATTGCTGTGTGTGAGTAAGAGAACTTTACAGGGGAATCATCTTGAACGCTGTGTTTCTAAGTTGTACAAGTGTGAATCATGAATTGTACTCAAGACATCACTACAAGTTCAGTGAAAGTAAGCACAGTCTGTGCACATAGAGCAGGTTCAATGGCAAAAGTTGCTCTCTATCAGATGAACAGTGAAGTCTTGATCACTCCACGTCCTGAGTTAATTCAAAAATGGCTTTCCCTTCTGCTTATGCACACCTGCTCCTCATTGCCAATCATGTTGGGGATGTGCCCAATAACCTGCTGCATTATCACCCAGGGCCCGTGTGCATGTCCAGTCACAACACTAACTGGACCATTGGTATTAACATACCAGTATGTAAGGGCCTATTCGTAGAGTTTGCTGGGTGCATGACTACAAATAATTGGCCAGATAACTGATGGCACCAACAAAGAGAAAAAAAAAAGAAAGAGAAAGAGAAAAACAAGTGGCATTTCTGTGCCCACAGAAGAAGCCCTCAGAAATGAAATGTGCCATATAAAAGTTGCTTTCTGGAACACCTGCCTTTATACTGGATGTATAAATCTACACAGTGTTGTGCCAGCTCACACAGAAACTGAGCAAGCTCAAAGTTCAGTTCACACTAATTAAACTAAACCAGTTCATATTCATAGTTAATTTTTGAGAATTTCAAACCTAGTTCATGACCAAAAAGCTGAACTATTTCACATTCATTTTTTCATGATAAGTTCTATTTTTCAGTAGAGCCATCAACTGCATCTCCATCCCTCAAGCCAAAATAAATGAATCACTGTAAGTCATCATAGCACCATAGACAGATAAAGAGGTTTCTCTGTTAGCCTCTGTGTTTATAATTTGTACATAAAACTCCAGCAAATGCTCATAGCCACCTTATTGTGTGAAACATCTGCAGTGTAGCCTTGCTAAATGAAGATGTTTTCATTGCTAATGGCTGCACGTACCCTAAGCTGAGCCTGTAGTAAGTTCACGTTCAAGTTATAAGATGAACGCATCGAAACATTGAGTTCCAGAAAGGACAAACTATGGGAAAAGATGTACATGCTGCATCCTTGTTGTCTTTTATACCAGAAAATGTTAGCTTTGTTGAATAGGCTTTGCTCACTGTTCTAAAGATGTGAGCTTTTAATATATTAAGTGCATTTGTGGAATGAATAGGCCTTGTGTGGGAATAAAGCACCTCTCCAGTCTTTATAGCACTTAAAGCAATTTACACCATGTCATTAACCCCCATTTACACATACACACACACACACACACACCAACACACACACAAACACACACACACACACACACACACACAGACACACATTCACACACATATTCAAACATGTAGTTTCTTACATACAGTAGATTAAGCTTTCAGAGTAATAAGGCATCCGGTATTAATAGACACGAACATGCTTGAAGAGCTGAGGTTCTGAGCCTGATCGTATCTAAGATCTTAGGTTAGACATGGGTCATTTCACCTCATGATGTGATGGTCCCTACGTCCTAAATAGCTTCTAATTCAAAAAACGTGCAAGTAGATAGAGAGATAGAGAGGGAGAATAAAATTTAAAAATCTGGCTTTGACAGCTGTTTGTCTTCTTTTTTTTCTTTTTCTTTTTTTTTTTTCAAAAGTGTTTGCAGGATGTCAGGAACTCACATTTAGTCACTTGGTCTTATTGTTTACTGCTACCTAATATTAAGTCAATAAATTGAGTTGCTACAAAAGGTAAGAAGATTAATGTGAATCATATGAGGGTGGTTTAGGTTGAAAAGGGTATGGTCCTAAGAAGAAGGGTTTGTTATCATTGAAGGGGGTTTTACAGAATCAAGAAAATGTGGCACAGAATAAGTTAATTAAAAGTCAGCATACAAAGCATACATTGAGCCAAAGCTCAGATCTATCAAAATATAAGTTAAAATAAAAATAAAAATAAAGCTGTCTTGTGTCTGTCAGATTAGTCCACTTCCAGAGTAACTAAGCCAAGCTAGTTGTCTGTGACTCACCCATTTTTTATCAAAAGAACCAGGAGTTCATTTGGCATTTAGTTGGTTCTCAAAGAGCCAAGTTGCAGCAACCTTGTGTCATTGTATGGCTGCGGTCTTAAGTCCACTGTTGTACTGAAAACCAAAGTTCAACTTTATGTCACATTCAGATATTCAATGAAAAACCTGAACTGATGTTAATTTTTGAAGTCAGTCTCCAGCTCTCCTTTTATTCTTTCTTCTCTCTACAAGATTACACAACTGCCTCATGTGTTAATATTATGAAATAAAATGGGTTAGCTGTTAGCTTGCATGCTTTTTCTCCTCACAGTTTTTTGTCTAGTTGTGTTTTTCCCATTTAAGATGGTGGATTACATTCCTTTAAAAAGACCATCCACATGTTACTTTGTCTTATTACTCTGCTACGAATCCATATGTATCGAAAAAAAAAAAAAAGTTACGATTCTTCTCCTTGTTATTCCCACATTTCTAATTCACCCGTTCCTCCTTATTGACTAAAGCAGAAGTGATATTTCTATTCAACCAACCCAAAAAACAAACAAACAAAAGACAGGACTATTTTCCTCTCAGAAATCAAAGATGTGTTGCTATGGAAACTGTGAATATCAGTGTGTGTGACTGAAAGTCTGTCTTGCAGGCTTGATGGCTCAAACATCATTGTGGAGGCACGTCTTATCACACTCCCTGCTTGTTAAAAGTTTGTGCTACTTTTGTTCCTGATCTCCATTCTCCTCCTCCTTCTTCTTACAATCAATGGCCCTGACGTCTGTTTTTCAGACTCAGAGGAACTTTCAAAGACACAAACACACACTTTTTCAAAGTCTGGGAAAAATGTGTCAATTAACACTTTCTGGAGGTCATACTCAGAGGTTTTGTATACATTTCATCTTGTTATCTCGCACGGTGCTGTCATGGTCTTTTTTGTTGATTGATGATTCAGCTCTTGTTGTATTCATCTTGTTTTGACTTTTGACACAGAGGAAATTCACTAGGTCTGATGCTGCACTTATAGCGCAAATTGCTCCTGATTCTAGTCCAACCAAAGTAACTATACACGGAATTCATGAACTGCATGCTGGAGAGTTAAGCTTCCTCCTGTAATGTAGTCAAGCAATAAATTTAAAGCTTAAGTGTCTCCTCTGCTCAGCCTCAGTGGCCCCACATGTTTTTCCTGAGTTGTGACTGTTAACATCGCATTTCACTCCAGGGGTAAAGTTGATTATGCAAAGGATGATATGTATGATAAGCAGGTAGTAATAGGAAATAGAACAATGGCGACTTTTAGCACCCTGTCAGGGTTTTAATCTAATCCCCATAACAGCCTGCTAACCATTCAGTTGCTGGAGCTGATTACATGGCAACAAACTTGAAATAAAAAGAGATTGGAAAAGACTTGATTTGAAGATTATTTTACTGATTAAAAATTATTTATTTAAACATTTTCTAAATATTTCCCAGTGATTCCATGGTGGGAGGGATCCTAATGTGCTTATTGTGGTTGAGTTAGAATTATAGTATCCTAATTCAGCTCTTCTTCTTCTCCAAGCTCACTTTTTTACCACTTAACATCCACACAGGTAGCAGACATGACAAAAACCAAGCACTGTATCACATACAAGCAAGTATAGTAGGTACCACCAGATTTTAAATTGTTATTGTTTTCATTTAGGGTTGGATTTTATGGCACCTGGCTGTCCTACATGTCTTCCAGATGTGTTAGATACTTGATTCTGATGATCAAAACTGCTTTGATGATGGTTAATAACTTCCTTCAACATGAGCTCTGGCAGTGACAAATCGATCACGTAACATCAACTTGATGTGGGCAAAAGGGTTTTGGCACATTTGGCCTCTGCTTGTTCACACCCTGGACCATCAAGTGAGGTAAAATGTTAGTTTTGTTAACATCATATTGGTTAAAAACTTTGATAAAACTTTAGTTTTGGTTAGCGTGCCAATTTGGTAGGCTTAACAACTTGTATATTTTAATTATGAACCCTTCCAAGAAATCCTACCAAAGGCAGCAGAGCAGGTTAGAGCAACTTAAGGTTACAAAGAAACCTAAGCTAAGAGCAGAGATGATGTGGCAGTAACAGTAAAAATTGTGACTTATGCGTATATTTACCATCAACTGCAGAAGCTCTGAGAAGAATAAGAGCCAAAGATTACGATTTAGTAATAACTTGACTGGAATGTTCCCACACCAACCTGCTAACCGTACATTACCGTGCACAGAATAAAATATTTCTCCCCCCATTTACAGAGGAGCAAATACCCGGAGCATGTGTGAACTGGCTTTTACAGCAGGGTTTTAATATCTGGGAATAGCTGAATAAACTATTTGAAGTAAGCCAAGTGTTATTTTTGTGCATGGGAAGAGTGCTTTGCCTTTTGCTGCATTTTTCTATTTACAAAAATACACAACTATGAATTTTATTTTAGGATTTAAAAGGAAGAGGCATGATGATAATGTGTGAATACTTCATTAGCAGAATGTAGCATTTGAAACTAGATATGAGATGGCTTTTAAATAACTGTGGCAGAACGTATTTGATATACATCAGTTTGATTGAATATATCAGCAAAGCTTAAAATGCTGGAATTGAATACACTGACAAGAAGGGCTTTAAATTGATGTGGGAGATGAAACAATACACTCTGAATCATGTTGGTGGTTTTTGTAGTTTGGAAATGTGAAACATGCCAATCAAATAGAGCTCTTTCTCAAATCCTGTTGGCTGTATGCCTGCATAAATCACTCCATTTCCATCTGCCTCATGACTCTGTTTAGCAGATCTTTACCGCTCTGAGAACACAGAGTCTGACCCCACGACACAAGGCAGCCACTGTATTTTATCATTATTAACCTCAGTTTACCCCAGAGGAGATCACGTCTCCTCATGGCGATCCCCTTTCAGGCTCACTCCTGCTTGAAACACAATCTTTGCCATGATGAGCTGTGAAATTTGCTACCTGTGAATCCTTTGGTCATGCAAAATTAATTGAGGAGTCAAGTATTGACCTAGGTAGCATTTGACTTGGGAACATGAAAAAACTTGTAGAGATGTCTGATGTTTTCCACAGATGTTTGTGTCTTTTGATTGTTTCTTTCCATTTTCAATGTCACTCTGAAATTGTTGGCAAAAACAGCTCTTCTGTTTTTCTTCCACAACGACAGATCCCCTCATGAATTATACCAAAATTCTTATTTGTTGAATATGCATTGCATTGTATTTATTGTGAGGATTCATTTTCTGGGCTGTTTTGAAAATAACTGCACTCTTGAGTTCTAAGAAAAGACAAAAACTGAACATGTGCAAAACGTCTTTGCACCATCTGCTTTCTGAATCTAAGTCACTTTGTGTGTTTGATTTTTTTTCTGAGAAGCAAGGTCAGAACTACTGCCAGAGATTTCTGTCGCCTCTATTTATTGCGTTTGTATTTTTGTCAGGTCTTTGAGAGTGGATGACTAACGACACACAAGGATCGGCACGTCGCAGCCTCAAGCTGCGAGAGAAATATGATTTATCCCTGTGATTAACCTGTGCCATTTCTCTCCACACTTATTCAAATTCATGACTAAATCCATCTCTTCTCCAGCACCACTTTTTCATCTGCATGCCTTTGCATTCTTCCTGTTTTGATCTATATTCCAGGATAAAGATTTGCTGTTTATACAAAGGAGCCATTTAGGTGCCACCCAGAGTGTGTGGGGGTAGAATGGATATGAATCTGCTATGACAATGTTTTCGATTAAACGCAGTGTGAGGTGTGAGGCATCTGTGCACATACATACACCAACACATGCATACCGACCACTGTTTTCCAGTTTTGTGACTTCACATGGCACAAACATTGAATTAACTCAAGAAAAAAGTCAACAGTTTAAATTGAATTTCACTCTAAAGCTCTGATTCACAGCAAAAGTACTCATCGGGAAAAAGACAAGCAGGGCTGTTTTGACAGCTAGATGGCAGGTCAAGATTTATTGTAGCTTTCGCAGGGAGGTGTATCAACACTTCTAACTGTCTGACACTCCCTCCTCTGTTTTTCAAACCGCACTTTTCTCTACCGCAGGTGATAAACTGCCTGTATGTTGTAGGGAGAGTTTCAAACAGCAGAAACTGAAGTGGCTGCTATCGAGGAGAGGTTCTGTGTAAGATAAACGTTAGAAACTACTAAATAAATAAATTACTCAATAAAAAAATACAAATACAGAGCAACAGAAATACAGTCCAAATGTTGTGTGAATGAATTATAATTACTGCAAAGACATTTGGCATGATGTGTTATAAGGCATTGTAACAAATTAAGTTTGATCCCTTGCATTTACACATGGAATTCAACGATGACGACTGTCACTTACTTACTTTTAGATTTTATTCTCTTTCGATGCCTTTTCACATCCTACATACTAGAAAGAGATTACAAGTGACACAGTTGGTGGTTTCTTTGAAGATCAGTGACTATTTATGGACAACATCAAAAATCAAAGTCCATACTCAACATTTACCTGAAAAAAAAGGGTTACGTTATTTATGCAAGAACTTTATGTTTGGTGGTGAGTGGTACAACAGCAAGCAGTCATTCCTTCTTTCCTCTATTCTTCTCTTTTCATGAATCCTTTCTGTTGGTCTCTCATGCTTTACCTCTTTTTCATGCTGTTTTTCTGTCTTTTTACCTTTTGAGCAATATGCAATCATCTATCTTTCCTTTCTTTCCCTTTTCTGACTTTTTTCAATCTTTTTTCTACCTTTCTTTTTTTCATTTTTCTTTTTTCTTTCTGTGTTTTGTTGACCTCTGTACTAACTCTTTTTTAGATCATGTTGGAAGCACTTTGAATTGCCTTATTGTCAAAATGTGCTATATAAATAAATTTGCTTTTCCACATTGTTTTTGAAGTGAAATTTGTTTTCCGTTGAATTGTTCTTATCTTTTAGTCCTTGAAGGTAAAACCAAAGTGTTTCATGAAAAAGAGAAAAATGGGTATGAACTGGATTCTATGTTTACGTCAGCAAGTTAATGATCATTGAGGACTAAATGGTTAAAATGTGATCATACTTTTTACAATATCATTCAGTGACTCAAACACCTGACTACATGTCACTGGTCTTTGGGGTGAACATAAAAGCACCAATCATCTTTAAAAAAAAATAATGTTAATGATTTTACATTGTTAGAAGTCAAACTCTGGCCCTCAGGTCAAATTTGGCCCGCGAGGCAATGCCACATAGCTACTAGAGCTGGCCTACCAGTATTATACAGAGCATGTGCCACTAATACAACAGATCCCAGAATGCTCTGCTGGTGTTTTGGTGTGACTCTCTGGAAAGGACCCATAAACAACGCCTCCTCTGTTGACAGTAGTCATGGCAACCTCGTGCTACTCCTGTCACTGTGCTGCCCCACCCAAAATTAGCCAAACAAAGGCAGAAAACTTGAGCTTTCTGGACAGTTGGGAGGCAAAATATCTTTTTACATACAAAAAAAAAGAAAGAAGACAGGCCGACTTGTCCTATATGTAATTATTAGTTAATTGGTTTGTTATCATTTTTTTTTTTGATTTATTTTTTCAAAACATGTCAATTTTGGCCCACAACTTTGCCCAATTTTGAAATTTTGGCCCATGGTGTATTTGAGACAGACACCCCAGCATTAACTCATTCAGTGATACAATCAGAATCAACACAATGTGAAAGTTAATGCCTTTAACTCGTGTTTTGGGCTTTCTGTGGCACTGCATGTTCAACCAAGGTCTGATATTTACACATTATTTGTTTTTGATTGAGTTCTGTTTTGTCCCTTTCTGCATGCTGTAGTTAAGATGCACTGTCCTCCTGCCTTTTGCTGCCCCTGTGGATAAAAAGAACCCCCCCCAGATGGCTCAGTTAACAAGCCAAGGGTAAAACTCATTTTGTGTCAAATGCAGTGGCTTAAAGGTGCAGCTAATCATACTGATGGCAAGCAGACAACTGCATTATAAAATAGAGCCTGAAGAGCATTATTATAGAGTACACCAATCACTGCAGACCTGTAGCTTCTAAATATAATTGTTTAGCTTATACACTTGTTTGAACAAGCTGACAATGGTGATATGGTCTCATTATTATTGGAATTATGTTGAAATGCAAGACATGGCATTTTAGATATGTGATTTAAAATACAACTTTTCACAATTAAGAATGAAAATGTGAGAATAAATCAGGATTGGAAAGGTAACAATTTGAAATTGTAAAGTTTATCAAAAACACCATTCCTGAGAAAGTATTTAGATATTTGGCTTTAATAAAGGCACTGCAACTTACATGAAGTATAACACGAGCAGAAAACAGTCCCTATCACAGGTTTATGTAACGTGACAATAAGGATTTATTTTTCCTCATGCATGAAGATGGATAGTACTTTGTAGTTGGAAGCAGTAACATAACTTCAGTCATCTAAATAATACCTCAATCACTGACCTCAGCCAATGACCATCTTCAAAAACAAATAATAATAATAATAATAGCAATGATAATAAACAATCCTCCCAAGATTGTTTTTTATTCACAAATCTACATATGTAATGCTTTGTCTGCTCCAAACAAATCGTAAAGGTAAAATATGTTCAAAGCAGTCACCCCAACAACACCCTAAAATTACATCTTTTGTCAAACTATCTAAACTTTACAGAATGACTTATTGCAGCCTCTAAATTAATTAAGAGGACGAGCAGAAAATCATCACATTTGAGAAGCTGCAACCATGAAATTCATTGTGGGTTGGATAATGACAAACACTTATCAAAGCAGTTGCCAATTAGTGTTTTGTCAATTGAGTGATCATTTAATCCACAATGTATTCAGGCTGTGACTGACAATGGGATACTGTTGGGTGGTTCTCAAAGCACCATGTTTTATATGCGCTTTGTGTGTGCGTTATCTTCATTTGTGAAGCTGATGCTGTATTTATGAGTTGAGAGAGAATAATGATGATATTAGGCTCAGGAAGAAGACAGCAAACTGCAGATAGTCTCAGTAATAGCTTTGAAGTGCATTAAGTATAATTACAGTCTGCAACTCTTTAAGAGAACTAAAACAAAAAAGTCATAATATGACTACAATATAAAACCACATTAGAGTCAGAGTATGAATAGATCATTCAGTGTTATAGGGTTCTGTGGCAGACCAATAGAGATTTTTTTTGTTGTTGTATATCTACTTTTTATCAGTGCCCATCTGTGACTTCAGAGAATCGGACAGGGTGTAATGTGTTTTTACAATGTCTGAGCTTCAGACAGCCCTGCTTTGTTGGGAGACAGGTTAAAAGAATCATAAATCCAGCTGCGAAAGCGCCGCTGATATAAATAGTTGTTTTATGCTGTTGTAGGTCTAACAGCTCCATTTCTCATCCACCTCTTGGCAGCTCAGGCATGTTCCCAGTGACTGTAACAGCCACAAAAATCCATTGCAAACATGACCTGAAACCCAAAGCAGCCTCTCTGTGCCCCTAAAAGATCTGAGAGGAACTTCACTCTGGGTTTGGACTTTATTATTTTACCTCTCTGTCTGGCGTCATTTTTTGTTGTTGTTATCACCACAGGCTTCTCAGCTGCTTGTATTTCAAACAAAGACAGTTTTTTATACACAAATCACTAATTACCTACAAGTCCTGCTTCAGCAGGGACAAGTGCCCAAAATCACCTTATGGCTCCGTCTTTCACAAATGACCTAGTTGGAGTGGTATCATGTCCTTATACGGCACGAGAAGTATGTGAGAAAAACAAAAAGTCAAACACAAAGGAAACATGTCCTTGACACACTTATTTTTCTTCTCCCTTATTTTGGAAAAAGAAAATAAATGATGCCATCTCTCACTGGAAACCCTTTCAAAGTCTGTTTTTGAAGTCACTGTATACATGCCGTAAAAGCATGGTAGACTAAAAAAGAAAAAAAGAGGAGGAGGGCTGGCTAGAATTTTAAATCAGCCGTTGAGAAATTGGGTAATTGCTGCACAGCCTCTTTAATATGAGCGCCTGAGGACACAGCTGGACACCAGAGACTGGTCCACTGAGTGAGAGTTCAATGCAGGAGAAGCTGCACGATGAAGTGCAGTTCACATCGGGTGCTTTCTCCAAACCCAGGTATGCATATCTAAATAGAAGACTACATCTTTACACGCATTACATGCAGGAAAAAGCATTCGTTCTCATGCTCTGTGTTGTCAGCGAATATGAAATTCAAATTTTTATGGTACTCTTGCAAAATTATAAGCTTGTAAGCATTACAATTTCTGTCAGACTAGAATTCCATTTAAAGTGATTAAACGGTATTTGATTTGGCTCAAGCCAAGATTAAACGCTTTGCTCCCTGTTTGTTTGGAAGCACGCAGACACTAAGTAAAACTGACAATTCAAAACAAATTTAAGTTTCCAAGATCAGCCCCGGAGTAATTATTTGAAGCACTTTGGAGTTTTGAGGTTTAAAGGGTGTTTTGACAGGCAGGCTGCTTTTGCTGAGGAGGCTAATTGACTTGCAGCAACTAATTAATTCGAAGGTTGCAAGGTTGCGATAACGGCATAATGAGAGAAGGGAATGTCAACACCAGTTGATATTAGCGCTGCTAACTATAGATGAGATAATGTTGGACAGCTTTTCTACAGGGGCGAAGGGGTTCCAGATGTAAAAACACATGGTGATGACAACAATGTGGGGACAACAGAGAGCTGCTGGAGCTGTGGATCTGGTGATGAAATAGAGACAAATAAATTGAGGTTTACAGGCTTTTCCAACTAAGATAAAAGCATTTTTGACCCAACAAAAGCTAAAATTTATGCACAGTAATTGGTTTTACACAGCTCAGAAATATAAAGCATTATTAATTAATAAACCCCTTTTAAAAACAAGTACCACAAAGAACTAAATCCAAACAGATACAATAGTAGAATAGAAAAAATACGGTAGTATTAGGCATTTTGTTGCAAAACGTTAAGCATAATTAACCTTCTGATTATTTCAAGACATTTTTAGTTAAAAAGATAAACACAAATTCCTGAAACTGGTTTTCATACCAAGTGCCAAAACTGAAACTTGTGTACCTTCTTCCCCCCAGACAAATATATGTATTCACTAAATGAAAAAGCAGAATCCAGTGAGTGTATTGTCGCCCTGACTTGACATGCAGTGGGTGGATGTGGCTCTAACTTTACTAGTAATAAAAAACACCCTCTGCATGGACTACACCTACTCGCTGTAATCCAAACTGTCAAAACCCCTGCTGGCCTGTCTCTGTGTCATAGCTGCTGTTTCTGTCTCTGAGGCAAAGAGCCTTTTAATAATCCCCTCATATGAGACCTGACTGCCTGAGTATAGTAAGAGAAAATTAGAAGATCAGACAGATCCAGCAAGTTGGTCAATGACAAAACAAAAGTGTCGAAATTCAGATGCTCTGTTTGAATATTTCACTGTTACACTCCAGTTATTTCAGAGGTATCAGTCATTCATGAGTTTCATAAAGAGATAAAGCTCTAAAAATTCTTCAAACAGTTATCAAAATTACATCAAAGCCAGTGTGAGAAACTTTTGGTTTGAGGTCTTTTTGGTGTTCAACTTTTTGCTTTTTTTCTTTACTTGTGTTAAATTTGCATTTTAAGGTCGCAAAATTTAGAGGAACAGACTAAGTAGGAGCAGAGTTATTATAATGGTGAGTATGTTGATATTGATATGGAAACAACTCTGACTTTGCTAACTTATAGAATGGGGCTTTTATATCCACATGAAATGGTCTCTTTCCATTGTGCATCCCAGTGTTTCTCAAGTAGCACTAAACAGGCAATAAAAAATTGAGAATTTTATATTTAGTGAGTGGCTACCCAGATATTCACAAGCTGAAGAATACAAAGGGGCCTGGGCCCCAAACAGCTTATTTCATGAATGGACTCCTTAACAAAATGGTAAGGACTAAGCTCTATTTTTAACTTTCATACACGAAGATGTAATTTTGTGCAGCCTGGATGAGACACAGGTGATTTTGCACAGCAGAGGTGAGATGTAGCAATACAGTGGTACAATCAGGTGAGAATTTTGAACAAAATGCACAAATTTTGCAATTGTATGATGATGTACACAATTTTTAATATCATTTCAACAGTTTGCTTTGTGAGTCAAACCTTCAGACAGAGCAGATCAGGGATTCAACCTAAAATTCAAATAGTTGTTTTAAATTTTTTCTGATACTTGACTTCCTCATTAAAGTAGAAAGTAAACACACTGATTAGAACTGAAACCTATAAACTCTAGTGACATGATGATAGAGTAAATGCAGATCTGGTGGAATAGCATAAGACAATTAATGCATCTCTAATCCAGGAAAACGCAGGTTTGACACCAACCTACATCTCAATTAGACCCCAACTATAACTACACAGAAAAGCTCACTTGTTATGCAGATTGCTTCTAAGGGTTATAAAAAACATCAGATTTTACTTCACTTGGTTTTATTACCAGATCAAAAACTCTCCATTGAAGCTTGAAAATAACCATTTCTTTAAACCTATAAGCACTATCTGACTCTTTGCATTGACGTTGCATAATTAAAGGGAGAACGTACCCTCAAGAAATGCACAGAAATGGAGACAAGCAGTTGGAGTATAACAAGCTTCAGAGTTTGAAAACAACAACAACAACAAACTGTTTAACTAAATTGGTCTGTCTGCTCAGCCAAAACAGGAATCAATGAGTTTTAATAGGGACAGTTTGGGTCCATTTGGTTGATCATGCAGTGAGGCCAACTAGATTAGCATGTCAGTGTCTGTTAGTAATAAAACCACCATTCGTCTCACTTCAAGCTGAGATGAGTCCTCAAGGGAAAGAAATGTTAGCATGTTTTTGAGGGATTCAAAAAAAGTAATAAACCGGATGAACAGGAATTAACTTGTGTTTAAAACACGGTGCTCCTTCACTGAATCTTTGAAAACAAGTGATGCTGAAAAATCTCGAGAGGCATCTTAGCTCAGTCATGTTTTCCTGAGCTTGAACATATTTTCTAATTACGCCCTGTCCCCTTTGGCTGACAAAAAGCTTCTGTGAGCAATAAAGTTGTGACATTTTAAAATGAAGGAAGCTAGATGACTGCGGCTTTTAATGGTGTCTCCTCCTCACATGTGACCCTGACTTGCATGATGGGAAAAATGAAAGCTGTGTTCAGGCTGGTAATAATGCTCTTAATTCTGACCTTGTGTTTTTTTATTGTTGTTTTTTTCTTTTGTTTGTTTTGATTTTGCTTGTCCATATGTCACTTCACATGAGGGATTACTTTGTTTTGTCAGGGTGCACTTGGGTGAATGTGGAATGCTATGTAAGTGCAAAGCCACTGACATCAGTTAAACCCAAGGGTGTGCGTTCAAAATGTCAAGTTTCCTGGCAATTTGTGGAATAATTGGAAGAAATTTGTGCTGAAAAGCCACCAGCTATGATTTGAATCATTCTTTTTTTCATCACAGCATGCTTCAATGTGAAAAGAAACTACAATCTTGTTACTGTGCTTTTTTGTAAGGCCCCTTAACTGGAAGATTGTCTATGTGAAGGAAATCTGCAGACATAAAAAAGAGCCAATCTATCATACCATCTTGAGTCGGTGTCAGAAAGTAACACCCATCCGCCGCCTCCTCCTCTTCAGTGGTGGCATAAATAGCTGCTGAGATGGCTGATTGATAATTATCCTTATCTCCAAATGTCTCCTGTTACGAGGAAACAAATAAGGGGGGGGAGAGACGAGAGGGGGAGCTGGCAGGCAGAGGTCAATGGGAGGACTTCTACATTTCATCCGGCACACGTTGAGAGATGGAGGTGCCACGGAGTGACAGTCTCCGACCCCTAGGTGAGATCTGAAAGGGATGATAAAGGCAACTGACGGAGAGAAAATTGGCAGATAATTACAAAGGCTAGAGGGGCACATTTTGTCTCCCCCTGTCCCTTTCTCTCTGTCATATAACACACACACACACACACAGATACACACGGGCATATAATGCAACAACAGTGTCAGTCAGTGGGAACAGCGAGCTACATCCACAGGTAGGAGCTGAATTACCCTCGACTCCTGCTCTACTGTAACACTAGCTTGTTGTTACTTGTTTCTGGAGATGGGGATTTTTTATTTAATGATCTTTCAGAGGAAATATCAGTCATTAAAAGCAGACATACAGTATATCTCTGAGCTGTAGACGGTGACAAATTAGCTCCCTTCACGTGGTGGCTTTCAGCAGCTTGAAATTTCATCAAGGACAATGGAGCATGTTTCCAGAGTCTCTTCGTCTCATTTTTTTGTTCAGGAAATGCCATCTAAAGATCAGGGACACATGAACTTATTATTTACTGAAGTAATGGAGTCAGACGGTGGTGGCATTGTCAAACAGACAGATGCTACCTGACAAAACTCCCAACTTTGTGCGGCAGCGGCAGCAGCAGCAGCAGCAGCGGAGAGCATCCTAAACCAGCTCTTTATGCCTGAGCCATAGTTTAGACTTGATGGTTTTAAAGCTTTGCATTCACATTTAGTCTGACATGTAGGGATGTGGAGCGTGTTGGGTTTTATGCAGGAGACCTCGGTTCACCTTAAAACACAGACCAGCGAGACATGTTTCAGTTTTCAAAGACGATACAAAAGAAAACGTATCCATGTGTGACTTTTCTCTTTGGTGTTTTTGACATCTTGCCCCCTTTTAGCTTTTTTTTCATGGACAGAAGGGAGGATATCTGCAGGTTAAACTAGATAACCATGTTGATATAGAAGCAACTTGTCAATCAAAAAAGCTCACATCCGTCTCAGAGGGGAATGTGAAAGATGGAAGCCCGCTCTCATGGGAACTCATTTATAGACATGCAAATGCACAATTCTACAAAGAAGACAATGATTGGAGTTGACAGAGCAAAAAGCTGCCCTTTTCTGTATTGTTATGAAATTCACAACAGTATTAAATTACAAACAGATGTAAATTAGGATGGTGGTGCGGAGTACGTACAGGAAGAATAGATGTGCCAAAATATTAACCATGTGATGTCCAGAGTTTTCATTTGCAGAAGTGACAGTGATGTATTTTTAATTAACTCTTTTCTTTCTTCCTTTATTGTCACAAAGATTTTCCATTTTCTTCTATGCAAAGTCTAAAAAAGTGTGAGAATTGATTACCTGAATTTTGTTTATGCTTGAATGTGAAAAAAAAGAAAAACAATACAAGTAGAGAAAAGGTTTGCATGTCCAAGAACAAATGTACTGTCAGTTTAACTCTAACTTAAACTGTTGTTTTAAACATTCAACATTATGGCTCACTTACAAGAAGAGTCCAGGGTCTTCACACTTCTCTTACAAGCTTGAGTCAAGAATCCTGTGTTTTATCTAAAGTGAATCCCAGCGACAACTACAGTGAAATGTCTCTGAGCAGTGTCATGATACTAAGCTAGCAAAGCACATAACACAGCACTCTTCATTCATAGCATTAGCACCTAGAGATAAGACTCAAACCATTCGCAAGAAGATATCAGACTGACCTTCGGATGGCCAACAGAAAAATAAGTTTCACAAGCATCTATCTCAGCCTGATACCAATGTGGGCCTTATACAAACTACCAAGAAAAAAGAATACATCAACTTAAAACATGCATGTGCAGGAAACTATTTGATCAAGTTAATATAAGTGAGGAGAGAGAAAAGGTGGGGCGAGGAAAGTGGTGTAGACATGAAGCAGTGAGTCAAAGGAAATGTTCATTTTAGAACAGTAGACTTGCACTGGTATTACTCATACTTTTTTCCTCCCCCTATTATCAGTTTTGCATAATTACAAATGCTAATTTGAGACCTAAGCACTAAGATCAGTTTATTAGCATTAATTGGAAGTTATTGCAAATAACACAATACTTCAACTTACATTATCTTTATTGAATCTGTCATTCGTCTATGTTCATCTCTCTCTCTCTCTCTGTCTCTCGCTCTCTCTCTCTCTCTCTCTCCCCCTCTCCCAGTATTTCTGTTGAAAGGACATATTTTCTGGTTGCTGTAACTGTCTAAAAAGCTTTCTAGTCCTAGTGGATTAGAATGGGGTAAGATTCCTTGTCCTGTTTTGATTTTGGTTCTTTGTTGATATTAACTATTCTTTGTGATATTAATATGAGACACTAAACATTAATCCACCTTAAATCTCTGTATACACAGTTGTCATTAGTCTTTTTCTTATTTGGTCTTAAAATGCTGTTGTGAGCCAGAGTAAAGCCTTTGTGCAAGTAAACATGTCACATCCTAGGCAAAGAGCAGAAGGAGGACCCAAACTGCAGGCTGAAAGGAAGGTTTAATAAGGGTAAGCCAAACTAAGCAAAAATTTACCAAAAAAGAATCCACAGGAAATAAAACTAGAAGAAAAGGAACACTGGACTGCACCAACAAAACTAAAAAGATAAATTCAGTGAAA
Organism: Thalassoma bifasciatum; assembly: GCA_008086565.1. Lineage (NCBI taxonomy): Eukaryota > Metazoa > Chordata > Actinopteri > Labriformes > Labridae > Thalassoma > Thalassoma bifasciatum. The sequence continues at coordinate 194,960 of RPOG01000002.1, forward strand.
GAAGACACAAATCCACAGATGCAGTTTAAGGCCTTGCATGCACGTAGCTGGGTATCTTCAAATCAAATATTCCTCTCATTTGTTTTGAAAAATACTTTCATCCACACCTGAGGATTCATATAAAAAAAAAAGAAAAGAAGAAGAAGAAGAAGAAGAAGAAGCTTGTCCACAAGTAACTGGGAAAGTTAGTCAAATAGTGGGACTCTAAGCATGCTAGATCCATAGGTGGCGCTGTGTTTCAGATGCGAAACCTGTGCCATGTCGGATTGATAACAAGGTTTGCTCTTCAACATAAGAAATAAGATGCACTTGAAGAAATAAGCAAGCGAGAGGTGTTTGCATCAATGTTAAAACTAACACACCTGCAACTTTCATGCTCTGCATAACATTGCACATATGTGATGCCAATGGCTTTTTTTGTCGCAAGGTGTGAAGTTTGATATCCCAAAAGTTTGTTTACCAGGGCACACAAAAGTTCTTATGAAATCTTCACTGTGGCCGGGATTTTTAGGAGAGAATGTTTTCAATGGCATAAAATTGCAGTTTCATGTAGATGACAGGCCTAAACGTACAAAAATATATGTGGTTTTACAGATCCTAGGCTACATGTGGACATGGCCTAAGAAGATACATTCAGTGACCTGCCTACTAGAGAAGACACTGAATCCATAGATGTAGTCTAAGGTAGGTGTTACAAAGGACACAGGTGAAACTAATTAGGGTGTTAACAAAAAGGAAGGAAACAACTATTATTGAACTGAAATTTAATTGAAACAACTTCTTTGAACAGTTTCGTAACCTCAGGCATGACCACACTTTTTAGAGCAGAGACATCTGCTGGGATGACGATAGAGTCAAAGAAAAAAAAGGGGGGATTAATCTAATCTCATATCATGCCTAACTTTGGTGGATTATACATTTTTGGATTTAATCTGCAGATGCTCTAGTTTAAAACAAAACAGCCCTGCTTGCTTACATCATGACACCATAAGCTGCTTATTATCCATCCATCGTTGCCGTCATGTATAAAAAGCTGACCTCTGTCCCCTCACACACCCCACCCATAACATCTTCAATCTCAACTCACACGCCTCTGAACACACCTGTCAGGGATCTGCTGGAGCACTTAAGACCTGAATATGTTTCCTGAAGGGGGTTAATTTCAAACCCACAGAGGGACATTTTCCACCTGTACTGACTTCCTACCTGTTCATTTTATTCACACTCTCATTTATAATTTCTCCTTGTGCTGTGTTTGTGCTCCCCCACTCTCTGCCTGCCATGAGTCGCCTCTGTCGGCCATTAATCATGTCATGCGTCTCTCGCTGGACAAACCCCAGGGAGTGCTAAGGGGATCAGAGGACTGAACTGCACGTGAACTGGAAAAAAAAGCAACACAGCAGCTGAACCAAATCATGTCTTAAGAAAATCAAGTGTGTGTCTGTGTGTGTATGTGTGTAGTCGTGAGAGAGGGAGAAAGATAAGCCCGCTGTGCTGTGCTCTACTGCTGGCTCACTGGCAATTCTGTCCAAAAGGATATGCTTACCTTTTAGTAATGTTATTCCTTCTGAAGTGTAGTCTTAATCCAAAACATTATTTTTTTTTATTCACAGCCACCCTTGCTGATTCAACCTGACAGAGGTAAGGTGGGCGCAGATGTATCACATGCTGTTTCAGAAGTGATGGTTTTCTGCATGTAGTCTCACCCAAAATGTGAGAAAAATCACAGAAGACATTGTTCTTTTTTGAACTGACTGGCATGTAGCTGAGAGAAAAAGAAGTATGTGATGTGTGGGGGCACAGGCTGTAAATCTTAAATGACTCAAAGCTGAGTCGTCTCACTGGACTGCAGGGAGCTGGATTTATTGGTTTCCACACATGAGGTTATTGTTTTGTCTCTCTGTGCTGTGGTTTCTGTGGACAAAAGTGAAAGAAGAATTATTTTCTTGTTGACTTAATCAGCTTTAGAGAGACACAGACAAGTACTTGTCAAAGAAACAGTTCAACTTTTCGGAGCAGTTTTGTAAAACTCAGATGGGGAGATTGACATGTCACTCAAAATTTGGATGATGTCTGTCTTGATTGAAGGTGTGAACATCAAGCAGGTGCAGGACAGTAAAAACAACATGACATATCATAAATCACCTTATAAAGCTGCTCATCATTAGCGACAAATATGATGAGACATTCATACCATTCAGGGTGAAGAAAATCCTGAAGTCCATAAAACAAAATGGCATGGCTGTGTTCAGCCAATCTATCCAAACATCTTTGACAAGCCCGGCTCAAAATGTGGATTATCAAGTTGTCGTCACAGACGTCGATAAACAGGATTTGTCTCCAAGTTTGATCCAGCAGCAACCTTCGGTGTTGAAAAAAAGATAGATCCTTCAGTGTCAATTCAAAACTGGCACCAAAACTGAAGAAAACCTCATTAAGCCCCATGTTAAAAGATGACTGTGCAACATCACTGTTGATTCCAGCAGTTTTTTCTATTCAATTAACAGAGTAAGACCAAACAGCAAATAAACCAAGGGTCCTTAAACTTTCTATAGTCGTGGGCGCTCCAAACTAGCAAAACAATCTGTTCGACCATGGACTCCACTTACCTCAACTATGTCTGAAGTCAGGTAATTGGGCAAAAACCCAATCCTACTTCAGGATTTTGAAGTGGGCAATTAGATTTTAAGGATGTCCATGCCAACTCCAGCCACTGGGTTACATCTCACCCTATTGGGCCGCTTTATGACATGTATATAATGGCTCAGACTAAACACAGACACCATCCTAATGTGGTAAAAATTATGCTGCATTATTGAACAAAGGCAAACTAAGGAATGAAAGGAATGAAATCACAGATCATTAGTCCAGATTTCGGTATGATGTGTGAAAAGACAGTAGGTCCTGCTCCAAGAGCCTTTCTCTCCTGAAGGCATGACTGGGACTTCTAAGCTTTGGAGACTAGACCCACTTTGTTGTGCTGCCAGCAGGGTAGAGCTGGAGAGAAGAAACTACCGAAGGGTAAAAGGGATGAATATACAGACAAACACTTAAGCCAGTCTGTACCTTTTCTGAAATGTTACAATCAATTACCAGTGAGGAGTGATCACTGTAGTTACAACTATGAAGCTAAACATATTTACTTATATTTTTAGACAAAGGAGGAGGGACCATGCCAATTTTATTCACCCATGAGGAAAATTGTGATCATGTTTTGGTTCTGACATCTAAAGGTGATAGTCTGGGGAGCAACGACACAGGAGGACAGTGAGTCAGCTTTTTACCCCTTTGTTGAGAGTTTATTTGCATGAAGGTCTTACTCTGCTAAGCATCCTATTAAAACAGAATCTGTGTATCACTTTTCTTAATTGAATTGTTCTGTTAGGTGTTAAGATTTGAAATCACTGTCCATGCATTCTGTTCACTATTTAAAGCCGAAAAACCATTTTAATGCACTTCAGTGAATATGGGAACAAGAAAACCAACTATTGTGAACAGTAAACCGATGACTGAATCTTATTCTGACAGTTGTCAGTTTTATCATCAGTACTGTAAAAGCTCCAAACTGTAACTTTCAGTAAAAAAGCAAACTAGGCCTCTCCAGCAATGTCTCAGGGTTCACAGCTCAGCAGCCACCAATTTTAAACACAGCTGTCATGCCATGACTGTTTCCATGGCTTTTGCAGTCTTTTAATGAGCTTTTAAAAGGAAGTAATGTAGTGTGAATCAGGGCTGAGCTGACAGGTAGTCCCAGTCACCGGCGAGGGGAGCTCTACTGCTGAAAGCAGCCGGTTCACAGAGAGAGATAACGGGATGTTGAGTGTAATTTAAAGAATCATTCATTCATGTTCTGCATGACTCCGAAACCGCTTTGGTTCAGTTTGATTGCTTCATTTCACTGCCAATAAATATTCATCTGAATTGAGAAGAACACGGTCTTCTTATACTTAGTCGATTTTTCATCATTCTTCTACTGACTCTTGAATTAATGACACGAGACACGACATACCTGATCCATAATTCAGCGCTATAAGAAAATGATTTGACACTGATCTGTTGCAAGGATCAATAGTTCTGTATCCAGTGAACCCAGATGAGGTTGGCTCCCTCCATTATGCCAAAACCCAAGAATGGGGAAGACAGCCCTAATTGTCCAAACAACACACACCACATTCCTGGTGTGATGCAGCATTGACATCGAACATATTGGATTCCATGCTGAAGCAATCAAGCCGACCTGCTGCAGCGATGGGGCCAACTCCAAGACGCAACCAGGAGCCAGGATAATTAACATTTATTGATACATGACTGCTGTAAGCCTGTTTGCCCAGTGAATTAAACCAGCTCATTACAGGCTTAATGGTGGGTAGGGGGTCATAAATAATAGATGCCAGTCCACTCTCTGGCACTTTAGCATGCATCCACTGCTACATCCCCCCTCTCTACCACCATCTCCTTCCACCACTTCTGACATCAATTTGCCCGACACAAAGTCAAGACATCCTCCCTTGGAACCAAATCTGACATCACCACTTCAATCCAATCAAGTGCTCTCCTGTGGGCCCGGTCAGAGGTTTTAATGATGGTCGTTGGGGGATAAAGGTTAGCTTGGGTTGAAATCAGAAATATGCACATGTGCAGACTCATTTGGAGTCAAGTGAGAATGTAATTATTAGTAGCATAAATATTTATGTTTCGGGCTGATGCAGGTTTTCTGCTGCTCCTGGGAGAAATTATAATAAAAACACAGATGTCAAGACCAAGAGGAAAATTCTTTGCTGGTGTCAACACCACAAAAGGGTGTTTGCTCGCTCTATTGTGCCCACCCTCCCGTCTCCTCTCCCCCCACCTCACCTCTGCTAGCAGAAATGAAACACAAGAAAACCAATACATTTTGGTGGAGCGTTACAGCAAGGCATCCTGACAAACAGATGATGCTTTTTGTTGTGCCTCTTATCTTCTGTGCCTCTCCCTGTCCTTTCCAATTGTTCTCCACACTGACAACATAACTTCACACTCACCCCCCTCCAAAGCCTCCCCCCTGTAGCCCTGCACGAAATGCCGTCTTATCAAGGTTTAACCCAAAACTCAGAGCGTTTTCCGCCTGCCTCTCTGCCATGTAAAATCCACTCAATTCAAAAGCTCATGAACATTCATGCAGGATACAAGGCTATAAGTTTTGAAAGGAGCTAGTCATGACTGGATGAGTGTTTTATTTTTCTATTCATGCATATCCCTGCCAGCTTCTGCCTCATCTTTTCTTACATTCGTCCGGACTTATTTCAAAATGTTACCAGCTTTCTTTGGCTCACCACAACCATGAAAAGATGTGGGTTTGGACATAAATGTTACGCAACCTTTTGATGTCATGTAGCACAAATAAATTGGATGCAACATTGAAATAAAATCTTCAAAGAGTAAAACTTTGGCTGATCAGAGTAACTTCAGCAAGACTTTTTCAATTTCAGCTGCTTTGTGCATTAGTTAGAACTGCTCTTCTATCAAACATATCAGAACATTTCTGTTGCAATATGAAGAATAGTGGTTAAATTCACAAAAAAAGAGCATATCTGGAAATTTTAACTCTATCTATTCTAACAGAGTCCTTTTTGGATTTTTCAAAATAACAAGATACAAGACACAGTTTGCCTTACTTTGCATTGATTGCATCTCTTTTAGATTAGAATCAGGTTTTGTCCCTGCTGTTCTTCCTTTTATTCTTTGAAACAAATGCCACACATTTACTCCCTGATGTACACTAAAACTAAATGGTAGGCTTTGATTGCTTCTACACCACAGTAGTCAGACCACATCAGTTTGGTTTGAGGCATCCTTGGATTGAAATGAGGTGGTGACTAAATTGGGATTATAATGTGATGCTCATTAGAAGTCTATCCTTCCCAGAACAGCAGTTTAGTCCAGATCTCTTGTTGTTGTTGGTGTTATTAAGATGCCACAAGTCTTTAATTTTGGGGGTTTTCTTGCTGCTTAAAAGTAATTATAGTGTCAATCTTTCATTTATTCCTAACTCAAATACTTTACTAAAGAAATATGGTTCAAATTGAACTTTTAGCAACAGTTAGAGCCACTGAGTGAGCCACTTCCATCTACCACTCAGCAAGAAATTAGAGCACAATATCGATGTAATCAGTGCTGATGTGTTGCAGTACAGACTTATTTATGAGCCAATGCCTCTGTAGAAGTAATCAGGCTGGAAAAGGATGTTGTATTCTAAGTAACCATTAAAACACCAGAGATCCCATTAGAAGTTGGTACCATCCACAGCTGAACAGATTATTGTTTTAGTTTGAGGTTTGTACTTTCAAATAAAAAAAGTTTGATAACATTTGTATCCATCTCTTGCTGTTCTTTCTTCTCTTTGCTCATCTGGTAAAGAACTCTGCAAGAGCCTGCATTTGTCGACAGATTTGTCAATGATCATCTGTTCAACAACAAATACTGTACCACCTTGGCTGATTATGAAAGCATTATAACCCACTGCAGCCAGTCACCGGGAGTAGTAAATCCAGGGTGGGCATTAATTTTCCATAAATAGAAAAAATGTATGTTAGACAACCATTTTCATTTTTGTAATGTGCTCCACAGGATGACCATTGTTTTGGAAAAACATAGCAGTATAGGTTTTTTGCTGTTGATGAACTTGTGATGAACTCCATAGTATAATACACGTATCCATTTTTTCTCAAAGAAATATCTGTAGCTATGAAAACAATCCAGTCGTTTCTATGATACAGCATTGACCTGTGTGCAATTAAAAAGGGGAAAAAAAATACATTTTGGAGATTTCGGGGGGCGGCATTCATCTTTCAATTCTTTCACCTTTGTCACCTTTCTCACATGAAATGTGCTGACGGAGATTTAACAAAGATTGCAATACAATTTTTTTCCCCCCTAAATAATCTTTGACAGCTCCATTTATACCTGAAAGCATGAGATTTTTCTGATGCAAACAGACCAGATGTTTTGGTAAAAGAAAAACAAATGGGATCTTTCCCCACAGATATTGGATGACTGACTCCACAGATTTGTGGGATTTTTGGAGCTGTTTCACTGCTAGGAGTCATATTTTACATCAGCAGGCAGGAGCTCTGAGTCAGCACCTAAATGTAGTCATTGTCTGAACAAATGGCTTTTAAATTGACACTATAGCAGGTTGAGACTTCAGCTCAACGAGCTTAAGTACCTTAATAGACAAGTTGTACTTCAGATAGTATTATATTAAGATCGAAGCCAAGAACCCATAAATACCCATCACTTTGTTTTGCCTTCTACGCTTCATTGGAGCAAAGGTCAGGGGATAAGATTTCAACACTGAGACCATGTCTCATGGCCGCAAACAGCACTCAGTACTCAGTTTTGAGACACTCATTGTCCTCATTATGTCACTTCTGACAATGCGATGCTTTAGCTGGTTTGTTTGTTCTGGTTTGTAGGAGGACTCCTCCAGTGTCACCCATGAGGGTCTATCAGTATCAAAGTGAAACGTCAGAAACCTGACACACATCACAAGGCTCCCTCTAACATTGCCAAGGCTGTGCTGGGAGTACACTGAAGTCTATGTGAAGGAGGCTTCTGAGGATCCTCATCTGTCGATCAGAGGGATCTAAAAGCCCTCTGTAACATATGCAGTTGTATTTCAATGTAAGCATAAAATTTTCAGGGTATAAACAATTGTAAGGTGACAGTTTATGGTTTTCCAGGAAAAATATAAAACGAAGAAAAACAGAGGAGTGCATCTTATTTACTGCACTATCATTTCAAAAGTGAGAATAATCCTCAAACTTTTTGCACATTTAACCCAGAAACTTTTGTTAAAAAAAAAAAAAGAGAAAACATGCAGTGAATACTAATGTTTGAAACCGGTCTTTTGTTTTTTTTCTATTTTTACTATTTTGCAAACAAAGCTTCCTGAAATTTTAACCAAGCATACCACATTTAAAAGTGTTTCTGTTCCTTTTAATTGTCTACCTTCTTTCTAATAATATATTACAAGCATGAATAGTTGACCCTATTCACTCTACATGTACAAAATTTCTCATTTGTGCAAGCTAAAGCATTAAAAGATACCAGAGACCACAGCAACTCATACACATAAACCTTGCACAAAGCAAAACATTAGCTAAAACCTCTAGCAGAGCATGAGCTGTAGCCCAGCTAACTAGCTGGAAGCTAAAAATGAAAACAAGGACAAGGTCAAGGCAGGTGGCTGTCTGACAGGAGTCTAGCTTTGCTTAGGGCTTCTGCCTCCAATGAAGTTTTCCCTGATAGATCATGCAAAGTTCCCTGCTCTGTGATGATAATTAACACTTTGTATAATGTCCAATTTACCTTTGTGCTATTCTTTTGCCCCTTGCCCAGTATTGTTTGTATTAAAAGAGATGAGAAACAAGCATGTAGACATTCAGGAGCCATGCTAAAATGTTTGTGCCTGACGTCATAATCATACCAATCAAATTATGGGTCCCCATTTGTGTCCTTGTCTTAAGTAAATAGGGTTTTTGTCTTTCTACGAGACCTTTCACATCAGCATCGAATTTTCATTCTTTTTTATTTAGTATTTTTTATTATCAATGTTTGTTTTGGTTAAAAAAAAAAAAAAAAATCATGATCACTTAGAGCAACTTGTTTGAAATTACAAGAAGGCTTCCAGACAACATTTCTTTTTTCCATATCCATTTAGATCTGTACTGATGGTCTGTCAGCTGCTGAACTCATAAATGTTCTTTGTTTTTTTTGTTATGAGAGGTTTATGCTCTGCATCCTAACGTCAACATCCATCTCTGTGTAATTGGTGACAAACTGTCTCTCCTGAAACAGTTGGATCATGTCCTACATTGACATTTGAAGTTAGCTGAGGAAGAGATGGGTTTTTGTTTTTCCTTACATATCACACTGATTCACAGGCATCACAGTCATCTAATGTGCCCTGTCGACCACAATTTCAGGGCCTATTTACCAACGTCTTTCCCATAGATCTACATGCAGATGTCATCTTAGCCGGTTGAGTATTCTTTGAGATTTAAGCTTCTGCCATCTGTGCCCCAACAATGAACCCTCTTTCAGAGTCACAGAGATCTTTTCCACCTGCCATCTTAATAAAATATCAGAATCAACTTGGTCTTTTCAGCATTCTTATGCGTACCACAGAGGATCTGAGGAGTCAACATCAGGGCCTCCTGGGCTTTTACCAGAGTGTATTTGACTCGCCTGGAATCTCTCTGACAGAGGAAATCTATAATCTTCATGAACACATCTAATTTAATTCTCCACGACCTCAAACCCTTTCTTCTAACGATGAGTGGATCTGAAGGAGACTGAGTGGGCGAGCCTCCAAGGTAAGGCAAAGTAAGGTGTACTGTATATAACCAAAGTCGAAGGCTTTCTATAGAGACACTTTTATGACAGGACAGCTAAGACAAGGTTAAAAAAAGAAATGTGGTCAAAACAGCTGAACTAAAATGATGGTATGTATACACATCGGTTCAATTTCAATCGATTGTCATCATATTGATTTCTCAGCGAGAACATCAAAAGTCAAATACTACTGCAGCTGAACAAAAATGGGATTCAGAAAACAAAAAAGTAGTACTGGGTGACCAGTGATGGCCATCCCTAACATCTGATTGGCCACTCTGAAATTCCAAAACCTTGGTTGGGTATTTGCCTTATCAGGGGCAGAAATTGCATTTACTGAAACCAACTGGATGAGATAATTTTTACAAGCTTCATTGCATCTCTGAGGGACAGATTTTCTCACAATAGTTATTCAAATGGAGAATTTGGACAAACAGCTGAGGTTGCACAGAACTAAGTTGAGTAGAATTAAATTTTGTCACCCTATGGGATTTTTTTTCTTTTTTTTTTTTTTTAATAGTTTTACATTTTACACAACATGAGAATATAAATAAACCTTTGGGAAAGCCTTAAGTATTAAGCTTGACCACCTCTACAGAAGTGAGTGACACAGTTTGGCTAACCCAGTCAGGAAACACTCAATAAAAGTCTTTATTAAATATAAACAAAGTAACTCAAAGCAAAATTTCTAGTTGACTTCTGGGGAATTCCCCCAGAAAAACATGCAGGCCTTTCATGTACACACTGTGGTTAATGAGGGTAATAACCCTGCAGCAGCTCAAATGCTTTCCATGAGAAGAAGCCAGCTACAAATTCAAAGCCACATGCCAAGCTGCCAAACAACAGTAACATTCAGGGAAAAACTAACTGTCTCCTCTTAACCCACTGAAAAATCTAAAACACACAAACTCTGAAAATAGCTGAAAAAGAAAAATGCTGTAAATCCAGACATCACAATTTATGTGCTCCAGGCCTGTGGGGGCGCTCAGTGGAGCAGTTTATTATTAATGGGAGGCAGTGAAATTATTATCCAACCACATAACTATATTCATTGTTGGAGCAGAGTGCCTTTAAGGACCATGCCCACAATGTCTGCTGTGCAAAAACACAACTTTATACACATGTGAGATCCCACACAGCTTATTTTAAAAATAGGTCCTAATGGCCTAAAAGCTATGCTTCAATTAGCCTTGTTAGCCACTGTTTTCATGTGCTCTGCCTTCAGCCCTTCATTTCAGTACGCCCGTGACTTGATAAAATAAAAAAAATACTCCTGAAACAAAGCATAACTGGATGATTATTGCTATTTTTTAGCATGCAGTGTTCTCACAAGGAAGACTCAGCATCCTTCATGTATCACTGCTCAATTATTAAGGTTTTGCCTTTAAATGCCCTTAAATTTTAAAATGTCTGTATATTTATGATTGAAATATTTAATTTTCCTTTTCCAGGCTTTAAATAGATGCTTTTGTGTAATGTTTGAGTCGTCAAGTCATCAAGGCTGACAATTCACAATCAAATGCTCATGGAAAAGGTCCAAATGATTGCATAGTGCTATGTGAAGGTGATAGTGTATGGTGTTACCTTTTGAACAAATCCTAATTTGCATGTTTGTGTGACTTTAAAAATCAAATGAATCCTATTTGACAAAAAATGCAGGTGGTACAAACAATGTTTATTTGTTTTTTCTTTCAGAGGTGTGTTGACAGGATGCAACAGTTTTGCTCTAAAGCCAACACAATCTGAATTGAGGTTAGAACCATTCTGGCCCTGTAAATGGATCTTTATTTGTATCTAAAGTATCTGTGCTCAGCCACAAGAAGCACGGAGGAACCAAGTGGCTCTTTATTGGCTTCGACTTGTACAATTCTTAACTCTGACAGGCCAAGATGACTTTTGGAACTTGTGTTAAAGTGGAATCACCCCTATGTAGGGAACAATTTAGCCATTCCAAGCTCTGTGGGAACCATCACTGCTGGGTGTCCGTATTATTGCCTATGGGTGCAAGCTTGACTAATGCTTCCTCGCTTTTTTTCTCTCTGACAGTTTTTCCTTTTTTTGACCTGCAAATGGATGTTTTCCCTGTCATCTCATCCTACCATCTGCCCCACTTATCGGCTTCACTGTCTACACAGGAGAATGTTTTTCTTATGCCAGGCCCTCATTCACATCCAAGACACCCTGCTCCTTCCAAATTCATTTCCGACTGGCATCAGAAGTAAGTGTCCAATAGTTACTTACATAAATACTTTGAATTATTGGTGCTGAGATCGGCAATAATTAAAATCATATCATAGATAATTTATCACTTTGATTCTCAATGATCTGCTTAGAGTAGTTCTTCCATATGAGCACTAAAGGTAAAGTCCAACATAAAACAAAAAAGCATTTACAGCATGAAGGCACTACAACACTTAAATATGCAGCTATTCTGCATTAGTTATTTATGCTCAATGGCAGCTGCCAAACCCAAGGAAGCAGTGTGACATTGGCTGAGCAGTGAAAGAAGGGGTGTGAAGGTCAGAGTGCTGCCTTCAGTCCTAACATGGCTCTCTTTTCTCCTCCCATAATAGCAGTCAAGGTAGGTGGGACTCTCATTAACTAATGAACAGTCATGAGCACACAGATAAGTGCACTAATTACTGTTGGTCAATGTTGCTGATCTGGGAAATGAGGCTGAGTCTTTGCTCGCTCCTAGATGTATCTAAATGTGAATACTCCTGATAGCAGTCTGTGTATGAAGACAAAATGACGTACTGAACCGAACATATACAGGACACGAAGTGGTTGGCTGACCTCTCTCCCACGCTGGCAGCTGAGCACTTGATGGCAGTCAGTGTTGACATTTTCATTACTTCACCAACAACATGAACTCTTCACAAGCACAACACATTATTACTTTATTTACCCCAAATCCTCCATGTCTTTGCATTCACTGAGGTTTCTGCATACAGATTAAGAATTAACTGATAACATACATTTTTCATTTAGGTAAGGTGATGGTAGTGTGTGAAATATGTCTGAAGGATTAAAATTCTGTTGATCCTTTGCAAATACATTTGAGTTGCATGGTCAAATAGCTTCTTCCACAAACCTGCTGCCTCCTAAATCCCTTTTTGTGTCCTTTCATAAATGTAATTTGAATTAAAAATAACCCTGCTCACTCACAAATGGTAACACCATGAATTACAGTTTGTTTTTGTTTTTTTTTGTTACCAATAAGCTCTGTGTCTGATACTCCTTGGGTTCTTAAACACAGTTTGAGCCAGTCACATGTCTTAGTCTCTAAATTGGATTGGTCAAGAGAAATAGACTCATCGTCAGACCTCTGGTGTTTGAGGCCCACCCCTTCATGTGTCATAAACCAATGAGGGGATCCTTATGTGATGATGAACTCATCATTTCAATAAATGTTGTAAAGCTCTTTGGCTTTGTCATTATGTTTTTTATTTAATCAATTGTTCATTTTTTTCATGTTTAAACTGATAATTGTGAGCATTTTACAGCAGCTGTAGAGATTTCTGTGAGAAACAAAAGGGTTTGAAAATTTGTGCACCTGTAGTGTAAGCATCTTTCATTGACATCCAACATTGTTACTTTATAGTTATATCACGTATGTGTGAAATATAGGAAAGCTTGATACACCAACATAATTGGACTATGGGACTATTTAAGCTTTACGCTGAGGACTTATCACCATTTCTGTGTGACTATGTTCTGGCTAAATGAATAATCAAGCATTTTAAAGACAATTATGTGTTGCTGCTTTGATTTTTTTTTTTTTTTTCCATTTAGTTTAATCGCTGTTCCAAAGCAATCAAGGAAAACAACATGTGCATCCAAATTAATGTGAACAAAGCAGAACTGTAAATAAGACGCTCAAATCCAATATTGTTGTTTGTCCAACAACAGAGTAATTAAAGCTGGATCAATCTGAATCATGTTGTAGAGATGCAACTGTTTCCTATTTCCAGCTAAAATTGTGCATTTAACGAATTAAAAATTGGTTGATAATTTTTAGTAGTAACAACAGTTAAGATAAATCTTTCATCACATCCCTGCTTTTGGTGCTGTTTTTTGATCATGTGGTTTAGTGTATAGTTGAGAGTAGGATTTTGAAAAAAGATGATGAAAGGAAGGATATCTCTGAAAATTAAGAATTCAATCAGAAAATAAAATCAGCAGCATGTCAAAAATTCAGAATAAGCTTTAGATTTATATAAATACCTGGACTACAATCAAAGAGGTCAAAATGCAGGGGTCAAGTATAATTCTTCAGTAATCACCTTATTCTAGCACTTCATTGAACAGAAAAGCTGCCTTTTTTAACTTTATTTTCATTGAGTTTGACAAATGTTTGAGACAGGAAAAATACAAGTACTTAAAACATTGATCTCTAGATTTCATTGGCATTATTAAGGTAATTCATTGCAGAGGGGTGAAGCTTGGAACAATATTTGTTTTATTCTTTTTGTAAATATTTTGTTTTTTGGCTGTCAAGTGAACAGTAATTTAATATATTACAATATCAAACAAAATAGTGGGTCAAGAGTCACCCACTAACATCTTTGGCACTCACTGGGGGGAGCTAGTACACTTTAAGGACACAGCCTTGAGTTTTTATTGAACACACATGCAAGTTTCTATATCCCAATAATTGTAGTAGTTCTCCATGTTTGGCAGAGGTAACACCCACCCTCTTTCAATGTTTTCTATCTGACTCTGGGTTTTAAGCCAAAATCTTCCTTCATTGAACACAGTAAGATCTTTTCACTGTATCTAACAGTTTTTCCCCATGAGATTTGCTCTGCCAGATTATTCTTGATTAAGCGCACATTGGAGACAGGCTGAGGAATAGCACGTTCACCTCAACAACTGAGACTAACCTCATTTAGTCAGCGTTAACACCCACAATTATTGCAGGCAGCCCGACAAATGTAAATTACAATCAGATTCAGTATTAGCCATGCTTCACTGGTTTTAACTGCACAGGGGAACAGACGGAAATAGGCGGCCATGTTGAATGGCAACTGCTGCAAAGTCATTTTAAAGCAAAATGCTGGTCAATCTCTGCTGAACAGCAAAAACAACATGTGTCCAACAGCTTTCCATTTAGAAACTAATGGAGCTGTTGCGTCGCGATGCTTAAAACAAGTAAACCTGAATGACACCAAAACAGCTGGTGAGGTGTGATGATGATTAACTTCTACGCAGCGGGTGATACAAACCAGGAACAACAAGCCTTACCAAAGCACAAACAGAGACTTATACACACACAAACACGCGCGAGAGTGTCTGGCCTCTCAAGGGAGCACCTCCCCAACCTTCTCTGATGTTTTTATCATTCTGTGTTTGATCCTATTTTCCTTCTCTGCGTGTCTACCCTCGAGCTTGGCCAATTCAAGTGGCCAGGTGCAGCCTCTTCAGAGCGGCTAACACAACAACCCTCCAGTAACTGTGTTCTCACCAACACCACAATCATATGCAACAAATTATTATGCTTTTTCACACTCTGGGAAGGAAAATATCAAATCAGCTATCCAATTTTTATTCCTTGAATATTTTGACCGGGCGTCAAGCAGTCACATCATCTTGCAATGGTTGTGTTCCTTTTGCTTTTCTCTCAGCACATTTTATTTACAATGTCTTACAAGGGCAATTTTAACAAATTCCTTGTAAGATCTCTAGTTTCACAGCTGTGAGGCTGCAAATGTTTTAGAATAAATAGCGAAAGTAATGACTGATACATACCATACTTGGATTAATCTTAATATTATCATCTTTATGTTGCATCAAATGGACTTGAAGAAGCAGCATTGTGTAGCTGCTTAATTCAAACTTTTCTGTTTTGCTTCACATTTTCTACAGCTATGGAGAGACATTAAGTGCTTAAGCCAGTTTTAACATTTGATTATGAAGAAAAAATGAGTATAGTGTGGTATGCTATCTTTAAGTACTCATACGCTCTATTGTTATTAGCTATCAAGACATCATTATAGGCTATCAAGACATTATTATTGGCTATCAAGGCAGCATTACCGGCTGGATTATCAAAATGCAAACTATCCTGGACAGGGACATGATATGCAGGTGTGAAAACACAAATCATCATCATGATTTGGGGTATTTGTTTCGTGATACAAGTTGACAATTGCCTGGTAAAACTTGGCAATGAGGTCGTTGTTGCAGCTTGAATGGTGATTTATTCTGCAGATAGTGATGAAGTGGTAAGGGACACCTGTTGACAAGACGGGTTTAAGACCGCTGTTTGAAACAGTTCCTCTGCTTATTTTGTCTAAATTTACCAACTACTGTGAGAGAGAAAAAGAAATTTGGCAGGCCTCCTTTTATACTCCTAGCAGCAGTATCAGCACCTTGGACAGCACCTCACATCTATTTAAAAAAACAAAACAAAACAGAAAGCTGACATTGGATAGTCAGTGTCTGATTTATATATATATATATATATATATTTTTTTTTTTTTCATATTTTGGGATCACCTCTATTGAGCCCTGATGGATGCACATTTATAATTGAATGTACTGATTGCATTAGCCTCACAGATTATGTAGTATCAGTAGTACCTCGGTGCAGGATAATACATAGTAAACGAATGGTTATGTAAAGTAGTATACTAACAGTGTGAGCATACCACTGACCAGAAGAAGTGGACCATTTCCTTAGGGGATTCTGATTTTTATAACAATCTGTGCAACATATATGGTCTATTGTGTCACCAATAACTACTAACTTGAAAACATACACAAGTTTAGACA
The DNA here is from genome assembly GCA_008086565.1 of Thalassoma bifasciatum. Lineage (NCBI taxonomy): Eukaryota > Metazoa > Chordata > Actinopteri > Labriformes > Labridae > Thalassoma > Thalassoma bifasciatum. The sequence goes on from RPOG01000002.1 coordinate 211,112, forward strand.
AAATGTTGATTTTAAAGCGAAATTGATATAAAAGTTGCACCACAATAAAACATACTTAGACATCAGGTTAATAACTATATTAACTATAAAATGAATATAAATCATAGTCAAGTAAAAAGAAGAATGTGTTGCGTATAAGTGAGAGGTCACATTAAAGTGAACATCTCCACTTAAGGTTCACAAATCAGAATCAGAATCCTTTTATTGTAATTGCAAAGTGTACAACGAAATTGAGCAGCATCCTTGAATCACTCAATAATAAAATATAAAAATATATTCAAAGACATTAGAAAATAACTATTTAAATCTTTTGAGTCATGCGCTTGACAATTAACAGAAAGGGAGTGTCACAACCTTTTGCGTATAACACTTACTCTTGTGGTTCAACTTAAATTAAAACACTCAGCAACTAATGATGCTCTCATCAGCTCTGCTGCTATTCCCCAGATTGCAGGAAAGGATCTTGCTAATCTTTTCTTTATCAGAGATGGTTGGGACTCAGTAGCTCCTCGGGCTGCTCTCACATAATTTTATAACTTTGAGATTACTAAGACCAGCCTGAGATGGAAAATAACTTTTCTGTCACAATTAGTAGGAGTTTGAATGCTCTATGAAAATAACCTTTTTACCTCTGAGTCAACAGACTGAGGTGAATTGTGTGTGACTCTTCTCTTTATAGCTATGAATTTTGTGATCAGGTTGTTCCTGGTGTCTCATTTGCTGTTGGGAATCATTCACCTTCCTCATTTAGTTTTGACCAATCAGAACCAAGTTCTTAACACAGCTGTATAATAGATGCATACATTTAAGCTTTTGTCTTTCAACTATAAGCTCTCATACACTCTAAAGTCTAAATCTTTATAAACACCACGTACTTAACATCAGTAATATACAGTTTGTGGCCTTGCTGGCCTACAATCATCTTAGCTGAAACTCTCCGAACCAGGTCTGATGTGGTTCATTCATTTTCGAGACAGATTGGTCTGTTGTGACGGCTTTCATTTCAACATTTTAACTGAATTTACAGAGGTCCAGAAGAAGTATTTTTCTCTGTGTTTTAGCAGGGTCAAGTCACTGATCCAAAAACAATGCCTTGGGGCCATCCATCCTCCAGTCTGGGTTAGCTTACACTTGACAGGACTGAATGGGGTCAAATACTGAGGTTATTGAGATAAACACCAAATCACTTCAGTCCACACTACACTCTCCTGTCTGTGCTGTGGAGTTCACTGTGGCTACAATGTGGCAGCAGCTCGGTAGAAGCCATGCTAAGATGCTCCTGATGGTTACTTCTGCTGGATAGTTACCATGACATAATGGGTACCATACCAGCAAGCCAATCCACCATACTTTCCCACAGAACATCTGTTTGATTACATATCATTAAATCATTTGCTGATGTTCGTATAATGAGGTCATAAGAGGGGACGAAACCACCCAACACACACCCTTTCCCACACCCATACCACGGTGTCGACTGGCTCAGTGTGCCAACTTATCTAATGAGCCCCCCACCCTCACCCCCCATCTCTCTCAGCCGTTCTTCTGCTCCATTGAGCACAGAGCCACTCGCTCCCCTCTTGTTCTCTACTCGAGCGGAATCATGGGCAGTGACAAACATCATTATAATGTTCCTCAATGAGTGCTCCACCTTTAGCTGCATGCTGTAGCCCGCAGGGGGCTCTTCTTCTCCTGAGCCGGGATCTATGTGTTGACCCGTGTTTTTGCATGCTCGCTGTTTGAGTGTCCACTCCACTGAATCACACACACACCCTAAGTCACTTCCCTGTCTGCTCTGCTCCCGGGACATCATGCATTGGCTGACAGAATAAGGGGAAAGCAGACTGACATCATGTAGTAGAATTTTTATGGGTGATAATGAGGTGAACTTCTGGTGACTCTACAGCAGTGATTAAATATTTGGATGAAATTAGTGGACAAAAACCCACCAAAAATAATGGATAAAGAGTCTCTTTGAAATGTTTTGATATTTTCAGGATTTTTCTCACTGTTTTATGCAGAATGAATTCATTAGAATTTTATGTCTCCACCAATTGCTCTTTTTTAAGCTCAAATGTAAATCGATGTTACGAACCTGATATACGAGTCATTACATTATTATTTGATGAAGCTGAGGCATAATTTTCTTATTGAAATGGTGGAGTTAAGGCTTGGAGCACAGAAGTACTTTGGTGACTTTGTGGTACATAAAGTGTTAAAAAAAAGAAAAAAAAAAAGTGCTAAGTATTCATGCTCCATAACACCTTCTGGAGACTAGAAAATTCATCTTAATCCAATCTGGTCCTGGGCATTTTTGAATTATTTATCAAATTGAACAAAATAAGCCAGAGTGATGGAAATTTTCAAATCCATGGAAAGACATTTCTTATTAACATAGAGGTGAAAATGTTGATTTTCTCATAATTTCATGTAGTCTATATTTCCATATGTGAAGGAAGAGAATGTGAGGAAGACAAAGACAAATGGTTACAGGTAACTTAAAAACACAGCTAACAAATCTTTCTAAAACTTGGTTTCTGATATTGAAATTTAATCATTCAATTCTAATCTATGCTTGAATATATATATATATATATATATATATATATATATATATATATATATATATATATATATATATATATTTACATTTTGGTCTAAACAAGTTGCTTGGTGCCAAAAATGGATTCTTAAGTTTAATCTGTTTCAGTGTTCAGTGTGGGTTGAAGTACTTGATGCGGGCAACCCGGTTAGTGATCCAAACTACAAACTCTTGCCACATGTCCCTCCCCAATTTCTCTCCCCAGTTTCCTACTTTTATCTAATGTACTAGTACAATAAAATAAAATAAACCCACAGGCTATTATATTAATGACCTGAGGAGTCTGTTTCAGACCACTGGTGAGCTACTTCACATACTGGCTCCAGATTTTGACCTCATACTTACACCGTGCAAAGAGAATGGGGTTTGTAATCCTTTGTTTTATTACCAGGAGTTTTCAAGAGGGAGAGAGAGAGAGAAAGAGAGAGAGAGAGAGAGAGAGAGAGAGAGAGAGAGATCTTCTTACTTAGTCTGAACTTACTTTGCTTGTATAACTTCTGACTATGCCACCAGTCACTTTGCTGAATAGAACTTAAAGAGACAAGCTTTTTACTCAGTTCTTTATTCACCATCTTACACAGAAATGTGCCACTGTACCAGTGGATAAAGTTTCCTTTTTTTCCTTTCTAAACTGAATTGAATTTCTTTCAACATATTCTGACTTTGTTAATGCAAAAGCAATACCCAGGCACAATGTGTGATTCAGTTGACCCAGCCACACTGAAAAAGAATCCCAAATTTTCTCTCTTATAAATTGGTGTTGTAACATGAATTACAGTTAATTTATAATTTAAGGACCTTAATATGCATGAAATATTCATCTGTGGTCTATTAGAGACACACTGTGACAGTGTCTGTTGGGGGCTTAAGTGTTCATTACGACAGGGCTGTTCTGGGAGTGAGTTTCCTGCAGAACGATTCAAGTATTAACGCTTTGGGTCCTCTGTGAATTTATCATAATACTGAGCCCCAAGAAAAAGTCAGGCATGTCCGTGGGCAGACTTACTTTTTTATCCTTAAGTTATTATTGCAGCAAGGATTTATAACTCATGTAGGGGCTTTCAACCGACAATTAATACTGAAATCCAGGACACACAATTCATACTGGGTACTAACAACAAAGAACATGTGATTTTTCACATTGCTATCCTTATTTTGTTTGTTTGTTTATGCATCTAATATGTTTTTTTGGAGGTAGATCAGTGAAACGGGTCTGGTTAAGAAGCATGTGGTGACTTTGACCTTTTCTAACCCTTGGCAGGGTGAACCATGACCAACTGTGAGGCCGGCTGTCCGTCTCTCACTGAGCCTTTTTCTTCAAGTGACAGACCCAGAAATGTTGCCAACACATTCCTTTTACCAAAACATATATATGAATGAAAGCCATGCACAACCAAGCCATGCAGTTACTTTCATAGCTCTCTTTTTGGTCCAAACTGACCACTCTGACCAGCATTAGAAAATAAGACATCACTGTGCCTATATGGAAACATTATCTTTCATTGCTGATGTAGTTAGTCACAGTATCTTGTTAGTACTGTTGAATCTTGATAGTACTGTTGAATCTTGTTCCGCTGGTCCTTTGTGGGACTCATTTGTGAGGAACAGATGTACTTGTAGTCAGACATGGAGGCCCCTGCAGGGCGTGTCGAGCTCTGTGCCGAGGGATTGTTTGTCCGCTCGGTTACCGAGTCCAGGAGGTGTATGACACATTTGTGACAGGTGGATTGCCTGGTGTCCCAGTTGGTGGTGAGGCTTTCATGTTCTAAGGTCACGTTTTCACATACTGCTTTTTCAAGTGAATACTCAAGTGGCCATGATGATCTGACAATGGGCATTCAATGCACAAGTCCCTGAGTACCAAAAGCTGGAGCTATACATCATTTCCATGCTGTAGGTACGTTGTGGCAGATGCATGACTCAAACCATACAGTCTAGCTCATGAGTGTGAGGATAGTTTAATGATGTACCAATCTTCAATACAATTCAAAACAACATGACATAATGGAAGACAACCTACAAGATATCCTTTATCAGTGCAGTTACATTTAGAAAAATCTTGTGGCTGTCTTTTCAGTTACTGTACTAGTTAAGATTTCTTCTGAAATATAAAATTCCTGTCCTCGTGTTGTTACAAGTCAAAACTAAATTTATTAACTCGGAGGAATTTTTCCAATCCCCAAATGAACTTACAACAACTTTCAAAATGAATGAAATTTTAGTCCATGTTTTAACAAACAGTTTATTTAAGCAATGATCCAATTGTTGTTTCTCCAGCACTGTAGAAATTCGCAAGTTTGCATTAATTAGAGGTTTTTGGTTTTTCGAGCAAAAACAGACAAGTGAGCAGCATATCAGCATAATGTGACATGGGTAATGTATTTTGGAATATTTAAGCTGCTTCATGCAAGGTCCTTGTGCACCAAAGGATTAGAGGTGGTTCCACTTTGCACTGCACGGTTAACATCCCAGCGAACCTTTCGAGGTCCAGTGTAGTCCACGTCCTGTCAGATCACTACCAAAACAGCCCTGATGACTATGGGGGGGTTTATGAATTAGGCAGGTGGTTATAATGTTAAGGCTGACAGGTTTATCTTGTCATGTCAAGAGAAAGCACTTTGGCAAGAGATACACTTTAAAAAAAAAGATTGCTGTTAATTTTACTGTAAATGATTGACAGGACTGTGCCAATAAGTTAGTGTAAAGTATTGTTACTGTTACTGTATCATAATTTTCAGTGTCATTATTGCGCCCCCCCCAAAATCACTTGTTTTCTCACAGTGATTTACACAAACTCCTTTCCCGATAAGTTGCTACAGAAATTATGGTAAAACACTGTTAACATTCCAAAGGGCACTTACAGTGTAAGATGCAGGGTAATTAAAAAATGATTGATTGCCTTCCTCTGAAAACTATTGAACGCACTTATTAATATTACATGTACAAAAAAAAAACACTATGGCAGATGTTCCTGAAGTTCCTAAAAAGCAGCCAGATTTAAAAATGCAGTTCTCTCTAATTAGTAATGTGAAAACAGCTTCCTTAGAGGCAGAGACAAACTAAGTTGCATGCAAAGTAGAAAGGTGAGATGACTCCTGAAATCTAATGATACTGCGTGTGAGTGTGCATAAGAGAGACTGTGTGTATATAGGAGGCAGTACACCTGTAAGCCCTGCACCCACTGGAGCAAAGCCTATTAGAACAAGCATAAGACATATCCCTCAGACTGTGAACTGTGAACACACACACGCACACACACTAAAGCTCACTCATTCACACACACACATAGACACACACAAACATGCGCAAACTCATTTTGGGTAGACAAGACATTGTACAACGCAGGCATGAATTACCATCTTGATCATACCCACAGCGGCCGCTCTGTCACGCAAACTTATTGTTCTGTCTAATGCTGAGGTCACCTTCAACAGAAAAACAAGTCGAGGTGGGGTGTTAGGCTGTCTGCAACTTTGATGCTTTCTTTTAGCCGCAAAATATATTTTTTATCCCCGGCAAATGCTTATTCATCAACTGACAGCAAGGAATCTAGAGAGTGTCAAGGGTAAACGTATTGTTCTTGCAGCTGCAGAGGTTGTTGGGTTAGAGAGATCTGGGCTCCTGTGAACAAAAGGCGCAGCATTCAAAATCCACTTAATGCAACAGTGATGCTTTTCCAGGCATAAAGTATATTTCTAATCCTTTCTAAATGCTTAGTCATCCCATTGACAGCCAACCCCAGTAACTGTCGAGCATTTAGTATCTCAGCCTCTTTTGTGCATTGTCCAATATTTGGTGCAGATTAAATATTGATTATTTGGGAACGCAGTGAAAAATGTCCCCTTTAGTTGGATTATATGGGGCGTTTCTGGAGGCCACTCATCATTTCTCTGATATGTGCGATTTGACTCAGGAGGCGAGATTACACTGCATACTTTGCTCTTGTGGCCTTTCAATATTTGAGTTATTTGAGTATTCAGCGGGCTTTAACTCCTACCACTTGTCCCCCAGCAGTGATGAAACTTGACCAAACTTACTTTCCAGCATGCTAAGTCCTTAAAGCAATCAAGGATGAGACGGAAATACGACAATCTCCAAGAGAGTATCTCGTGCTGATTTGCTTGCCACGCTTATCCAAATAGTCTGGCTCCTTATCAAATTGGATTGGTTTATTTGAATAGGAGTGAAGTCCCTTTTGGTCAGCGGAAGATTAATGTTGATTTAATCTGAAATTGTTAAATATGGGACAGATGGTGACAGCAGAAAGACCTTGAATCCAGAAACCATTATATACATTGTGAATAAACTATATTCTCTTGGTGTGTGTCTTCTTTTGCATTTAGACGAGGTTTCTGTAGATTATTAAAGTGTTCCTTGCTGCAACATTAATGTGAAATTGCCATTGTTTTATAGTTTTCATCTTAATAATGTAAGACCAACTGCTTCTCACCTCTGAAAATATCTAGGATCCTTATGCTAGTCTTGCAAAATATCTTTGAAAGGTGTCCAAAATTAATTCACTGTAAATTAGAATGCTCCAGCTCGACAAAGGCCATGGTAAACTGTGTTAGTCTGATGATCTGTAATAAATGTGTGAGTAAATACACATTGTTTTCCCAGCACTAATATTTACGCATTAATAAACCATTGCTGCTTCCATCCCCACTAATATGCTGCCATGATTACAATGGATGCTGCTTGTTATCATTTCTCTTGGGTGAGTGATGCTCCTGATTGTGAAAAATGAGAGTTGTTTTCATCTGTAGAACAGAGCCTTGTTTAAGCATCCTTGTCCACCGCTCATTAAAAAGCTTGCACCAGTAGGGGGTGGGTGTCAGCTACCTGTTTTGTAGGTGATCACAGCAAAACTGACACCTGGTCACCACAGATCATTCCTAATTACAGATATCATAAGCGCGGCGATGATGTGGCCTCTGCTTTTATCCAAGCACCAGGCAGCGAACTCAAGCGAGTCTCCACGAGAGCACTACAAGCTTGACGTTCGCCTTGTTGTTGTTCTTTTATCCTTCTACCCCACACACAGGAGCAGCCTTTGAGCCGCTGCAGATGCTGCTGAGAGCTTGGAAATCAATGCACTCAAACAGGGATAAGAGGGACTTGGTTTTGGATAACTCAGGATGTCTTAGTGTGCATTATTCATTAGATAGAAGAGGCACAGTCACAATTGCTGCCACAGCAGAGGTGTAGCAGAGACAAAGAATATGAAAGCTTAACCATCAGTCCCTAAATCTCTGAGCAGAAATACTGCAATTCCTGGAGTTTAGCTCTTACTCACTCCTTCACTGTCCAGACAGTAACAATATTCTGTCAATGATGTTGGAGTATTTGAAATAGAAACCAGAGCAAGGTCTTCTTTGAAGCAGAACTACTGCTGTGCCATATAATCATCCCTGTTATTATGATGATTATGTAAAATAATCCAAACAAATGCATCACAAATATTTGTTATCAGAATTAGATATTGTAGTGACATGAGGTAACATTAAGTTTAAATAAACTGTGCAGTAACTTGAATTTGATGAGTCAAGGCAAATTTCATCCAAAAATTAAATCTAAAGGGAATGTCAGGTTTTGTACATCAATCTGAGGTATTATATATAACTAATATATCAGTAATTTTTTTATACTCGCTCCCTTCTTCAGGGGAATCAAGCATACAGCGTATCATCCAAAAACTCATAGTTTAAAATGTAGTAAATGAATCAATCCCGTTTTTTTCCAAAAATCAATTAGAAGAAAAGACAGATGTCAGACATACCAAATGGTCACCTTTCCTCGTGCTTCAAAGAAGGATTACAGCAGGTCAAAGGCTTAATTATGTGAGGAAGAAAAGTATGTGTGACAAGACACAATGTCAGGAGATTATAATTATAGGAGCTATGATGAGAGGGATTGTTTGGAGCAGGTGGTGATTTTTTTTCTTTCTTTTTTTTTTTTTTTTTTTTTTTAATTAGTTTTTTTTCATTCAAGTACCACTGCTTCAAAAACAACCCGGGTGTATAATCTACAACCATGCAATGGTAGAGCATAGGAAATTTTATTTGGTTGTTTGCAAATAAACCTAAAAGCCATACGTGTGCCACAAAAGATCCAAAATCAAATGAAATGTCATCTCAAAGTATCTGTTGATTCTGAAAACACTCCAGCTGAGGTCTAGATAACTTAAATACAGGCCAACGATGAGCATTTAATGTGAGAGCTGAGTTTTGAGCTAGAGGCACACAGTCTTTGTATGTCCTAACAAAGTAACCAACCAAAAATCTTTCTGGGGCACCCTAAACTCCTTTGGTTTCCCTGGATCATTGCTGCAGACACCTATTTCTGTGGACCTGCCAGACTCCAACTGCTACAACTATTGATATGAGTGTCTGTCATCCAGTATTATCACTGTTACAGTGCCAATGTAAATTTTAGAGAAGTCCAAATCCAACAGGTACAAATCACACTTTATGTCTCACATTTTGTCAGAGCTATTGAACCACAGTGACTCTTAAGACCCAAATACATGAAGATTATCCAATGAAAATAACAACAAATATTTTATTTATTCATTGTTTTGTTTTGTGATGCTTCAAGCATTGTACTTTGTGTTTCAAAAAGTGCCTGAATGCAAGACAATTATTATGTCTGTAATACAGATCAGGATTTGGACCTGGTGTTCCTGGTGTCATTTTCCTCAGATAATAACTTCTAAAGGCTCTGTTGTTGAAGTAAGGAATGACATTTACAAGGTTATAAAGTTCCTTTAAATAGCACATTTACCAATAGCAGAAGCACATCCTTACAAAAATACCAAAGCTAATCAAGTTGAAGTTAATCAAACAAAAACAATCGTGCTGCTTCACCTACACAATGTACAGTCCCTGCAGGTGGGTGGCCTTTGTATGCTTTCACGTTAGGATGCATTGACTAAATAACTGATTATTATAGAGCAGCAAACAAATGAATCTCACATCCACCTCTCTCATTCAAGTTGATGAAAAAAACCTCAAGGGCATGGATCCGCACACACATTCACAGCCACCCTGCAACCTTACAAACACACATAAAACTTTTCTTAGTTTAATGCTCGGGAAAGATTGCATCAGTTTGTTCTTTGAAGAGGAAGCTGTCACTTTCGAACTGCAATATTTCTAAACTACCGCAGTGACTTAAAACTCAGGGGGATGAAAATCATATAAATCTTTTTTTTTCTAGTCTATTACAGATTCTCTTTCAGAAGTATGATGCATTTCAGAATATATTTAATTTGCACATGTGCACGTCCACACACACTAACTCAAACAGGAACACACACATACACAGTCACACAAATCAATATTTAGATGGAATTTCTCAGCACAGGTTTTGCTTTGATTGTGTTACATTCAGTGGGTGATTTGCAACGTTCCTTCATCTCCTTTCACAACCCTCCCTGGTTGCATTGAGACAGCTGGGTACATAGGCACTGGATCATACACACACTTTCATAAATAAATTCACCAAGTCTGCCTGCAGAGTCACTTGGATCAGGAGGAGTTTTACAAACTATCTGCCTCCGCCTTTTCTACTCTTTGTATTTGGACAATACAATCCTTCGTCTACATGCAACGTAATGATGGTCATGTGTGATGTATGAAGGGCTTTTATTCCTCAGGAGATGATTGTGAAGCAAAACTAGAAGCACAAAGCAGATTTAAATAATATTGTCTTGGTACCAATTCCAGCTTAAGCAACATTTGGAAGTGCAATAATTGATTATCTTCAGGTAGTCTGGGTTGTAACCTTCTTTCAGAGGGACATCTACCTCCATTTCATGGTTCAAGAATTCAGCTTTTCTAAGTGAGAAGACAGATTGGCTCAAGGTTAAATGCTTAGGCGAGACAGTCATTAGTGTGCAGCAAGTGAAGGCTGCTGGTAAGAGAAAAACCTCCAACTCCTGATTTTTCTGCAAGATATCTCCCAAACAGGCAATTTGGCCCGCAGAACCAGAAGTCAAAAGTCAATATATTAAGCTATGTGCTACAACTTCTCTAACTAATATGACTAATTACAACAGGAAAATATTAAAGTCTCCATGTGGGAGTATCTCAGAGAGCTTGCTTGTGAATAACGCATCAGAAACCTGTTAACGCACTTATTTTGCCTAATGAAATGTATGACAGTCAAGATACAGTATTAAAATGGTTCTTATTTTTAGAAGTGTATTTCTGAATGAGAAACTGTCAAGGACTATTATCTTTGCACATGTAAGTGTTGTAAACCGAAGCACACTATGCAAACCTTAAAACCTGCTTAATACAGCATAAAATATTCAAGGATTCAAGGATTCAAGGAGTTTTATTTGTCATTCAACCCATGTAAAACATGGGTGGGACGAAATTAGGACACCCTGGTCCCGGAGCAAGCCCAATCGTAGAAATGAGAATAATAAATATATACAAATATACAATAAAAAAGAGAATATAAGAATAAAACAATCAACTAGCCTTACAAATAGACAGAATAAAACAATAAACTGTGCAAAAACTGCAGTGTGTGGGGGGGCACTAAAGGGGACCACCAGAGTTCAACAGTCTCACAGCTTCAGGAAAGAAGCTGTTCCTCAGTCTGGTAGTCCTGCTCTTGATGCTCCGCAGCCTCCTGCCTGAGGGGAGAGGGACAAACAGAGCATGTGCAGGATGGGTGGGGTCTTTCATGATGCAGGAGGCCCGTTTCCTGCATCTGGAGGAGTAGATGTCTGTGGTGGTGGAAAGGCTGCATCCCACTGTCCTCTGTGCCGCTTTCACTACCCTCTGCAGAGCCTTCTTCTCTGCCACAGAGCAGCTGCCGTGCCACACAGTGATGCAGGAAAACAAGATGCTCTCCACCGCACACCTGTAGAACGCCGCCAGGACTGAGCTCCCCAATCCGGCGCGCCTCGGCCTCCTGAGGAAGTAGAGGCGCTGGTGTGCCTTCCTGACCAGAGAGGAAGTGTTGGTGCTCCAGGTGAGGTCGTCCGAGATGTGCACGCCCAGATACTTGTAGCTGGAGACCACTTCCACTGCTGTTCCTCCGATGTGCAGGTGAGGGAGGAGATGTCTGCTCCTTCTGAAGTCCACGATCATCTCCTTCGTCTTCTTCACATTGATGCAGAATTTAAAAAATTCTGATATTCTGATTAAATATCTTCATGAATATGAACACTGATTTAAAAAATGCAAATTGAGAACACACAGTTGGCAACAGTGACAAGCTATACTATAGCCTAAGATCAAATCTAACCTAATCTTATAATCTGAAGTCAGGTATAGACAAAACAGGTTGGACTTATTTGAAACACATGCTATATGTTCCAGCCCTCACTGTATTATAAAGAAAAATACCTTCAGAGACAACGGACATGCATTTCATCATGAAATTGGGCTCAAATTATTTCTTGACTCAGGCAACTCAATATTAAAAGTGCATGTGTTTTTTTTAGATTGCCCCCCTCTTCATTACCTGTTTAATGATGTTGCCTCCTCTTGGGTAAGAAACCGTGAAATTTGAGAGCAGAGGTAGCATATTTCCAATCTTGTCTCCTGAAATCCTAAGCCACACTCTGCAAATATGGTTTATAAACTGTGTGATTCCACCCTGACTTTGTCAACCACATCATGAGGAAATATATGTTACACATATTGCTCTTTGAAGTTTTTGTGTCAATATCATTGTATAGCCAAATTCTCCAACATGTTTACACCTACAGCATGGAGTTTAAAGAATGATCCAGTGTGGTATCAATATGTCTGCATCAGAATAATAGCGCTTTCGTTTGTATTAGTCTTCCTAGTCAAAACACAGCAACAACAGTCAAATGACAACTGTCTCTTCTTTATGTAAGTTTGTCAAAGCTGATCCACACTTTGAATCTAAAATAATGCTTTACATTGTTAGATAAGTCATTAAAGAATTCTGTTTTCAAAGTGAGCCTTTAACACAAAGTTACTGCTAATTTGCACATGAAGGACTTACCTTCTGTTCAACTTCAGACTGCTAGCACTCTCTTTTGTGTGAGCAACGCTTGATACAGATCAGCTTTTTTCTTCTACTTTGCCATCATTAGCAGAAGACACACTCTACAACAAAAGCCTTAAAGGCTCTCTGTCCTTGTTTCTCTGGTATTGTTTCTTTTGTGGACCTCACCTGGGCTTTCACCATCATCCTGGACCTGCTTCTCAGCCATGTGCTGCAGCTGTGGCTGTCTCCAGAAATGAGTGGGTGGATATCAGTATTCCTGACAGATCAGTGACAGTAAAGAAGGCAGCTACCTGTCAAAACGCAGCCTGCAAGCACATGTGTACCGCAGGGATATCTGTGTTTTTTTCTACTCCTACGCTCACTGTACATCCATACATCTATTGCATGTCATAACTTGTCTATCAAGCTCTGGAGTTGCAAGACTCAACTTGTGAACTTCATCTCAAAAAACTGATTAATCAATGAGCACCAATTGTACACACCATCATGTGAAGCAAGTCTACCAAAAGGGCCATCACAAGCTTTAAGAGCCGATATGATGTCTTCACATAGTACATTTGGTCAAGCCAGAAGCCCAAAATCTACTGATAGGGACTCAGCCCAAGACCTCACTTATTAAGTAAAAAAGATTGAATGAAAGCTGAGCTAACAGCTGAAAAGTTGACAATTGTTGCCTTTAGCTTGATCTAATGGATGATATATCAATGAAAAGATAATGAGTTAGATAACCTAAGCCATGTAAGCATGACAGTAGTCAGAGGCTGTATAACATGGATATCCTCTCAAGGATGATACCCATGTTGTATTGTCTATCATCTATTTAAAAAAAAGAAGGAAAGCCTACCATCAGCAGTCACCTGATCTTAAATACTGATCCCTACTATCAAGGCCCCTGCCTCTACTGACCTCCAGAAAGCCCAGCAGTGATGTTAATGTTGTGGTGACTGCACAAGGAGACAACTGTCATGTGTTTGTTTGTTTTTTTTGTATTCAACAAAGCAAAGAAAAAAGTATTTTGCCTTATCTTTCATTCGATCTTTTTTCACAGTTTCAATTATTTTGCACATGGATCAAACGAAAGCTAGCACAAACTGTGCTTTATACTAGTTAGCAGTACACAAACACGAGCATCAGCGATAACACATGAATGTTAGCATTAGCTATAATCACTTATACAGGACAAGACTTTTTTTTTTTTTACCTGTAAGCTAACTGCTTCCTAATGTAAGTAACCCACCAATTCAGGAAAAAGTTAAACCAGTGAGAAAGAGCCTCCATTGATAAATCTCCCTTTATTCAATTGGGCAATAAAACTCCTGACTCCTGGCGGCGGACATCTCTACTTATTATGTCTAATTGTTGTCAGAGTCAAGCTCACCACGATCTAAATTTGATACTGTTTGTTTTATTTTGAAAGTTGCAGGCTGTTTTTTTGGTGGTTTCCTGACACTACTTCCTGTCCCGCTGAGTCTCCCTGTACTGAATTGATGCTCCCCAGAATTCAGCAGTAATAGGACTACACTTGCGACCTGCCGGACCAGGTATGCAGCTGAACCACAACAGAGCGGATCCAGTGTGAGTTAACACTGATGTGAACCAGTTACAGAGGTCAGCAGTTAGACAGATTTATATTGTTGATTAACTGCTTAAGGATTACTTTTATTATTATTATTATTATTATTATAACTATCTTGAAAGATCTTGAAAAACATGTCAAATAAACATTTTTTTACAATATGCCTGTCATTGTAGTATATTCATCTAGTGATGTGCAAAAGGTCCCCTTTGTGAATGAGAATTGGATTTAACTTTCATCATTTGTTTTCAAAATAGTGTGACTGATTGCATGCTTTAATGACAATTACAGGCTCCCGCAACATCCTTTTTCAGACCACAACATAATTTCTTTAACCAAGTGAAACCTGCACTTTTTATACAAAGGCTTGTTGGATTCATTTTTCTATTATTCCGTAGCATTGCAAAGCAAATAAAGTATTTTTAGAGGCCTAAAAAAGGCAAAGCTTCATATTTTCCTGCCCAGCGGAGCTGAAAAAGTTAAACATCAGAATCACCCTTGACTTAGTTTTACAGGTCAGGAAAGAATCCACATCAGGCATTCTGAGGTTTTGACTCTACATCCTTCTGTTCTCAGGGTAAGCTGGAGTGTGTAGTCTGCATTGCTGAGCAGCTGACTGAGCTGTTGACTGTCCTTCATTTGATTAAAACTGAATGACATCATGCAGAGACAAGGGCAGGGAGGATTGCCCCAACTCAGTAATGCACAAGCCAGGCCACCATCTGTGCCAAAAAGAACTTTGTTCTGTCACATGGCAGGTCCAGCAGTACAATCCCCTTACACCACTATTTCTCACATACTCCTATTTCATTTTTTCTCACAACTTCCAATTCTATCAATGTTTGCAAAACACATGTTGTACAGAAAGTGAACAGAAGTAATGCAAAATTTGGAGGTCACATTGAAGGATATATTTATGTCTTGTCTGCAGAGAACATGGGTGAGTGGTCTTGGATGATGCATTGTGCTGTAGTGTGAATGTTGTGCTTAAAATATGAATCATGCTGGCAGAAAGCAAGTTGTCTTTCCAGGCAGTAACAAGCACCTGCCCTCAATTTTTAAACTTTTAATGGGGACAAGTTATTTAATTCATCTTCTATTGAGGCATCGCATTTTTAAAAAACTGAACCTATTTCTACAGCTGCTCCTACAGTTACGTTTAGTCGGACATCTACTCAGGCAGGACTGCTCTCTTTTGTGAAAGTAAAAAAGGAGTTCAGTGTCTCTCTTACATCTACAATCAAGAGGTCTATGGTTAAGCTGCAGAAAAAGAATGGTTGGTGATTAAAGACAATACGTTATTTGAGATCTTGGTTTTTCATGCATCCAAAAGAGTGTGGTGGTGTGTCACCACTGCAGAGTAAAATCTGTTCTTTCTAGCTCCCAGTGAGAGGGCCATGAAAATACTTATCTCTCTGACTCCTGGTGGCTTTGACAAGTTGCTCATTTCAGCATCTCATTTAGCGCCGCAGGACAAACGTAATTCATGTATTTAAATGACATCTTCCAAACAACAATGAAAAGCTCGTTGTCACATATTGATGTCTGTGTGCAGCATTTGTCTCCTTAGAGAGCAGAGAGAAATGAGGAAAACTGCATAAGGTAAGATTCAGTTAGTTTTTCTCCAGAAGAAATCATCACAGTTTAAATGATAAGAATATTTCCCTTCAGTCCTGAGCATGAAAGAATTCATGAAATATTCAAGCATAGTTACAGATATTTGTGTTTAGGGTTGCTATACTATTAAGCGTTCCCTAGAGCTTTGATGCGCCATTATTAGCTGTGTGCATGGGTGGCTAAGGAATACTAAATGTTCATTCAGTAGGTTAATCCAAATACTCTTTTCCTTTTGCCTTTCCAAAGCTCAGCAGGGCATTCACTAATTTCTGCTGTAATTATCACTCCCCTATTGGCTCAAACAGAAGTAGATTCTCTTAAATCCCTCTCAACATTATGAGTGGATTATCAGCCAAAGGCATAATGCATATAACAACTCCTGGCTTTTTAAACTTTCTCAGCTGATTGCAATCTGTCTCGCAAAGAAGTTCTTATAGGCACAAACTCCAACAGACAAAGACGTGTTGTTCTGGACATAAATCTGTTTCTAATGGTAATTTTATGTAAATGTGCCATACCACATACAGGGATGGACAAAAATGCTAACGCCCTGTGAAAAATTACAGCAACTGTGAATAATGTTATCACAGTTGCAGCTGCTGCTGCAAACTTAGGTTATTTAAGGTGTGCTGCCATAATCATCACTTTTTTATGTGACTTTCAAAGCAGCAGGAGACAACCAGTGGAGCTACAAAGAAGCATATATCTTCTGTCACCAAACTGCCAATTGTGGCTGGGATAAAAGCAAAGTTGTATAATAAGTCAGTCAAAGACACAGGCAGAGTTAGGCACCATGACAATAAATGCCACATAAATAGAGCCAATAATTTTGCATCTATGGAACGCTTGGTACTCTTTTGCATTTAAAATATTTCTTAGCATAATATGTTAATTTATTGTGGTTAAATCTTGACAGAATAAATTTATCTGTACTGATTAGCAGAATTGAAAAATAAAATGTCATTATCCAGTGCTTACACCACCACCTGTCTGAAGTTTATAGTGGTGATGTTACTTTCAATGATGACATTATTATGAAGAGGCTGCAGCCATCTTTGTCACATTGATTGAGTTCCTTTGAAGATTGTTTTTACAAGTGGTTTCATGCCAAAGACTGGAAGTCAATACAGAAACAGACTGCAGATCAGTCTCTACATTTGTTTGACAGCTGTAGTTAGCCAAGCTGATACTTTGCATATTAAAAGCTCTGCACACTCTCACAGGTGTTTTCAATTACTCTGGCTGATTAGACATCCAGTTAGAAGAATACAAGATGGAGCTGTGCTGGAAATTGGTTGTGATGTCACCCAGCTCTTTGCTCCAACGTGGCAACAGCTAACACTGAAATGTCAAATAGTGTAACTCATCCAAATGGAATTGTGCTTGTAAAACAGGTATTTTGAGGGGTATTTTTCATTTCTGTTTCCCCTTGATATGTTACGACCCACTTATAATGTCTACTTACACAAATATTTAAGTCCTTAAGTACCATACAGGTAATTTATCCTCATGTATAGATTTTTTTTAAACTCTGGAAAGTATCTAAAAAAGTCTTACATTCATCACTTCTCAGGTGCTCCTAAGAAAACTCACTCAAAAAATCTCACTGGAGACACTCTACGACATGGCACAACGATACAATGAACCAATGATTAAATGAACTCAACACAGACACGGAATAGGCAAGGGAGAATCAAACACAGGTGTGACATAAGAGACAGGTGACATACATGAGGGCATTGAAACAGGAGGGAAACTCAATCCTCAGTCCTCAGAATAATTCCAAAATTAATAAAAACAAATCATCTTATTTTATTTTTCAAAGGCCTGTAGAATTCTGGCTTTTTAAATATTTTTTTTTCTTTGCCGTTAACTATTTCCAAGGTTATCTTTTAGTGAATTGATTAGTTAGCTACTTTTTCACAAATGCACAGAATGTGACATTTGACATCAAATGACGTTCAATGTTGATAGCTGTTGCCATCAGGAGCAGGAAGCCTGCTAGAAACCTCAACAACACAAAAAATGGCAATGAGGTTTGGGAAGAGAAGCATTGATTCAAGATGCAGGGTATTCAACCAGCAGTGGACGAATGATTATTGTTTTGTGCAATGGAAAGAAAAAGCCCACTTTTCAGACTTCCTTTGCGAAATTAGCATGAAAAATGTAATTATGGAAGTAATAATGCTCTTGAATAGGCTACATATCTATCTTGGCTTGTAATGCTTACATATGAGTAAGCTAAAGTGCATAACAAATCCATAGATTTTTCAAGCATAAGGCCTAATCAACAAATATCCTGAAACCAATCTAGCATCAGCAGATATATAATCATAATCACAATAAAATCTCCACAATAATTTCCATTTTCACTAAAGAACTTTATTTACAGTAGTTACAGATAGACCTTGTCCTCCTGACAAAGAAAGGGAAAGTCAAGTAGCCCTCAGAGACAAAATTTGGGAGCCCCTGTTGAATAAAGTACAGCTTTAAAATGCTGTTTCTATTTGAGTTCCTCCGTTAGAATAAATATATTGCTGACAAAACACAAGACATCTCCCTACATCAGTAATAGTGTTGTGACATATTTTCTTTTTTACTTAAGAGAGCGGAGAATCTATGTAGAACCTTTATTTTAATAGCCTGTTGCGATTCTGCTTCTAGTAAAAACATATCCTACCCACCAAGTACAAAGAACCAAGTGTTTCTATTTCATAAGCCCTGAAATAAGAGGAAGAGGGAGAACAGCCAAAGTAACGCTAGTAACCTCAGTCATCTTTGACAAAGCAATGTGAATATTCAGGGTGAAAGAACAAACCCACGATAAATTGTACGCACACCTCTGATGTCCCAAGTGCCGCCGCGCACGCAGCCAAATACAGTCCTCATTCAGTGCACGAGCCGGACGCTCAGACTGAACTGCGACGTCAACCGCACCGGGAACACTTTCTTCTCCTAAAATGAACCCGCAAGGCGCAATTTAACAACCTCCGCACAGCAGACCGTCTTATTAGAAGCCACCGCTGCGGGTTTGGTTCATAGGCTGTCTGCCTGACAGGGGTGCGGACAGCATTGTCGGCGCTGCCCTAAATGATGTGTCGGAGACTGGAGTGTGGAGAGAGGAGGACCAGACTGCTTCAGTAGGAACTATACTCGGAGTCTGAAAACAGTGGAGACACAACGGGTGGAAACAGTGAACACCTGCGCCAAGTGTTCGCCTCCGAAGATAGGAAAGGACAGTTTGGGCCATTTCTACGACAGCAATAACAGCACTTTAAAACAGACCAACTTCACAGCCGCCGTAGACTCGATGCTGGAAGCTGCTGGGCTGAGGCAGTGAAGAGATGCGCGGGGTAACATGGATCTCCGAGAAGGGATAAACAGCAGCAAACACAGCAGGGAACGAACTCAGGTAATTATTTAAAACGGTGTGCTTTTCTAAATATTACATGGGAGCCCATTTTTTTCTGTTTTCTTGGTCCCATTGATGTTTATTTTCGGTGCGTGTTGTTCTGACCGTCAGTCTTCCCACAAACTTCAACTCCTGGTGTCGACGGTAATTACTGTTTAATCGTGTAAAGTCTATTAGTTTACTAAATTAACCTAAGAAATCGTAATATTTTACCTAATACTCTGTTTTAAAGCTCGTGGCTTTTTATTAATTTCTCTTACAGGCACATGGATAAACACCCGCTTACTACATGTCCCCGTGAATACACATCATGACATTTGTGACAATGCATTCACGGCCACTTGTCAATTACTAAAGCCAACAGGTTTTAAATGCTACTTTTCCACATCCCATTTATAATTTCCACATAACCCACGCGAGGTAATAACACTCTCTTTGTCCTGTAATTGCCATAAACACCATTAATACCGTGCATCCTTTTCATGGGAGGGCACAAATCAAGCTATCACTTCTCCCTCATTTCAATCCTCTGGCAGAACTCATTTGTCGTCAGTGATCAACAAGGGATTGGACTCAGTCCACTCTCATCATCTCTCCCTCCCTCTCTTTGATTGCACCCAGCTCCGAGCTTGATTGCCGTTCAGATTGTCTGAAGTCCTCTAGCGTGCCACTCAGTTGGAAATAGTTATCCTCGTGAAATCAAGTGTCCGTATGTCTGAGAGGGAGCTGCCTTGCTCATCAAGATTCTGCCGTTCAGAAAATAATAAGTGTTGGCAGCTTTTAATTCTTCCGCAGGAATGTGTCTCCTGTGCTTTACTGTACAGTTTGAGTTACCCCCCCTCATTGTTTGAACTCTTTGTTTCATCTTTGTGCAATGCCAGATGGGTGTGCCATGGGCATGACTGCCTCTCTCAGAATCTGGGCTTTAATTTCATACATAAACGCTATTCCTGCAAGCAGTCCTCCAACCTTTGATGGTTGGAGTAGTGGAGCTACTACTCATCTCCTTGGGGAAATGTGCTTATGGCTGGACACGTTTCTGATGATGTCACTGGCTCAGAGAGAGAGAGGAGGAGGAGGGGGACATGAAGTTCATAGTACCCCACTGAGTGGAGCCTAGTCTGCATGAGAAATGGAAACACAGCTTGATGCCGGAGAAGAGAGATGTGCATCCTGATAGGTGCAAGTAGGCTTGGGCTTGTCATCTTTTATTCCATTTTAACACATCAGGCAGGCCAAGATAGTGTGATGATCCACATGGTTTCCTCAGAAATCCTTTCACTTTTTTATTTTTATCTCTGCTGTTCACTCTTCTGCACCAGACCGCCAACAGCTTACCTGCAGATTGTTGCTGTGTACTCTTTATCTTTTATCCCAAACTCAGCTCTACACAAATATTTCCATCACTCCTGACTGTTCCTGACTAAAAAATGAAACAGAAACCAGGTGGATCATTTGCGATGCGTATAACTTAGAATTATCTGAAATCCAACCAAGCAGGGGGTAACAGTCCCAATAAAGATCATTTTCCTTGCATAAGAACACCCCCATCTACAGTTACATGTGGTGTTTTTTTTACTATTTCTTCTTCACACCTCCTCAGAGGGATGTGATAAGTTTATGTTTAGACCTTCTTCTCTGTTTGAGTCAAGTTTTCCACACAAAGACTGCATTTCATTATGGCTTAAAAATTCTAAGTCAAACAAAAATGGTTCAAGTCTTTGAAAATGGCCCTTAAGTTATTCTTATTTCTCTGACCAGTTGTTATCAAATAAGAAAAAATCAAACAGTAACACAAAAGTCCAAGTTAGTGCACAGGACATAAAGGGCAGACACATTGATTAACTGATGCTTTTTCTGTCTATCAAAATTACACATCACACACTAGTTCTGTACTGAAGATAAGAAGTATGAAATTCATTGGTGTCCATAAGGGACATCCCGATCCTGGTCTCAACTATTTGCACTTTTGAACTGATTAGAAAAGTAGCACATTTAGCCAGCCATGTGACCCTGAAAGTTTTCTTCAGCCATCTTTAATTGAGTGCGATTTGCAACAGAGCTGAGTAAATTAGCATAAGCAACCCCATGGCTAAAATGCAAGAACAGTGTTTGTATGTTACCTAGGGAGCTAAAACAGTGCAACAGCAACTTGCAGTTTATGGAAAACAATTGATTTCACAAGGCAGCTAGAGTAGAGCTGTGTTTAATAAGAATATTTGATATGACATCTTAAATAAAAAGATGTGTGTTCACCAAGGCAACCAAGAAAAATGCTGTTTCACAGCAGCAGCAAACTACTGACTTTAAAATGTGCGATAGATATCTTAATTGCTTTATACAACATGCTGAGCCTGGAGTTGTGGTGTTTGTTCTATGTCACTGCTGTATGGACTGAAATTTGTGCCACTCAAAACTGAATTTGAATTGTCGAACTAAATTTTACTCCGAAAAATCAAACTTAAAGTTTTGAAACTGAATTACTTGCTCAAATTCAATTTCAGGGCATGCTTTTCAAATTCAATTTAATACTAGTTTGTAGTGACACAGATTTTAGCCCATACTGCTGAGTCACACAGCAGGCTGCTCACTTTTGAAATTGGAATTAAAATATAATCACAGTAATGTTAAAAAATGAGAAAAGCACTCACTGAAAATGGAATAAGTGCTGGCAGTTTTCTCATCCCACCACGAACATTATTTTCATTTAGTCCACAGTTTACATGATTCTTAACATACATTCAGACATATCTGTGGAAAGCTGTCAAAATGCTGTTGGCCACAGTGTTCACAGACTCCTACCGTGATTATTGCTTTCTTTTTTCATGTCGGGCTTAAAACCACCTTCCATGTTTACTGCAGAGCATCAACAAAGTGTTCCACCAAAGACTTGAATTTGTGTATTTTAGAAGCTATTAATTGGCAGGCTTTTAAATCCAAATGGGAGTCTTAATTAGTACCTGAGTGAAGACTGGTGCACTAGAAGCTCAATCACTTGTGCCTAAAAACACAGTCAGTCACAGTTAGCATCAGTAAAATAAATAACACAGTATGTTTGCTGCAGGTGTCTCATTAGAGTGATTCAAATCTAGGCCACTCCATTCTAATCCAAGTCAGTTCAAATGAATTAAAGAGCAACAATGATTTATCATTCATTGGCGTCTATTACTTGTTTCAAGGTGCTATGACTGTGTCGGCTGGGGTTGAAAGATTCAATACTTCAGTATCCAGAGTGCTAGCATGGGGATTCAATGCGTATCTCTGCAGCCATGTGTGTGCATTATTACCATATACCTTGCTCATTATGGTAAAAGTTGGACTCGGAGAATGTGTGCAGGCAGGAAGAATCTTCCAACATGCGCGGTTGCTGTTGTCACAGGGGAGATTGGGATGAATGCTCTTGTGGAGTGCCCCTGGTGTGGTCTGAAGAAATGAGGAAGCTGGCATGTGTTATGTCATGCCTGCGGCTTGTGTGCTTAGATCAAAACACCATTAGTCTCTTTGTCTTGTGCCACTGTTTGAGGTAGAATCTTGGCTAGGGAATACGTTGGCACTTCCTTGACTCCCGTGGTGTGCCATTTGTGAGGAGGGAGGAAAAAAAATCAGTTGGCACGCATAAAAGCTTCAGCTCAAGAAAAGTTTTGAGCCTTTTGCTTATATGTGCAGAGATTCTTGAAGATCATGAGGTGCAGGGTTTGGAAGCTTTTTCATGTTGTGCAAATTTCTACACACCTTCAGAATGCCTTTGTTCAGTCAGTCTTTTGTTGTTCAAATTGTACAAACGTATTTGGGAGGTAAACAAGTTGGATACCTTCTAACACATAGCAAGGACGACGAATGATGAAAAAGAAGAATATTACAAGCCTTTGAAAGGGAAAGAAAAAACATAATAGTCTCTCTCAGGGTATAAATAACCCTGTTGGTCAAAAAGAAAAGTGAAATAGAGAGTCTTGATTGCTGTCTTATGACTGTGAATATTTGGTTTAATAATTGAATATTAGCTGTAAAGGAATTTCCATTACTGTGAAATACTATCATCTGATTAGGATTTGATATGATTATCAGCCCCACACTTGCACAGAGCTGCATGGTAATTCTTTGATTCATGTGTGCGGTGAATGAAAGTATGCAGGATTAGGAAGAAATTTCACGTTCCTCACTACTACTAGTCTCAACTCGAGCACCAGCAGAAAATGAATTTTAAATGACTGGAGGCACTCAGAGCCGTGAGATGAACCTCCCATGCAGGAAAACACTGATCGAGCTGGTGTCTGCAGATCAAGTGAAGTCACAGCTCAGGTGATTAAAGATGCAGCATTGTATGCCGTTTTTCCTCGTCTCGTCTCATTCCCGCAGAGTGTGGGAGTCTGGTCTCATTCATGATTCAGAGCTCAGGGGGTGTGGGTGTGTTCGAGTGTGTGTGGGGAGCTCGTGCGTTTTAGTGTGAATTTTATCTTCATCTGGACTCTTCAAGCCAACGGGACGTGGAGTACCCTTCTATTAATACTTTTTTGAGAGCTGAAAAATTGATGGCAGCAGAGAGATTGGGTGTAGTGGTGAGGGTCGAATCTACCGCCATCACTGTCAGCCTCTGTGGCTGACTGAACTACAATCTGTGGTTTATCAACTCCAGCTTGTGCTGTCAGAGAAGAAGAGGAAAAGAGGTGTCACTCTGACAACGCTGAAATATGGGAGAGCGCTTTGTCTCTGCAAATCTGACACTTCTCTTAAAAGCAGCTGCATTTCCTCAAAAGTCGAATAGAATGAAGGGCTCAGTTTTACATCCCAGCTCGCTCACAGACGTTGCAGCATGACACTGATTTCATGTGATTAGATGAAGTTTTAGCAGCACCACACTGGGGACTAAAGCCTGACAGTTGATTCCTAAACACAATTCAGGCTCCACGATGGGACTGATGATCAATAAATCGTGTATGAAATGTTAGAAAACCATGCCAAGAATATCAAAATCTCACTCACAATGACATCAAAGGATAAAAACAGAAACTATCACAACTGGAAAAATAAATGAGTCATTGCTAACATTGTAAACCTTTGATAAACAGCTCTGTCCTACAGACATTATCAAATCCTTCATTGACGGGACAACATCTAAGATGTTATTGGTTATTATGATAACATGACATTTGGGCATTTTAAACAATTTTCTCTCAAAGAGGAAATATTGATGGGCTATTTTACCCACAGGTCATTAAGTCAGAGAGAAACTGCTGAGCTACACCTGACATTTAGCAGGAAACCTCTCATCATCTTCTAATTAAATGTTTTGCTCTCCCCACATCAATCAGCAGCAATTTTAACAAACTTTACTCAAAGCTTTTGATTTGGTAAATAGCATGGTTGTTTTATTTGGAAAAACTGACAAGCTTATGTGAGATGCTGACCTGAGATGTCAGGCTCATAGTAAGAAAATATGACACTGTGTGAGAAAGGTGTGATGCTATGCAGCATGCCTATCATGGAGTCATTTGAGGTTAACAACAACCACAAACAAAAGAAAGAAGGGAACTTGAAGAGGTGAATGCCAGCTATCGCTTTCACATTTTGTGATTTTATTTCAGTGTCTGTCATTTACACTTGTGAAATTCGACTCTGGGCTCGTTTCCATTGTGATTCATTTAAATGCAGTTGAGTTCGTGCAAATTGGGTCAGGAAATGTTAAGGCCAGAACTGTCGTTCCAGCCTTGATCATATTCAATTTCTCAGCCATTGGCTTCTTCCAGAAACATGAAAGAGGGTGGAACTTGAAAGGCAAAGTTTGAAAGCCCTCTGTATCATTAACTTTCATTTCATACAGCAAACAAACGAGGGAATCGATTTGGGATGAAAGTGAGTCATTGGCCTTGTCACTACCACTTAAGGTCACAAGGGTAATTAATTTGTACTGAAGAGGGAGTCAAATGCTGCCATGGACACTCCCTGGCTCCCCGAGCCATCATCTTAGTGGCGAGGTTCGTTGGATCAAAAGGCTGTCTTTTAACCCCCCCCCTCTCCACGGTAACCCCGCTCTGTGATGTCTCGTGTCTCAGGGCCTGCTGAGTAATAGAGATCAAGAGATCGCTGTCAGAGGCCAACAGATACCTGCCTTTGTGAGTAGAGTGTCTCAGTAGATGACATGTTCTGGTCATGTCAGGTTGCAGTGCTGTCAAGGAAGGATGAATTAATTTTTGAGGAGCAGAGTTTCAAACATTGAAGAAATGACAAAACAATTACTTGAACAGTTCTTAAAAACATGTTGTGTGTGTGTTTCACCAGTGTGAGTATGAACTTGAAGCAGAAGTTTAATCTGCAGTCTTTGGTGATTTTGTCTTCGAGCACTTCGGTGATTAAAATGAGGAGTGGTGTTTCTCTTATTTCAACTACAAAAACATGTTAGATGTTAATCAAACAATGGATTCACATTTGAGAACTTTAAAGTTGAACGTTTTTTTTTTTTATGTGTCTGAGCTCTCATTTCTTTCTTTTAAAAACATTGTGTGGAGTAATTTATTCAGCCTGTCTCACAATTATTCCCTGAAAGGAGGAGCACTCCGAAAATATCCAGGAGCACAAAAAGGAATTGAAGTCTCTCTGTTTTATTATTAAAAGCCAAAATTTACTCATGACATTTGCATCCTAATAACTGCAAGATATGTTGGAACTAAGATGACACTATAAACCCAATCTTGGTAATGAGATTTATAGGGGAAAAGTCTTGCCTTCAGAGGTTTCGCACACACAGAAGGAAGAGCAGTGTAGGCGAACGTGTCAGGGACGCGGTTGATATATTCACATAAGCATCAGTATGCTCTGTCATGCCTTTCAGTGGTGCAAAGATAAGAGAGGTGCAGATAACTGAGAAACTATGAATGTGTAATCCTTCAGTTGTTTCTGCTTTTTGGTGCTTTTCTCTTGATAGACTATACTGTACGTTCTTATTAATTCTTCCCTCTCATTTATTTCAGCATGCCGTGTGGTGTGTGTAGTCAGGAGAAACTGTGCCATCAGTCAGTTAAATGTACCGGAGAGACACAGTTTGAACAACGACAATGGCTAATTTCCTCTCTTCATCCTGTTTCACTCCATAACCGGCCTATCATACATTCACATTTGTCTGCTCCTTTATCAGATGGGGTCGTAGCTATCAACACGTTGCTGTGGTTGGTGTATTTTTGACTCAGAAATACATTACTTTTTTCACTGACTGCAGGGATACATCTCATTATCATTCCAGAACTTTTTTTGAAGCTTAATTTGAGTCTAAGCAGGGATAAATTACTGTTAAGTCCTTGAGAAAATCCATTTTTTGAGGCTCCCTTGGGGACCAAAATGGTTTTGCCCTGCATACTTTCATCTTTTTATGTCAGAAATAAATCATCCCTCCAACTCAGACAAACTTGAGGAGCCAGGACGATGCTTTATTACATGCCAGGGTTGTTTCTGAGGACCCGCTGGCTTTTTGTTTGGTTCCAGCAGGTTTGAGGACTTGTACTTGTAGTCATTTTTTGTCCCACTTGCAGATATGATCCCTGTTGTTCAATGTAGGCACACTTAAGAAGTGTTTGGGAGTGCATTGCTGGAACAAATCATCTTCTGTGTTTGCACAAGACAAAGCGATATCTGGTTATTCTCAAAGATATACCCCGGCTATCACACAATCTTTAATTCAAAACAGAGCCACTGCTAGCTGTCACTTAGACCTGAGTGTGTTTGTGAAGATTGGCTTTTCAGAATATGACGTCCACTGTCCCTCTGTGTTTTGTATCATTTAAGTCACTGCTGAGCAAACATGGACAATTACTATCCGTGTGAAATAACCCTGTCTGATGAAAGTAGTCACTGGCGCTTTTGAATGTCTAATGGCTTCCCCCTCCTTTTCTTTCATTTGGCAGAAGAACGGTGAAAGTGCTGGAAAGGACAAAGCCGGGATTCTACACACCTGTGATTGGATGTGAGCCTGTATTGACCTGAGACCATTAAAATGGAGTTGCCATGGAGACTTATACTGCTCCTGTCATTGGTGGAGTGTCTGGCAGGTAGGCATCCAAAATCTGCTATGTTTTTTATGCTGTTAGTGTGGGGCCATGAATTGTTATTTATAGATTTTTGTGATGGCTCCTTGGCAAACGGAACAGATGCCACTTAAGAGAAAAATAAAGCACAAAGAGGGTTTATGGCAAAAAAGGGCCCAGAGCTCTCCGCCGATTTTGCAAATGGTAGGTAGGTTCACCTTGATGTCTTTTCACTGGCAGCCCAAGGCAGCCAATCAACATTCCTTTAGTGATGCTGAGCACCGTTCACCCTCTTTTCCTGTGTTGAATTTGAGAAAAAGAAAGAAATACATGTTTCCTCTCCTGAAAGACAACGTGTGTGTAGCTCCAGTTGAATGTGCAATCATTCTTTAGAAAGAGCCTCTCAATTGTTAGCCTAATTGAGATTGCACTGGTGGTAGTACAGAAATCTTGTCATTGATCTTCCTTTTAATGAGAGACTTAATTTTCCTCCCTGACAAAATGTTCAGGGTCAAACGCTAGTTCTCTTTAGAGTGTCTAAAGCCGAGAACAAGATGAATAAGGGTTTTGTCGTCTGAGCACAGTAACTTCAAGAATGAGTAATCTTTCATGTTGCCTTGCTCTAAATCCACAGCCCCTCCTCACAGCTGGGACCTAAAATAATTAGTGTGTGTGTGTGTCTGTGTGTCTGTGTGTTTGTGTGTGTGTGTGTGTGTGTGTGTGTGTGTGTGTGTGTGTGTGTGTGTGTGCTTGTAACTGTCACTGTGTGTATTTGTTTGTGCATGCCGGTCCCTTTTCGAAATCACAACAGCAAGTCAGAACCTAAATTCGCCTACATGGCAATTAGCACCACTTATCACTAAATCCAATACACATCACTGGATGTCTAATGAGGCTTTCCTCAGGGAACTGTGACTCACCGTGGGATTAGGATCTACACCACCAGTCTGGAGCACATATTATGTCCTACTTAAACATTCCGATAAAAACGTGGACAAGTGCATGACTTAGAAATCAGCGAGAACTCAACGGACCTTCACAAAACCCCCTCAAAAAGTCCACAGTCTGTTCTGCAGATTAGACACCAGCCACAAAAATTTCTCCCACAATCATGAGGTGAGGAGAACACATCCAAGTTTCCATTCAAAGCGAATTAGTGCCAAACAAAGAAGCAGAGGGCAAATAGTCTGTGAAATGCATTGTGTTGCACAGCCCTTGCCTCACTCTAGAGGCTCACACTCACAGTTGGTAACAGAGAGTAACCTCGCATTAATATTCAGTATGGAGTTACATTACATATGCGCTGCTTGCAAGACAAGTATGGCGCAATACAACGATAGACCTCCAAAGCCTCTGTGTGTTCTCAGAAAGACATGATAAGCATTTTAGTATGCAGACAAGCACTGCTGGGTAGAGAGAGCACAGTATGAGGGTGTTAGATAGGTGCTGCCAGGTTATTTATCCAGACTTGTGAGTATTTTTTTTTTGTATAACAGAGGGCACGGCTGTGTGGGAGAGCAATGGGGCCAAGGGGGAGTCACTCCCAAAGAGAGTTCATCAGAAGTTAACCAGCACTCCCCTGATCTGTTGCAAGGGTTTGAACTGCCCTGAGGCACAGGCGTGTACTGTATGTGTGTTAAGGTATGCGAGCAGGGGGGCAGAGAGGAGGCGTTGAGGTACAGCAGGGTGCAGCTTGCCCTGCAAAGATACGACTAACCTTCACACAGCCAGACACTTCCAGCACCATAACCACAGTTTGCTGAGCATGCTCACAAAGCTGAAAAAGTTTTTTTTTTAGATTAAAGGGGCTGCGAGGACTTTCTAGAAAAGCTAATGTTTTTATGGAAGAAAGACTCCGCTTCTCCTGAGCTTGTACATGTACTGTCGTAAGGACATGACACTTACCAAGGTGTGTGTTGTTTTGAAAACTTAACAGAGAGCAGATTTTTTTTACCTGTATGTTTCTATGTTCAAGACAACTTTTTACAGATACAAAGTAGGGCAGTCACAATTATTACAATATTCGCCAATCACGATTATTTTTCATATTCGCGATTATTTTTAATATTCGTGATTACCGTGAATTATTTATTTTGTCCACAAGTATTTTGTCTTTTTCATCCCGTCACAGTGAAAAAAGTTATTTTGGAACATGGCGTCGGACTATAACGTTTCTTTTCTTTTCCCTGTCCATGTACAAGTGTTTCTACCCGCACATGATCCTCTGACAAACACCGCTGCGCATGCATGGATGTGTTATTGCGGTAACAGGCAGGAACGTATGTGGAAAAAGAAAAGCTGACTGTGCAGCTTTCATTTAACAAACTATATGGCCTTATGTTATTTATCTTATTAACATGACAGGATGTTATATCTGTCTCTTCAGACGCGCGTTCCCATTTCTCGTTTCGCGCTATCGCGCGTTCTGCTCAGACACACACAAGAAAGCGCACGCACGCACGCACAAACACGCACACAGACAGACACACACACATGTACGAGCGCGCTTCACATAGCGGACATAAAGTCGGGGCATCCACCCGAAGAAACGCAGAAAAACACTTTTTGAACCGCTCCCGGGGCACATCATCAAGGTGCCCATCCTCTCATCTCTGTCTGCATGATGGCTGCAGCTTTTACTTGCATGATCACAACTTTCTTTTTTGGTCACGTATTTTTGGTGGTGACAGTCTTTCGGCCGAAAACCGAAAATGCGCTTTTGAGCCATTTTCGGTGGCCGAATATTTTCGGTGGCCGAAATTTCGGTGCATCCCTATATGTTAGTGTTCCTTGCCAGAAACCTACCTTGCCAGGAGTAAAATTCTTGACAGGTTGCGGATGTGAATAATGACGGGAATATGATTAGGACAGGCCATAGTATTTTGTTTATTTTATTTTTTGTTTTTTGGCTGTCACTTTAATTTCTTTGTATAGCACACAGCTATTAGTACTGTAGCAGCCAAATATTTAAGCCTACCTGTTGTTATTTGTCATTTATCTCTAAGCCAAAGAGTCTAAGAGACCCGTGCTGCACTTTATAGAGCCTAAAAGGTGAAAATATATTGTTTGCCCTGTGCAATTTTTGAAGACAGCCATGTTTACTTGCCCTCCTGTCTTGTTTTTCAAAACCTAAAAGGAAAAAGAAACAGTTTTGTCTGCATGTTACTGTTCAATTCGTTTACTTTTTATACTGTGTACTGATTACTGATACTGATGTCTTTGTCTATTTCTTGATGTATATTGCTCTTATTCATTAAGGTTTCAGTACAGAATGTATAATATGAAAGCTAATTATAGTACGATTGAAGTATATACAGAAGAAAAAAATAGACAATATATTCGTCAATCGCAATTATCTGTCTGACAATTAATCGTCTGCAGAAATTCCTAATCGTGACAGCCCTAGTGCAAGGTGATGAGGTGATGTTCGAGTGACCATACTCTAAAAAACCCCAAAGAGGACCCCTGTTTTTGACCTCTTGAAGATACTGCAAAAATACCCAAAGATACTCAAAGACGACAAAGTAGCTCCATAACCCATATGTTTATTTAAACATTCTTTTTCTGTTTAAAGTGAAAATTTTCTGTAATATAAAGAAAAGTAATGTTCAGGAGCTTTGACTTTATTTTCTCATAATACTGACTTAATTACCTTGCATTCTGACATTTTTTTTTCATTAATTTTTAGAATTACTTTAACCTGACTCTTCATTTTATTGATAGAACCAAGGTTCGAACAGCCCAATGCAGTACAACTGCTGTATGTGGGCAGGAATAAACTTTACCCGTGTTGTCACCTTTACCTCTTGATCTATCACTCTCCTTTTTAACTTTCTTCTGCTCTCTTATACTTTTTCCGTCAGACAGTCCAACTCCGGTGGCCACCATGACCACAATATGAATGACAGAAATCATTTTCAGCAGAGAAAAACCCACATCTCTCTTTTCTACTAAACTTTACTGGCTGGTGTGGTGTTGTCATAGAGACTTCTTCGTGCCGTAACTCAATCCAGTCCTGTCTGACATGATAGGGAAGCTGAGAAATGGCATTTAGAAATCACCTATTGTGCTGGTAATCTCATTTTAAGTTGTATCTTACGATCAGGCATACATCTAGAAGTGGGACTTTTACAAGATCACTTAGAAAGTCCTCACAATCTCTTTAAGCAGCTCATTATCTTGACTGGAGGGAAGAGATTGAGTTTCTGTTCAATTAACACAGTATAACATTCAAAACACATGGAAAAAAAGTATCACAGAGACCGCCAACAGCATCTGTTCATTAGGAAAAATAAGGCTACAAGACCAATGAAGATCCTGTGGAAGAGCTTGCTGTGTATTTTCCTCTTACTTCACAAGCACTTGCCAAAAACATAAATAATTTGATGAAAAATATTGATTTCAAAACATTTTACCACAAGCTCAATGAATTTACAAGCACCCCCTAAAAATAATTGGCGGGAGCACAATCATGGAAACATCTGCAGTTGGCATTGAAGGACTACAATTTAGCAACACTGGAACTAGAATTAATAACAACAAAACATGAATAAACAAACAAAAATAACTCCCGTAAGAAGGCTGTGTAGGCTCTAACTAGCAATCAAATATTTGGTGCCCCCAGAATGATCTAAATTAACATCAGAAAAAGATTCTATGTTCAATTGAGCCAGTTCCTGCAGTTTCAGAGATGTAGTGCATTTTTGGCACAAGGTCTTGATTTTTAATTGGATGAAAAATCAACAAACTCTTGTGGACTGGTTAATGCTGGAGTGATATGATCAGATGTTGAAAAATCAATAACCACAAACTGTGTTAGTCAGCCAATCAGACTCAAGTGTTTGACAAAGCTGTAAGAGTTTTTATTGTTCCTGGCTGAAGTGGCCTTCGCTGTTTTGACATGTTCTGGTTTCATGAAAGTAGAGCTTGTGGTTACAGAAAGGAGGAATCTCAAGCAATATTCTTTATAATAAAACACCGACATGCTCAAGCACTTTGTGTTTGTTTTGTAACCGACTTAATATGTCTGGAGCTTATCCTTTCAATAGAAGAGCCTTGCAGTCACCCTAAACAAATACTCACAAGATGAATTCTACCATCACCTCTGCTCATTTAAAGCCGCTTCATGTCTTTTGAGGTGCTAGTAAAAATAAAAGGCTGCTTCTGGTCGGCATTTTAATCTCCTAGAACTACTTTTACTTTGCTCTTTATCTCCCCGGTGTGAATCAGAGACGACTAGCGTTTCAAATATTGACTTAACTCATTGATTAATCAGAACATGGTGGAGCCTTTTAGAAATCCTTAAGCAAAGATTTTATTGCATCTTTGAAGTTCTGTGAAGAGGTGGAATATTCCCCAGTGAATCTTTTACTCCCGTTGCCGGCGCTGTTTTTGCCTCATCGAGGAGTGAAATAGTCATCCTATTTAAATGTGTTTGTGCACACATGGCGAAGGTTTGGTAATGAATAATAATTTATCCATGCTGTATTTCGATGCATGAAAATACATTGCTAGATGTAAAAGAAATGACAATATATGGTAGAGTAAAGGGATCTGAGCTGCTTAACTTATTAATTTGCATGTCTATGCCTCCTGACACTCAAATATAGAAACATGAGGAGATTTTTGGATAATAATTTAATTTATTCCACTTTTTTAATTATAATTATTATTATTTTTATCAAGAACTAGTTGCAGTTATGATTTTCACTTGTTACTCATCAGCAAATTTACCTTTTTGTATATTTTTTGTGCCTGCAAATTAAATGTCATTACCTCAATACATGTATTGCTTATGAAAAATAACCAAAAGGTGTGTGTTTATTTTACACATTAATAGAGACAAGAAATTTGGGGAGTAGAGAGCTTAATTTGAGGGTTATGACCAGGAGTTAAAGCGATCACTGATACCACAAGCCTTCAATTTAAAGATTTATGTCCATTTTTAGGAAATCTCTATGAGGTGTGTATGTCAGAATGAAAAAAAAATAAACCACTAACAGTTCGATCAGGTGATTTAAAAGGTTTGGTGGCTGGGTACATTATAGGGCAGATGTAAAGCATGATAAATGTTTCTATTAGTACAGGACATAGCTTCCTGTAAGTGACAAATAACCTTCTAACCAATCTTGAGGAGGAAAATGTTCGGATATTACTACAATTATATGACAAATAGCATTCTCAAGAGCAATATGGTCCAAGGTTTATGTAGACATCCAATAGAGAGAACAACAACAACAACAAAATAGCTTTAATTTGCCATTCCCACATGTGAACTTGGACCTAATCAATCCTGTGTTTCCCCGGTGAACATGGCATTGGATACCCTGCATACACGGGCGGTTATTGAATTCAGATGCACTAGCTTTGATTAGCTGGAGAATGGTGTGACAAGTCTGGATATTAGTTGGAAAAACGTTGGCCACATTCCTCTCCTTACAGACCGAGCCACTGAAAATGTATTTAACTTAATTAACGAGGGCGTGCAGCACAGTACAGTACACCCTAGCTGATAGTCAGAGCAGTAAAAAATGGCCATGGAACATTTTCTATTAGTCTGACTCGTGGGCAATATCTTTTTATGTGTATCTAATATTTCTTTTCTACACTTCTTCAGTACTGATATCAGAGAGAAAGAATGTGGCAATCTCCTCGCCTAATTATCTTTTCCTCTGTTTTCTTGGTAAAATATTCAATCATTTTCTTTATTAGTTCAATGTTCCGATTTTTAGGGACCTTGAAAAAGCAGTTCAACAAAAATTTCATCTAAATGTGATCACAATTTTAACCTTGCTCAAAACAACCCCAACCGTCCCTCAGCTTTCAAGAAACATTTGCTGCCCCTGAATGAGAGACCTTAAAGGTGTACCTTATCGGCCTGGACAGAGGGGAAAGATGCTTTAAAAAGCAAGATTGGCTTTTTTTTTATTTGATGCATAAAACCCTGAGCTGAAACGAATGGATTTGGGACCTCACAAACGACCGATACCTCCCCCACAGCCGACTCCCCATGTGCCTGTTTATTCATGCTGAGGTAAGCTGGAGGAATTCATTTGCTGTCAGCTCGTATTGAATTTGAGATTAGTTTTTATTTCAGCCTCCTAAACAGCTCCCTCTGCCTTCCACTTGTGCTCCAATGCTGAGTCTTGTGTTGTTTGAGAAGCCTTCGAAAACAGCTGCACATATCACCATCTGGCAGCAGGTGACAGAGAGGAGTGGGGGCGGCCCTTTTTTTTTTTATAACTTTCAAAAGACCCCTTTCATGATGACCTCCATCTCCATCGTGCAGCAATATGCAGTCAACTTCCTTTAAGGATTCCAGATCAGTGCGCTTCTTTAATGGAGCACTTTTCAGCAGATTCTAACACTCTGGGTCCAACAACATTTTTGACCCTTTCTCAGATATTAAACAGGATAACAATCTGTCAACTGAAGTGTCTGTGTTGATTTGAAATCCTCAACTCTCACTGTTACAGCCACATGTGTTTCCAGTACCAGCACACAAACTGTCAGGATTGGGCAACAAGCATGTCAAAGATATGAAAATATTCTTGGAAAATATGAAAGATCCCTCTGAAATAGTGGCGGTGTAGCCCCTCAGTGTTTGATTACCAGAGTGCAAGCCTGAAAATTATTCTGCTCTCCCCCTACTATTCCAGTTAGGGCAACAGAAGAGTTTCAGAGAGTTTGCATCAGTTTGAACTGAGCCTCCAGGCACGTCCCCCAGAGCTCAACCACTCCTCATTATTCTGACACGTATTCACCTTTGTAATAACTGTTGCCATGGTGCTGCCAAAGATCAGGTCAGTTAACCACAGATACAAACTGCCATCATAGACTATGTTGATTCATTTCTTATTAATTGCATATTGAGCCAGGATTGTGCGCTGCAGTCCACTTAGGGATTGATGGAGAGTGCAACACTCACCAAGGTTATGCTAAAATGTCGAGACAGACATGGTTCAGTGCGATAAGGATGTTTGCTTGTGGGTGCAGTAGGGGTAATGCTAAGTGTTCGAGCTGTTGTTTGTGCTTTAAGCGTGGCAACATTAGGGCGCAAGTGATAAGTGAGGGGTCTAACACATTAAATAAGCCCCATGAATCACTCACTGTGCTCACTTTCCTCCATTCTTTATCAGGTACTTGTGAAAATAAGCCAAAACAGGGCTTTTTGTTTTCTCAGGTTTAGCGGATACTTCTTCGTATTTTACATGCAGTAATATCACTTTATATGGAAATAGGTGGCTGAAAAAATGACCCAAATTCCCAGATCCTTTGCCAGTAATTAGAAGGTTACATGATAGTGTTTTTCATGTGCTAAGCTCTGTGTCCTGGAGCTGAGTCGCTGAAGTTGTGAATCCTTTGAGCCCTTACTACCTCTGTTAAAACTGGTTATCCAAAACAAAGACCAAGAAGTGACAGGTAAACAATACATGATAAAACGACTGTGGTTGATGCACTACCATTGTGTCCCTCATACTGCAAAAGACTGGAAATATAATTCATCCCTAACGCTACAGAGAGTGGGATTGCCTGCCACACTTGTAAAAGGTGTTGGACCCTGAGAGCTTGTTAGTGAAAGATATGACAACATATTTAGAGTTAAACTGTGTAATTTATTGGGATGGGAATTGATAGGATTTTGTTGATACCAATGCCCTTATTGATTCCACTTATCAATCTGATTCTTTATCAATTTCTTTATGAATTTTTCAGTGTACAAAAAGTGGGTTTTACAGATTTTCTGTCTCAATATTTGATTTAGCTTATGAAAAAATAAATATGAAGTTTGTTTATACATTTGGATATTTCTAGACATAATTAAATAGGAGTAAGTAAAAATCTTTGCATATGTTCACTGGATCATAGATCTCTGGATGTAAATGAATGGAATTTGTGAAAATCACACATCACATGATGTCGATGTATTGTTTTATGTTTCATTGACTGAAGTAGGCCACCTTGCAATGCCTTGAGTTGTTTGGAACCTTAAACCTGAAGTCAGCCGTGAATCATCACATTTCTTTTATCTTCCTGTTGGAAAACATTTGCCTACAAGTGTTTTCACATGTAAAGGTTTCAGTGTTGTTTAAAAACAATAATATTTATATGTCTCAGAGATAAAAGTTGAAATTTTGTTTTAAAAGTGAAGTTATATCAATGTACTTTCCCATTTACTATGTACTGTAAGCATCAGGCCAGGGCTGTTTTCTAGATCGCCGAGGATACACTAGCAGATGTTGACTGTGCTGAACATGAATCTCTTGTGAGAAAGTACATACATCTCCATTATTTTTCACATTATATACATTTTTCTGTGTTCAGTTTTACAGCTTTTTAAGTAAAACTTGAAGCGGAAAATCCTGAATCAGATATTTTTTGGGAAACTGTTATCTACCTGCTAAGCAAATTCAGCTGGGGCAGAACGATCAAGAGTAGCGTAATATAAAGAACTGATAAATGAATTATTAGCAAAAAGATTAATGATATAAATGGGTTGAACCATTTCGAATCGATTCTTAACAGAAACTACTCTTGATTCCTATCCCTAGTAACTCATTATGCAACAATAGATGGTTTTGTCCCATTAAGTTGTAACATCGAAACTGAAATATTTTCATTTGGAAAAAGTTCAGAAATCAACGAATGCTGGCATTGAACATTTCTTTATTCCAGGCTTCCTTTGTCTTGGCACGCTCTCTGCCTGTCTTTGAAACTACTCTTGACACAAACTCTTACACAGCTTGTCTTTGTTTGATGACTTGCTAGGTGATCACCCAATCAGGCGTGCCTCATTATGTTCAATGAGGTGCGCATGTGTTGAAATTCAAAGTCACTTGAATAAAAGTGCTTTTTATTCATGTAGAGATGCTGATTATGATTAAAACAAAGAAGCACGTTCAATCATTCATATCTGAATGGCTCTTTTTTAAAAGAATTATTGAAAAACTGAACGTAAGTGAAAGCTGACACATACCGTACCCTACTCCGAAGGTTTTGTTCAGGTGAAAAGCCATCAGATACACTTTTGGAGAATAAAAACCAGAATAAAATTTGTTTGTAGAAATTTCCTTCTTTACTTTAGGATAATATGTTGCTTTTATAGAATGATTTGTCTGAGTTTGATGGTTTTGAATTGCTGCCAGTTAAAAAGCTAATTAATATCTGAAGGGCTGGATTAGGTTTTTTGGGCTGCCAGCTTAAAGCCTCAATCAAATAATTTTTCAGATTGCTTCAAAGAATAGATGTTAGTGAATTGATAGCTAGAATCATTAATCAGTTTAATAAGACACAATGTGTCCTCTCATGTTTACCCCAGGCATTATCATCCTTCCAAGTTTGTGTCCAACATGTGTGGGGATTTGTGTTTGAAGATGCTCTGCACAAGACGTGTCTTCTGGTAATCAATCATCTCTCGTCACTGCTTGGAGGGACACGCTTCATCTCACAAAGATTATAATTAGGCACCCTTTCATTCTGTGTAACTTTCTCAGAGGTTTATCCTTGTGGAGAGGAACAATCAGTGTACAAGGTCCCTTGTCAAACATCTCCACCCTCTCGGAGAGTTATTTTGAGTCTGGAGGATAAACCTGTTCTCCCATGGTGCCAGAGACATGAAAGGGATACCTGCCTCTCATACAAATTAGTTACCCTACCTGCAAAATCTTCCCATTTCTGTGCCATTACAAATATGCAAATGTATTCTGACAAATCCAAATGAATTCTCTTTCCCTAGCAGATAGAAATGTTTATTCCAATGTAGTGTTGACTGACTAC
Organism: Thalassoma bifasciatum; assembly: GCA_008086565.1. Taxonomy (NCBI): domain Eukaryota; kingdom Metazoa; phylum Chordata; class Actinopteri; order Labriformes; family Labridae; genus Thalassoma; species Thalassoma bifasciatum. Next base: position 249,109 of record RPOG01000002.1, read on the forward strand.
CCCATGGGTCACTGTAAACGTGGGCTTTGCCAAAACAGCATGCGCTCACTATTGTACCTTTGTAATCAACAAGGGAATGTGTGTCATATTAGACCTGCTGCTGTCTTTGTTGTTTGTTTTTTTTTTTTTTTTCAAACACTCTGAATCAACACAGCTATTAAATTACCGAGGGAGTTTAGACTTTTGCTTTAATTAATGTGCTGCTTATGGGTTTTAAATTGCATTTTGGACAAAGATCTATGATAATAATGGACTGTGTTTAGTATTGTAGTCAAGAGAGTCTACTCTGAGACCTCTGTATCACAGACAGAGGCGATACTAAGATGCAAGGGAGGTCAGAGTAATGACCAAGACATGGACAAGCGGAGACCAGGTTAAGTCCAAAAGCAAACCAGTATCCAATCCACACTTTATTATGCACTTAAAGTGGCTGTGAGGAGAAACCGTTTGAAGCAAAGTGAATTGCAGCAACTCCTCAGACCAGAAGAACAAAAGTATTTGTAGATGAATGTAGATCCAGTTTTCCTTCACGACGTTTCTGTGTTCAAGAAAACTTTTTATCACATGCAAGGTTATACACTTATCAGAAGTTACATGGAGCTCTTGTTTGGAACACAGCAAGAAACAAATTTTGTATGTTTATACTGTTATTAAGTAGACAGCTATATTAAGCGCTGCTCACTGCTCGGTGCTCTGACCTATCTGTAACGTGTAAAGTAAGGGAATTCTGGTTATATCCTGCCAGTGCTGATCTACCAAGCAGAGCAAATGTAACCTGGCCCTTTGTTTTGGTGATAGACTCTTGGGTTTGAACAGTGTAACTACTGCATGTGGGTTAGAATGAACATTATCACAAACAGCTCAGCCTCCTGTCTGACTCCTCATTTGGTTTTCTTCTGCTCCCATGTGCCTTTTCTACTAGTTAAATTAAAGAGAAAAACACGTATCTCTCATCTCACTGCTAAACTTCATCACCTGGTGTGGAGGTGTCATAGAGACTTCGACATGCTGTAAATCATAACGGTCCAACCTGATCAGGAAGCTAAGAACTATAGTTTAGAAATAACCTTTTCTGGGGCTGGTGAACTCATTTTTTAATTAAGGATTATGATCAAGCATGTATCTAGCAATGACTTTTCAATATCACGTAAAAAGCCCAAACAGTCCCTTTAAAAACTGTGGAACATGCAAACCAGTGCATCCAAGTCCATCCCTCCATTTGCTGGAAAAGGGTCCCACTGTTCATATGCCCATTTAAGTGGCCAAGCACGAAACCTCAAAACTTGCTAGTGACTTTTCCATTGGTGTGTGAATGTGATACTGATTAGCACTGTGCATGGACACTATAGTCTCCCCTGTAATCGGTGCATCAACATAGTATGAATGGGTGAATGTGATATGTAATTTAAGAGCGTCTTAAATAGCCAGAAAACCAGAGAAACAGGTTAAAAAAGATAGTCTATCTCCCGTTTGAAAATAACACTGAGAACGGAAAAATACTGCAAAAGTAGAAGTCAACAAGATCTGTAGGCAGCAGTGGTGAATTCTTGTATCTTGCTGAGCGTACATTATAAATAATAACAGGTAGTTTTGATACTATTCAAGTAAATAACATTTTCATTTCACTTTGTCAGGACAAAAACGAAAACTATCCAGAGAAAGCACAATAATTTGTGTTGAATCTGTATTTCAGGAAGAAAACAACTCTGAGTATTTTTCTCCCCCAACTGTGGAAATGACTGGCTTTTTTCTTTGACTGAATCACAAAGAGCACAATCTTGATGGCTCAAATGAGAGTGCTGATTTAAAATCAGAGCAATTTACTCTTACTGTTTGTGTTGGCATTTGGTTTGAAATTTCTTATTGCATGAGATCTCTTGGGGATGAGGTGATAAGTTTGAAGGGTTTAAATGACTTTTTTTTTCCCGTGGCAGGGCTGGAATGCACTGTGCCTTTGAAAGATTTTTACATTCACATATTGCATTAAAGTTTTATGAAGGTTACAAGCTGATTATGCAACCTCAACTTTTTACAGCCATCGTGAAAAATACACGCAGAATGCTAATATAGCCAGCTGATCCATATCATACATTGATTTCAGGGCAACTTTATCTTCTCTTTTGCGACACTAATTTCCACTTCTTCTCTTTCTCTGTAAGCCAATAAATTTTACTCATGGGTAGAAACTGTGAAAAAGCATTGGCTCACCAGGGTGTCAAAGTTGATACGATTATGTTGGTTTTCCACCCAGGAAGTGGAGTCCTGTTGCGGCCCGTCTTCACCAAACAACCCGGCAGTGTGGTGTTTCCCCTTCAACCTGGCGAGAACCGCAGGGAGGTGGTGTTTAGCTGTGAGGCCCAGGGACACCCACCACCCTTCTACAGGTAACACCTGAAGGCATGGCTTTGTGCACACTGTTTGCTTTTTGTCACGCAGGTCCAGGAAATCTCCCAAAGCTTTCAGGAGCGACATTTGTCTTAAAGCCCACGCGAGACTGATTTTGTTGCCTTGGGAAATCTGGGGATTTGTGGACCTTACGGCTCACTGCTTCTAACTGCCTGCAGTGCTTAGCTTTGCTGTCAGTCATGGAAAATTTTTGAATGATGAGTTAATTTGGCTCAGTTGTTCTTATTTTACATTTTCATTGGCAGTCAGACATTAATCCCCTGTAGAATACACTCCTACAGCTTTCTGTCAGTAGTGTCTCTGATCGCTGAAAAGATCAAGTGACCCAAGAAAATCAAGATCCAAAAATCTCCTGCTATCACAGCCATGATCAACCTAAGAACTCTAGTGGAGTATGTTTCAAATACAAGACACGACTCTGCAGAAGTTGTCTTTCCATATCTCAGCTTTAAGCCTGCTCCAGTTTTATGTACAGCTTCACTGCCCAAGGCTGCACAGACTCCGCTACAGGGCATCTGATTTGGAGGTTATCACTACATGATAAACATCATTCAAAGCACTTTATGAACTGAGGTGCAGGGAAACAGTTGCTACCTCTTGGCCCTTGAGGTTGAGCGCCTCTCTTTGCAATTGTGTTGAAAACAATCTGAAGCCCAGTTCTACTCCTGCTAAAATGATGACAAATGAAAACAAACGACAAACGCTGATTTGCTTTTTAAGTGCATCAAGTGCATAAGCTATTAATTCATAGTCTGTCAAATGGGGCCACATAGCTGTTGTACTCCTGTCAGTGTAATTAAATGCAAATTGCAAAGTCAAGCATTTAATGTGTAATAGGTTGAAACGATCCCTCATAACATCAGCATATGTGGCCGTTAATGTAGCTTGAAGATCCTTGGTGTTATGCCTAATGGGCACAAATTGAAATGAATGTACAAGATCTTATCACTTGGATCTGCTGGAATACTTATAAGCAATCAGTCACTATTTTACTGTCTGGATAGACTTTATTTTTTTTTTTTTTTGTAAGAAAAACACTACATGAGTTCAAAATCTCAGAGTTTTTGCCTCTGAGAGCTCAAGTTCTGAGAGCGTGCCCAGCTCCCTATCAAATCACATTTTTCTCTAATTAGCCATTTAATTACAGCAAGAGTCACCAACTGTGGTAGCTGATAATCCATATTAAGATGTGATTTTCAGATTGATAATATGCTGTTTGCATATAACATTTTTATCCCTCTTTATAACTTGCCTGATATTGATATAGACACATTGCTACAGTGTTGGTTCAATCAGCATGTGTCACACTTCTGTAACTGCCGCTGTGATTTATTTCCTTTTTTTCCAAACAAAGGTCACTCATGCCAGCTTTTAAAATGAGTTTGAAGCATTTTGGGTCCTTTTGAGGTTCAGCAGCAGGACACCATATGCTGAGTGACTCTTCACTGCTGAGTATGAAGGCAGCTCTATTTCAGGGGCGCCAAGGACAAATTAATTTGTCTAAGACTACCCAATGACCGCTGCCACATAAAGCCCCCTCTCCAACTTGTCACCATGGCCCCTTGATTTGTCTCATCTGGAGCTCTTGGACAAGTTCCAGCTGGAAAAACCGAATCATTAAATCAATCTAATCAGCCAATCTGCCGTTGAGCACCGCTTCGTTGCATGTGTTCCCCATTCCCTCCTTCTTCAACCCTGCCTCTCACTCTGTCTGTCTCTGTCACAATCTTTACCACTGAAAACAGGGAAGAAATGCAGCCATAAATACACTCACACTCCTGTCTGGTTGGAAGCGGTAAAATCTAATCAAGACCAAGGAGCTAACATTCAACCTAATTGAGCTGTTTTTCTTCAATGAAAAGCTCTTACTTGAAATTCTCCTTCTGCAAGTGTCACTTTTCTTGTTAGTCTGTGTTTACCCTATTCTTTTCTCTCATTTTCTTCCCTTTGAATGTAATTTGGTTTGAGGATGAAAGTGCTGTTTGCCAGTTATAATGCAGATAGTTCAAGCGACCTATTCTTTTAGTTGAGTGTATCTGAGGATGTTAAGAAAGCCTCAAATGACTGTTCCATTTGTTTTCTTCAACTTTACAGTAAATAAAACATTAACCTGGACATCATGGTCACATGTTTTTTTTTTTTGTTCAAAAGGTTATCATCAAAACAAGGAGTGGAGGTTATGAGCCGTGATGGTTGCAAAGTAAAAAACACTAAATATGAAGCCCCACAAACATCGAGTCCAGCTCAAAGGTGACTGCTTGCAGTTGCCTTTTAGTGATCTCTTTCTTCTTTCTCACCTACACTCACAAACACACACACACACACACACACACACACACACACACACACACACACACACACACACACACACAATCACTGGGTGAACCAATTATTCAAAACAAGAGGTTTAATCAAAAAACTCTATTATCGTGTGCTTTGCATGTAGCTATTTTGTTCTAGCAGTCCTGGTGTTTGGCCATAGCTCCTGATAATGACTGTGATTGGAAGGAAGGGAGGCTTTAGATTTCTGGTGAAAGGGTGATGGACAAACACTCTGAAAAGAAAAAAAAAGGAAACGTCAGAGGAATATGGAGCATTTGATTTGTTTGAATGAGTTGTTTCTGAAATGAGAAAGCCTGAATAGAACTGAACAGTCTTTTGAAATTACTTTTGCTGATTGCTTCTCATTTCAGTCATAATCATTTTGGTTGTGCTGCAACTCAGTGATATTTCTGTGAGTTCCTGCTTTATACAGGATAAGGGCTGTTTGGTCACAGTTTAGACTGCTGGGTTGTCACTATATTACATAAATTAGGCTTTGAGCCATATGGCCGGGTGTTTTTGCATCAGCAGCAGTCTGTATAAACAATTCACCAGCATTGATAATGAGACACCAAGCACATGGGTATGACAAAATACAAAGCAGCTGAACTTTCTCCACTAAGGAATCTTTATTTACTGTTTTATCATGTTCTTACTTTCACAGGTGGAAACTCAATGACTCTTTCATCGTGCCCAGACCTGGGTCACGTTACTCTCTCATGGGAGGAAACTTACACATCAGCCATCTGAACAAAGAGGGAGATGTTGGCGTCTATCAGTGTCTGGCATCAAACTCTTTTGGCACCATTGTCAGCAGAGAGGCCAGTCTGCACATTGCATGTAAGTCCATGAAATTTTTTACCAACAGCTTGACATTTTACACTGATAACTCAGAAAAGCAGAACACGAGGTTGTTAAAAAATGTATGGGCTCCTTTATTTTGAGCATTTGTGTTCTTTATGGTTACATTAGTTCACTTCAGATGAGTTGCCTTCACCTTAGTTCAACTGCAGTTGTTTGAGTTGGGCTCAGTCTTTGTTCGGAAAGTGAAAGTTTCTCTTTAAACATCTGATGCTGTGGTTCACTGAAATTATAATGACCCAGTAGGATTTGCTGGAAATTGTTTGTTGTCAGACCTGATCTTCTCTAACAAACAAACAACCAGCAACAAGAGACTCTTATAGTGTGCTGTTGCTGTTTAAAGTTATTAATGAGAAAAGGCAAATTAACCAGCCATGTTTCTCTTACGTTATGTTTTTCTCCTTTAACCCTGATTAAAGCTGTGCTGCTCCTGTTTACTCTGACTGGTGGCTCTCAGCTCCTCACTTCCCTGTGATGATTGTGTGTTGGGCCTTGACAGATCCCGTATAGTTGATGGTTTACAGCCTTCATCCATCACAGTTTATAAGAGCAGAGTGTGAGGCATCTCTGATGGCAAGGTGAACTTGAGACCTCCACTGTTGATGGGCAGCTCATATCAAATGACAGCCCTGATATCTGTGAACAGATGGTGCGGCTAGATTGAATTCTGATGTCTGTTTCTGTGCCATTGCAGACGCACAGATGATCCTTGGCAGAGAGAGCACCAGAGGTATCCATCTAGCCAACATTTGGTGCTTCTTTGTCACAAAGCAGCATTAAATCTTCGGCATATAGTGCAAATTGGTGCCTGGAGTCGCTTGAAGGCTGTTGATCATATTCACATTTCCTATCAATATTTCGCCGCCTGACTCGAACTGTATGTCATCCTGATTGGTCTCATCCATTGCCTGAGCCTGACCTGGGACCAGCTGCTTTTGTCAACGGATGAGGACAAGCATCAGTGCTGATGTGTCATACATCTTATTTATTGCTCTTGGTTTAACTTAATTAAGTGTGCTGTATGATTGAGTGGGCCTCAGGTCAAGGGAATAATTCATGGAGGAGCAGTCTGTTATGAAAGTCAGGATCGTGTCATTTGTAACAGACTCTGACTCAGAGTGGCTCAATATTCTCTTTCAAACACCAAGGGGCTGGCACCTCCTGTGGTCTTGTAATAACTCTGTGAAACAAAGACCAAGGTAAAGACTATTAATAAGAAAATATAGGGATCTACGATATGTGCTGCAGGTAATTCTATCAAGGCTGGCAGCCTAAACTAAAGCACTGTTGCAGAAACCAAATGTAAATCAGTGACCACAGATTGTTAATTAGGCAATCTAATGTATTATCTTTGTTAATTGTAAAATCTATATTTGGTCACTCATTCATAGAAGTTTTTGGTTGGATTGTGAGATCAATAGCTTAGATTTGTACCGACAAATGATGACCCATAACAGTGAATTTGTGTTGCATGAATGTGCTGTGCATTCATAATGTTAGCCCACATTTTTAATCCTCTGAAGGACAGATGATATAACGGTGTCTGTTACCATCTGGCAGGGGCTTAAACCTCTAAAAGTATAAAGGTTCTCCATCCTGTTGACAATACAGACTTAAATGTTTAAAAGGTTCTGCTTGCCTGCTGGGAGTGCTGGAAGGAATAATCTAGTTGGTTACTGAGCCAGATTGCGTTTCCTAATCTCTATGGGATATTTTTGGTATAAGTGAAAGGATTTTCACTGATACAAGATGCAACATTTCACAAGAGATTACAAGGCCAGCTATACGGGCAGAGCACATTGGATGCAGGACTCGAAGAAGGAGCATGCTATAGCCGAGATGCTGTTCTGCTTATAGAGCCACAAGGGTAACAACGTGTTTAATGGAGGGTGAAATAGCTGTATTTATGAAAGCAATGCAGGATGCAACTCCCTTGTATCTTGGTGCTCATGATTTCTTCTATCAAATTTGGTCCTGTTATTGCACATAATTTGCATTTTTTCCTTGCCAGAGTCCAACCTAACTGCCTTATCTGAGTAATTACTTTGCAAGATTCTATCGTTTTTTCACTTCTCTAATTTCCATCAGTTTGGTACTCTCTATTCATTGCTTTTGCTTCAGGTTAAAATTAAGTCTTTTTTTTCACTGGAGAGCATCTGAGGAAAGGACAATAATGTGTACCATCAGTTATGTACGTCTAAGTTAAATTATAGTATCTGAGCTTCGGATCTCTCTTTAGGGATGAAGTTGGTGGCATTTTCTGTGCACAGCACCTCTCTGCGGTGTTGTGATTGTCTGTGCTGTTATAATTAGAGCCCTTTGATATTTATCACTCCTCAAACTTCATCTGTCACTCTCTGTTAGTGGTTCCCTGCATGGTGCTACTCTGAGAACAGAAGAGAGGAGAGGGGAGGAGAGGGAAGACAAAATTAGATAAATGTGGAAAAAATTAATAAATAAAACAAATACACACAGAGAGATGCAGATACTATTGGATCATGATGGGTTACAGCATGTACATGGTTTGCAGATTCAGAGAGATTGTTATTTTAGCACACTTTCTGTTGCATTTTACCTATGATCAGACATGGATACATGTTGAAGTTTATGCACAGGCGAATGTTGAATGCGCAAAAGAAACTAAATGTCAGCCACATCAAATCCATTGTGCTGTTATGGTGTACACACTGAGAATGGCAAAACAACAATTATCACGCTTCCTCCAGGGTTCCCAGGGTTTTTTAATATACAGTGTATCCAGAGCAGCAGAGCCCTTCTGTCTCTGTCGGTGGCCGATTACATGAGCAGGTGCTCCTCAAAGATGGTGAACAGGAGGACAGAGTCTCACTCATTTTAAAATTTTAACTGCTGTGAAGATGAGAAATGCACAGACAGTCTCAGTCTGTGTGGAAAAAAGAGACCCACGGTGAAAGTCCTGTCATCTCTTTTTTTTTTAACATATCAATTTAAAGTCAACTCAAGTGTAATTATTTAGAATATGATCAAGATAATGTATAAGATGCTAACATGTATCACACAAATAATGCAGAACAAAGAGTTGATCTTGGAGCGATTGAAATACAACATGAGGTTAGGCTTACATGTGTACTATAGCCTGTTGTGTTGAACTTTCAGGCTTGTAGATAATTTCTTTTTTGCTTTTGCAAAGTCTGACTTTTTTTAAGAGCATTGAATTGTATTGAAGTCAATTGATTTGGTTTCAACTTTACTTTTGAGAACTCTTTCCAAAACTTGGTTGAACTTCTCATAATCTCAACAAAAGTGTATAACTTAAACGTAAGTTAGTTTGACTCAAAATTCAACCAATCATGGGATAAAACTTGTCTTACAATGCTGACTAAATTCCACTTTATGTGCCTCTGGCTAGTTTCAATAAATTTTACTACAATCATACTATCAGGGAGGTTGACTGCAGAGATGATTAATAGTGGATGAAAGATAAGTTTTCTGATTTTTTGTGATTTTAACAGAAAAACAAAGTTTAATGTCAAAAACCAAGAAAAGAGAACAGAGAGACAGTAGAAGTTATGGTTTTACTAAACAATTCAATAAATAGATTAATAAGTACTGCAACTTGTATAATATTTCTGTGACAATTGGACACTGATCTGAATAGCCTGAAAGTGTTTATTGTAGAAGCAGCAGAACACTTAATTTTTAATTTTTCTTTATCTTTTTTGTATTTTGCCTCAAGGCTCTGACCTTGTTATTCCTTTCAATTGTATTACATTCAGATTTTTAGGGAGTGATCAGATAACAGGTTAAACCCTCAGTGGTGGCCTACTAGTAGATGCTGTGAAGAGTTGTGAGGCTGAAAATGTGAGCATACCACTGGCGCAGGAGTGGCAGGACATCTTGCAGCTTTAATAGATTGCTAAATTAGGTGTTTACATTCCTAAGGGGATTTTGAGATGACAAGTGTAAAACATGTTTACATATGTATATTTACCCAAACTGATTTACTTTGAAAAGCTGAATCAGTTACTTTTCCCTATTCATATACACCACTGAATTTTCCACCAGATTTGTATTATGTAGACTACATACTGGTGTAAAAAGACGACCTCACCTCTCTCCTCAAAACTAATGTTTGGCTTTGAGTAAGCTTTAAATAACAGCATGTAAAGAGCTTTTCTGAAATGTCCCCGTGTCTTTAATTTGTAAAAGCAGGACTCCACAGACTGAATTCAGTGAATCATGCTTATTTCAATGGGAATAATGACACCAATGTTCTTTAAATTGGTTTTTCTCATATTCTACTTTACAGATGAGGCTTTCAGTGAAGTTTTGATAAACTTTGGCGTGCTGCACAAATGTTTCTCTTTTAAATAAGTATAACATGCTCTGAGGACTACAGCTGGCTTTTCACGGAGGCTCTGGACCCCGACTGACAGTGACTCTCACACCCCCCACAGCCACTACAAGTAACATTAATGTAGGGTCAACCCACATGACTAACTGCATCAGAGTAATGCTCATCTCATGCAATTTATCACTACTCATGGAACTTTATGCTGCGTAAAATTAATCCTTACTTTATTTTTTACTTATTGCCGAATGTTTTATCCAACTCTGCAGGAAAACAATGCAGCATATTCATTTATAAAACTTTTCTGGAACACTGGCTATGTTCATATGGTGGGCATTTTGTTCAAATCCCATTTTCATGACGGGGTTTCCTCTTTTAATGATCTCCTTTTATCAAGAGGAGTTTAGAAACTGACTGAGGGGGCAGTATGCTTTCCCATTTTGTAGACATGGATATAAAGTAACAATGTTGGATGAGCATGTCAAAATGTTATAGAAAACTCTGACAAACTGCTCAAAAGAATCTGTCCTAAAAACAGCGCTAGATCTTCACAAGACTTGCTGAAGTAATGAGATCATTGTGTGAGGATTGTCCTCACTGGTTGGTTCAGGGGCAGGCATCAAGCACCAACATCCGCATGTAGCTCTGCCCCTAACAGGCCCAGAGAGTGTTGGCCAATCAGAAGGTAGGGGGCTTTTGGAGCCAGGAGCCTTAAAGCGACAGCAGCTTTTATGAGGTGTTTTTTTTTTCTAACACCAGTGTTGGAAAATTTGGTTTTTAGGGCTGTTAATAATGTAAAACTACAGTACGGTTAACAGAGGAATGGCTTAAAGCCTAAAAGAAAAATGAAAAAACACAACACCCCCTCTCTAAAATGTTGACTCATTCTTACCTGACATTAGATTTAACTATACAGTTCAGGGTCTCCTTTGCCTTTTTTTCTGATATAAAGTGCCAAATGTTTTCAAGAATTGACACTGCACCACACTGTGCTGCAGGCTGGTTGAGCACCAAGTAGCTCTTCTACTTCTTCTTCTCTAAAGCCCATTTCCTGTGTGATGTTAGCATGTTTGCCAAGTGTTTGTGAAGGTTTTCTTCTGGCGCTCCATTTTCCACCCACACTAAGCACACATACAAGAGAGTACACATTTATTGACACCGTCCTTGAGCATAGTATAGCAATGATCATTTTAAAGGCAATGACAATAATGTTATGTTGTATGTGCTGCACTTTTCAGACAAGGGTTCACAAGAGTTCTCCAGGAAATGGAGATGGCATTCAAAGGCAAGATGTGAGGGTTTAAAATGATAAGTCTCAGACAAGAAAAGATCAACTGAACTGAGGTTTCTTCTCAGTTCAAGTCAAGCTTACTTTATTTGTGAAATACATGCCCAACTTATTAATGACTTTGAACCATAGCTCAATCATGTTCTATTTTAAGTTTATCACATTAACAATACCCTTTAATCATGTTTCTTTATGAGTTTTGAAAGAAATAAATGGCTAGGTAGAAGGAATTTGTGTAATAGTGGCACCACAAAGACAAAAAAATGTGAATGCCATCCTTTAAAAATGGCTCTAAGCGTCTCCTCATTTACTGTCTGACTACAGCTGGGTGGGCAGTGACTATTGCTTTTCCCACTAATCAGCAGCCCTGGCTTTATTTAACTTTGTAGCTTTGAAATAAAAACCTAACTTTGAGAAAAGATTAAACAATGGGAGAAAACTCCCTGAAAAACACCACAAACATGCTCATGGCCTGCAGCATATCTTCATAGATTAGATCTTGTTCTCCTATTTAATGGACACTGTATTTGTCACCCTGACACTCAAGGTTTCAGCTTAATAAAAACATCTTACAACTTCCCTTTGCGTTCTGTATCCTCTTTCACCTATCAGGATAAGTCATCAAAGCTTGGCTTAATGAATTCAGATGTTGGCACGTCTTTGTAACATCGGCTGCATAAAATACTCAGCCAGAACCTGTTTGCCAAGTTGCATCAGAAATATAAAGAAGAACATTTTATTAAAAGAAATGACACCATGGAACGAGCACTTCAAATAAAAAGCATGTTGGAAAGTTTTTATAACTCTTTATACCTTTTGTTCGGCAGTGAGGTGACAAATGTTACCACATCCTAAATTGCCCTCAAGCTGATACTCCTACAGAATGGCTTCAATTTTTCTTCTCTACTATCGCCTCTCATTCATTACAATGGGTCACATTGATGTAGCTAGCACAAAAATGCAAATTCCCATCCAATTTCATGGATCTGAAAGCACTCAAAATAGCCTGAACCCTGGCATGGGGAAGCACATGGAGGTGCAGAGCCGTGATAGGCTTGATAAGATGATCCACGGGGTGCAGAACAGCTTGGGTTGTCAGGCATTGTTGGCTTTTAGTGTGTCTAGCTCATTTACGCCCCACCATACTCCAAAGGAATATTGATTAGGGGAGCTTCTGCCTGTGAGTTGAACTACTCTGATATTTTCTAATATGTGAGTCTGGGTTTTAGAGAGGACCTGGGTCTGATCCAGTATGTTTTACACAGAATAAAACAATATATCACAATTTTTCAGGGAGAAAGTAGACCTGCCCAGTACTGCACATTTTGGAGCAGATACTTTACATTAACTACCTCATTCCAGTGTGATGTCTCTGCTCTCCTTTTGAATCTGAGATCATTTCTCAGCTGTACTAAGCCAACAAAGTTAAATTTCAGCCTACTTCAGATGACATAAAAGAAATTGGCATTGAGATACAAGAGTTGTGTGTTTTTACCAAGCGGCAACCTCCGATCTGAAAAAATGAGACAACGCGGAAGTGCTATGAAGCTGCTGTTCCTCCAGTGACCGCTTGAGGCTGGCTCCAGAAGCACCGGAAGTACTGTACAAGCAGACAGGAAAAAGGCCATTTTCAGAGCCGAAATAGGCGTATTTAAAGCCTGGTACAAACTCCATCTCCCGTCTGGATCGCTAATTTTGCTAACGGCACACACTGTGAGGGGGGTGAATTTTTTTCTAACTCGGCCGTTTGGAAGATATTAGGATCGAGAGCTTACCCAATCAGAGCCACAGCTCAGATCACGTGACTGACGGGCGCCCAATAGCTGTGAGTTTGGGCACTCGTCACTCGTCCCATTTCCAATATGGCCGCGCCCGTCGTTTAGCCTCAAAACAGAGCTGCAGTAACAGACGGGTGATGTCACGGAGACTACGTCCATGTTTTATACAGTCTATGGTTTTTACAAGTAGAATACTGCTATGCTTTACATGTATGCTTGTGGAAGCGCATTGATAATGTATGTAATATTGTTAACTGTATATTCATGACCTAAATGTGTGAGAGAATATTATTGTACCTGAGAAGCACTGTGTCAGCGTGACCCAGAACAACATGCAAAGGAAAGGTGGGAGAGTAGCTGAAAACAGGATTTTGCCTGGGCAGGCTGTCCAAAAAGAATACTCCAGGGATCAAGTGAGGTTAGGCCATTAGTAATAATTATGGTGAGAAATTTTGCAATTGAACATTCCCATAAAAGCAGGATATAAGATAGGCTAGAACTTCTGGCTGGTCACCAAGATTCATTGTTATGGATGTTTTGACAGGATACAGGTAATAGGGCAAGAGTTGAATAAAGACACGAGGCCCATCTTCCATAGCAACGAAAAGGAAGTAAACAGAGAGCAATGATGTCGTTGAAACCCTTTATATGGGAAAGACAACTAGGAAGAGTAGAAGTCCGTTTATCTTGATGTTGTGAGCTGTGATGTGTTGAATCTTCAATAAAGATCCCGCAAGAGGCTGCAAGCTGAATTCCGTGTCCGAGTCGTTCATGTCTTTGTACTCAATCTGGGAAATCCTCAAAATGCTAAAGAAAGTTGTTCTTCTTTAACTGTTATGAAAATTGTTTGAAAAGTTTTGTTGGTGACATCCAACATCCAACATCCAGATCACTAAAGCACACACCATGGTGTTATGTCTACAATGTGACAGCTGGCAAAGCAACACAGATCTAGGCTATGATGGCTGTTTTTGCTTTTATATTGAAAAATATAAATACATTGTTGACTGTTCAATTTACCAGTGTTTCCAACTTATTTCCATTAAGTAACAAAAAAACAAAACAAAAAAGGGAGGTAGTGACGAGATCCAAACATGATATGTGGTAATGGGTATTTATGAACGAACCCATTTTAGATGAATTGTAAGAAAAACGACGGGGTCGAGATAAAACCCCGAACGTCCTTTTTCAGACCAATTCAACCCCTCCTCTATAAAAGTAAATATGCCCCTACTCACACAACGCTACATATACATCTCACCACATGAATCAAAAGCACTTCAATCTCTTATGCCATGTTTCACAATTTATGAATGAGCAAGGACTGTTTAAAAAACTAAAGAGGGGGGAAAAATCTTGTTTAGGCAAGTGATTTTAGATTCAGGAATACATTTTAATCCTCATTTTAACAAGGTTGCAAACATTTCATTGTACCATCTTGGAAATATTGATAGAGTCAGACCATTTTTTATTTCAAAAAGATGCTCAAATCTTATCTCATGCTTTTATAATCAGTCACAAAGACCATTGTAAATAATTATTTGCCAGTTGATCACAAAAAATGTCTCCAAATCTGCAGCTCATTCAGAATACTGTTGCAAGTTTCAATATGTGAAAAGAAAAGAGACCTTCTTTCCCATAGCTCATCACTGGCTCCTGCTTTCATTTAGAATGGTTTTTAAGGTTCCTCTTCTTTAATTTTTCTTTATTTGTTTTATTTATTCATGTTATTTTTTACAGAAAAATGTTTCAATTATCACAGTCTCCTGTCTTCTTGAAGCACTTAGTGCTGTATGAAAGGAGATTTATGGTTAAAGTTAAATTGAATTAAATTAGCTATATGTGTAAAATCAGCCTTAGAGTCGCAAAGATCTGCTCTGTAAACTTCCCCTAAAAACCATTTATCAGTTTTATACATTTTCTAATCTTGCCAACACCTGACATATGTGGTTGTATGCATGTTTATACTTTGTTTACATATAGTTTAAGTTTGTACAACTTGCACACATAACTAGCATTTAGTTTCATTCTCTCTCCTCACAGTTTCTCATTTTCCTTCGTTTTAAGTTCAATAATTTCTCTGCATTTTTCCCTCTGTCATAAAGCACAGTGCAAAAGCTGATTTTGACAAGTACCATATAAATAAAAGTTATTTCTTGGTGGATGGCATTTTCGAAATAGAGTTGTCCGAGTGTTGGAATAAATCAGGGAGCAGAGTCCTGAAGCAATGCAAATAACAGACTTGGAATGAATTAGAGATACAGGAAAGTACTCAGACATGCACAGACCTATGACTGTCTAAGGAACTGCACACAGACTGTACACACCAACCGTAGACTCTGTTTTCTGCAGCAAATCTGAAATAACATATGGTGTGCTGTAGATTTTTCTCTAACCAAACGACTCCCAACATAAAACCATTCAGAATCATTGCTGCTGCAGCTGCTGGGACAAACTGTCTGACTCAGCAGGTATTGTCCCTGCCAGTGCAGCTATGGTTTAATATGTTATCAGATAGCTTTTTAGCCTGCCTGCTAAGCCAAGAGAGTGTGTTGAAGGGGGTGATAAATATGGCATAGATAAAAAAAAGACTCCTTCAGTTTGAGTTTCATGGGTCTACAATGTCATGTTGAAAAGTATATTGACTTTTTAAAAAATGGGAGGATTGTCATGCAATTTAAGGGTTTTTTTTATGTTTTTATTTTTCTATTTTAAGTCATGGTCTCCAGAGGATCATCCTTCAAACTTTGTTGATCTCTTCCCTCTTAGTCTACCATAACTGACAGCTTGACATTTGTGAGGGTTTTTTTTCACAACAGTCTTTCTGACATGTCACAGTAAGGAAAAGTCAGTCTAAGTGATACATTGAGTGATAGCTGAGTTCATTCAGCTGTTGGAGTTTAAGGGCACGCTGGCTAACTGTTTCATGGGCCAGGCTTACTGGGACACTTAAATAGATCTGAATGTCTGCAAGGGGAAAAGATGAATTGCTATGAAACTTGGTTCAGACATTCGTGCACTCTTCAAGAAAAATTGTTGTGACTTAAACCCTGGTGCAGTTTGAAAAAGACAAATAACTTGAGAAAACAGAAATGTGTTCAAGCCGTTGGTTTATGACCAAATACCTTACAACTTTACTGTCATCCCCAGCTTTATTTTGTGCTTTCTGTTTTTGCTATCATCAGTACAGTGTGCTACCTAAGAAATATATTCATAAGAATACCACCAAAGCTGTGGTTTAAGTATCTTGCTTTAGACACTATTATTGCCTTATCTTTTATTGACAGCCAAATGTTTTCTTACCAGCAATCTGAGGTGGCTAATTTTCTCAGTAAACATGTATTGAAATTCTGACTTACCACCTCTGAGTCTGAAGGTAAACGAAAACACTTGGAATAACAGTCAAAATAGGCAAACACTACTATAAATTAATTCATAACCTCTGTGGGTACACAATATCAAATTGACTTTGTTATAGCAGAGTTATATTCAGAGCTAGAACCAGCTTTCATTCCTGCTCACAAACTAATGTCTACCTGTGACTACTACTGATGCCTGTCCTGGTCACAAACTGCAAAGCGTCAAATGTTTAAATGCAAGTTTGCAGGCACAGCCCTCATCTGACTATCTATATCTCAGTCTTTTTGTGACAATACTTCTGCCAAACTGCTCTTTAAATCAGTAGACGTTTATCATAGCACTGCGGCAGTAGCCATTAACCAAAGCTACAGTTCCAGATAGCAGTGGGTGGCTGCAGCTTAGGCACAACATCTAAACAAATAGATAAAACATTTCTCTTACTGACCGGTCATACAGGCGCTGAGTGGTGCACATCCCAAGTTTTTAACAAGGTACAAAATAATGCAGCAGATTCTAGCTTTACTTGAAAACAAGTTTTAAATACAGATGTGAAATCAGTTTGCAATAAAGGTAAAATGTGTTTATTTTTTCTAAAACTGCTTCAGGGCGGGGTGCCAGTTTAGCTTAGCAGCTATGCACGATGAGGTTAGCCCTGGAGCAGTTCAAATCCAACCTGCGGCCCCTTTCCCACACGTCCCTCCTTACTCTCACCCTGTTTCCTGCCCTCCATGAATAAAGGCTTAAAAAAGCCAGAAAAAAAATAACTTAAAAAAAAGAAAGAAATTGCTCGAGGGGGACATTGTAGCACAAGATGAGATGCAAGTTTACTTCAGATAGAACTACATGAGCAACATCAGATAATAATTGTTTTAACATGCAGTTCTGATATATACAGCATAAAAAATGTTAAATGAATACACATCTCAAATTCATTATGGAGCTTTTGCTCATCCAGAGGGATCTATATATGGGTTGTTGGTCCAGAGGGAGCCTATGTGTGCTGAATCTGTTCATGCACAGTGAAGATTTATGCGATTGTTATCCATGGATCAGCCATAGATTTACAATTGGCTACTGAAGCATACACACAGTCTGTTTGCTGCAGATATCCAAAGAACAAAATGATCTTCTAATTAATTTGTGAAGTCATAGAGGAGCTTTCATTTGTGCACCAAAAATAAGACTGCTTTCAGTTGTAATAATGTTATATTGTTCTGCTCGATGCAATATTCCATTACTCAATAAGGTCTGCAAAGATCACGTACTGTATTTATTATGCTGAGAATCACCCTGCTGTGGTTGTACACAGGAGGTGTCAGTTTTGCATTCTTCCTCCCTTGTTTTGAATTCAGTCTTGATTATGTCATTATATGGCAGTCGCATAGTTGGCTGCAATGCCAGCGATATCTCTAAGAGCCACAGCAGGCAAGAAAAGCCGAGTGTTCAAGGATTGCTGTCTCTATTTGCTTTCTCTCAGCAGGTTGTCAACAAGTAATCGGTCTCCATACAAATGATGTTTCAGTCTTAGTCATTTAATTGTTGCGGGTCCGTGTGCAGTGGATGAAACACAGAAAGTGATAACAATACGCAGTTCCAATTAAATTCACTCATGTGTGACTTATACTTGAGGAATTGCTTTCTGCTCCAGTTAGAAGTGTTTTGGACTTTACAGCGCTTTGTCTGCATTTATGCACACATATCATGGGTGTTTCAAGGAAATATGCAAAAGTTCTGCATCATATGGCACCGGCAAACTCCAGATAGAAGCTTTGTTGTACCAGGATATGAAATTATTGAGCAGCCATAGATATGACTCGTAGTGCATTTATATCTCTCTCTAAACAACAGGGTATAACCCGTGTGCTTCCTGTGTGCTTATGGATTTTTGGAGAAATGAATTGATTATTTTGCTTTATTGCTTTTGTGTTTTGGCAAACAGACCTGGAGAACTTCAAGACTCAGAGAAGAAGTCCAGTGAGAGTTCGTGAAGGTCAAGGAGTGGTCTTACTGTGCGGCCCACCTCAGCACTCAGGAGGTAAGATGGCTTATTTTCAGTGTTTTATCATCACCATCAGACTTTTATTTCGACCACTCTTTTGTATGAGCAATCATTTATGCTGCAGCTTAGTAAACACTCATTGAAAGTGAGTAATCAGTCTCACTCAGTAATAGGAACACCAAAGTATACTATCACTTCTCTCATTTCTTATCTACTCTATGTTTATCTGGACAAAGTGGAAGTCATGTTTGCACTCTCCCCCTCAGATCTCCTGGCTGTTTGTTTGTGTTGTTGAGGTCAGTGGAGTGAGTCATTTTTACTTTGGGACACTCTGGCCTGTCAGCCTGATTTTCAGTGGGGGCGAGGAAAAACTTTGGCATGCCAGCTGAAGAGGCTGTCTGTGGCTGGGGCCCTGCCAGGCTGAGTAATAGAGCTTCTCTCTGAAGGTGCTTTGTTTGCTTCTCATCAGCCCTCTGCATCCATGACACTATCAATGGGAGTTAGCATCCAGTGCTATTAACTCCTACACAGGGGTCTGGAGATGGGCTTTTTGTTCTGGCAGCCAGCAAGGCTTGATGTAATTATCCACAGTAGGAGAATAGGGATGTACGACAACATCCTGCACACAGCAGGCGGTGAGGTTGGAGTCGAGATGGGTGGGGTTATGTTTGTTTTGAAGTCAGCTGTAAAGGCATCTTTAAAGCATAACTCTATGTTTTAGTTTTATGGCAAGTTCTGTTTGTATGTCACTGGGAAATGTTGGAACAAATGGTGTTTACAATTGGCTGAATTGGAATCCAGGGTGTAATTTTAGGACACATTTGTTAAAAAAATCTGCAAGCAAGTGTTAAGGAACAGAAAAGAATAAACTTCATTCATCCACAATGTGGAAAATAATCTTTGCCATATACAAAACTTGGGAGACCTTAGACAAACAACACACCATTTAAAGACAATCGAGTGTGAGACCCTATCGTTTCTTTCATTTTCACTTAACGTAATTTATCAACAATAAGAGCAACATTTAAAAGTTGTTGATAAATGTTTTAAAAAATGGAACATAAGCAATTTAGTTTAATGATCGGTTTCAGTAAATCCCTTTTAAACCCTGGACGGCCGGAGAGGTAACACATATGAAGCAAAGGGTCAGCAGCACAGCAAGGGATTATTTTTGGTGAATACAATATGCCAGGTGAAGCTATCTTTGATAATTTTTATTACGGTGGCCCCGAAGAGCAAATCATAACTACAAAAGAGAAAATGCAACAACAAAAAGAACAAACCCAAAGAGAAAGCATAATTACTTTAACTCCAACTGGAAAGAAAGGTTTAAGTTTTCTTTAATGTCATGATTTTACATTTGTTGATGTGTTTTCTGTTTTTGATGCAGTGTTTCTTTGAGGTTGTTTATCTTTTCTCTTATATGTTTCACTGTCTTTCATGTTGTGTTTTCTGACTTTTTGGGTTTTACAATTCAGGACCATCCTAGGAAAAACCGAGCTATAAGGGAAGTAGTTCATCACAGTTGAATGTTTTGAAGTTGAAGATTTTTGTTCTACACAAATTTGACATCATAGCATTTTGTTATGATACTGTTATAAATATTATAAAACTGATTTTGCCTACATGACCTGAGAAGTTTACATCAGTTTAAAAATAGATATGCAGCTTTGTTACCAACACCAGTATGACACTGAGAAGCATCTTAGGAATTAAAGAGGTGTTTTACAAGGTTTGGCTGCCGCTTTGAATGCCTGTTTCTATGCTGAACATAAACCACCGTCTTGTGCTTTTTTGTGTGAACTTATCTTCACTACAGTGTGAAACCATGTTGTTCAGCTCCAGTGAAACAGGGTACAGTGTTTTCATCCCACATGTACAACCCCCACAGTCGCCCCGCAATTGTAGAGCTTTGTTTGCATTATGTTGAAATGAGACATCTCACCTCTTGATGAAAGGAAAGCTGGAACAATGAGCCATATGTTTACATTTGGCATCCTCACAGTGCAGTTTTTTTCAAGACTCTTCCCCTGATGCATGGCGTCCAAATGCAAACACACAATCCAGCCAGCTTAAAACAAAGCAGCTGCATTTTTTTTGGCGTTTTGGGCTATAGTAGTAGTGTCATGCTCTGAGTGTAATTTGAGTTCAGCAGTTTATTCAGTATTTGAAGGGGAAGAGTACTTCTATAGTCAGGTGTGTGCATAATTCTGTCAAGTTTCCTCCCAGAAGCTTGATGAACTGTTTTTTCATAAATGTGACCTGTAGGCAGGCTAATGCTTGGAGGAGGAAGAGTATGTACTATATCTAAGTGAAGTGTCAGAGAGTGTACTGATCTGTGATTTAAAGCATTTTAGAGATGAGTTAGAGGTAACTGGGTGCTGGATGTCTTCTTCTCAGATAGATTGCATTACATACATTTTACACAAACACAAGAAATATTCAAGAGGTGGTGAAAATATGAACTTAAATTTATTTATTTGTTTTGACTTGTGTTGGCACAGCTGAATGGATAAACCTGCAGTCACTCTTGAGTACAACAAAAAGGTCAAACCTATTAGAGTAATTCATTGCTATGTACTGTATTTAATGAAAATCTTAGATTTTTGATGTCATGGCACCCTGTTTTGTCTGTTTTTGTAACTGTAAGATGAAGAATTTGGGGTCAAGGTATACCAAGTCTCATTTTTCACTTTTCAGTGTTTTTTTAGAACAAGCTCCGACTCGTTCGTTTATGGCTAATTCCTCTTTTGTGAGAATTTTTTTTTTTGTCTTATTGGTGAAGTAATTGGAGAAAATTTCTCGACGTCTTGCCATTAATAAGTTGCACGAAGGACTTCTATTTTAAGTCACACTTTTCTTATTTGCCAAAATGTGAATTTTACCTGGCATTTGTATGTGGACACAAAGGGATTTTTATTTCAGAAGTCACAGGGGAGACGAATTGTTTCAAGATGAACTCTGTTCTTAAGATCAGAGAGATTTGTATTACTAAGAAGATTAAGGCCAAGGAAGGTTTGGACTTGAGGTCATTACTAATAATGACCTTTTGAAAGATTAAGAATTTCTGTTCCTCATTTCTCACAAGGGCTAAAACTGTGAATAACTTTGAGCAATGGTCCCATAACTCCTAAAGTGAACTTCACACTCATTTTTTAAAGCGTAGAAACACAACACATGCTGGAACCCACCTTCCCTAATAATTTAAATTCTTACCCCCATATATTCTGAGTCTTTTTCCATCTTTTTTATTTTACGGCTAGAAGCACAGAGTGTTTCACATTCAAACTAACAGATGGTAAATCCAGCAGGGTATTGTATCATTCGTCGTCTGTCGCCGCTATACCCCTGTGCAATAAGAGGATTCCAGGAGACTGTTTTATTTGAACTAGAATTAAAAATGTAACATCTCTCTTCAACACTCATAACATTCAGGAGAATTCCCGGGCTTCTGATGCTGCACTTTGCTCCACAGCTCCAGCTGCTTAGTTCCGACTGCTATCTTGCATATTTGACAAAGTCGCAGATGTTTACGAAGATGTCATCGGAGACGTGATATCTGGGTCTTGATGTTTGTGTCTTGAGGGACTTACTTAATAATTCTGTTTAATAATTCATATTTATCTTGTCTGTCATTTGTTACCAAAACTGACTTCCTTTATTTAGACTCTCAACTCCCCTTGGACTTCCTCACACACGACGCTGATCACTTGGGACTTGAGTCCTGCAGGGCTTGTTGTCAGTAACCAACTCGGTTACATTGCACCTGGCCCATATCTGTCACATCCAGTCTGATAGGAAGGCTGTACCTGCTCTTAAAAAGGAATGATAAGTACATCCTCGCAAGCATAAAATCTGAAGCCCTGCTTACTGTTTTGCCATCATCATTTTATTATCTCTGCCACAGAGAAAACCCAAATGTAATACTGTAATGCCACTTAGCTACATAAACATATATTATCATTGGAGTACATGTACCAATAAAACATTATATTATGATATTAGATGTGATAACTGTTGTGTGGATTTGTGTTTATGTAGATTGGGCAGCAATTGCTTTTGCTGCTTGTTTGGTTACTCAATTTGCTTCAGTTCCCCACTGACTTTTCCGTGTTAGAATGTTGGCCAATTCATTTAAGGACAATGAGCCTCATGCATGAATGTTTCTTTTTTATTTCAGCACATTCTGTCTTGTGCAAATCAATGAAAGAAAAATAAGTAAATCCTACATGGAATTCATGAATTGTCCACTGACGGCCAAGTCTGTTTTTACACGCTTGGGGATGTCAATGAATTGTATTTGATCTAAAATGGGATGCTCATGCCTGCCGATTTGCAAAGGTAAACTGCCCAATAATCCCTATAAAAGGGCATCAGATTTAACTGCCAAGTGCAAACCATATACCAAGAAGCCACTGACATTTGGCAGATAGTATTAGACCTTAGCATTTTAGTAAACCCATCGTGCACAACCTTGCCACTCTTGCCACATCAGTTCACGGTCATAATCCACCTCCTGCTGAGTCTGGGGTGGGTGGTGTTATAAGCCACAGTAGCAGGGGACAGCCTGAGTTATGAAAATTAAAGACTTATCACTGACTTATGGAAATGCTACTGAGTTATACTCTTACCTTTTTATCATCTGTCCACAGGAATAGGTTGATTCATCGAAACAACCCCCATTTCTCTTGACTAGCAGATGATTCCTTTACTGTAACATTTCAACCTACTACAGGCTTTTCTTCGCTGTTTGCATGCTTTGAAGATATTCCCTGACAAATCAAACCCATTATTGTTTAGGTATTCAAATAAAAGACAATTCTTCATATAATTCTAAGCAAGATGTTTTCATCTTTTATAAAATAGTATTTCATAGAGATCATAGTATGTAGGACATTGATAGAAAATAGGAATTCTATTTTCCACTTGATTTGACTCACGGTAGACACAATCAATACACGAAATTAGTGTTTAGTCCTGGTTAAAGACTACATATCCCATGGGCACTTGCACCCACTGTTGTGAGGATTTGACCTTTACCAGGGCGTGTTTGTTTGGAAGCAAATGAAAGGAGAGCAGACCTTTTTAACACCACTTTTCTTTGTTCAAGACGGTACAAAGGGACAAAGTAATGTATTTATTAATAGGTACAAGCAATGACAACAAGCAAAATTTAAAAACTCAGTTTGAACTGGAGTTTAGTGGGCGGCTATATTTAGCGCTGTTCACAGCCTGGTACTATGAGAGGTTTTCCATAAGTTGTAATGTTTAATTCCTGTTATGTCCTACCAGCAATCATCTAACCACTCATTTTATGTTAGGCTCTCAAGTTTGAACTGACCACTGCAGCACAACTGCTGCATGTAGGCTGTAATGCACATCATCCAAACAGCTCAACTTATGTTTAGCCTTTTGCCTGTGCTCTATCACTCTCCTGTTTAGCTTTCTTCTGCTCTGACATCCTTTTTCTTTTTGACAGTTCAGCTCCGTGTCCACCATTACTAGAAAACTAATCCAAAAAAATCAATTTACAGCGTAAAAAAAACAGGGATCTCTCTTCTTGAGCTAAACTCAAAGACTGTACAATAAACTTTTTGGCTGCCGTGGTGTTGTCATAGGGACTTTGTGCCTTAAATTAATAATGTCCAACCTGACTAGGGAGCTGAAAAATAGCATTTAGAAATAACCTACTTTGGCGCTTATTTCATTTAAAATTGTGGATTATGATAAGGCATATTTCTAGAAGTGAGACTTTTCAAGCAACTAAAAAAGTCCTCATAAGCAGGTTTTTTTTGGGTCTGCCAGATACATGCATCCTTCTATTTCCAGGAAAAGGTAGTAGCAATACACTGGAAACTAAGTGCTCTCTTGTGGAAATTGTTTAGCCATAATGTTCTATTTATTATTTGGAGGAAGATATAATGCAGCTGGATTGTACACACTCAAGAAAGTAATTATGTGGAAGAATATGAAGGAAAAGATAGCATTATGTTTTAAGAGATGTTTAGAGCTAAGCATGGATGTACATATATAGTATAATTCAATTTAAGATATCTGACATGGTAAAATGAAATACAATGATGCTCAGAATTCAATATGCAGTATCAGTGTTCCCAGACTAGCTGTCAACAATAATTTTATTTGGGTGAATGGTGAATAATTGCTAACCCTGGTCCATTTCATTCAAACTGGGTCAGTCCCTTCCCTGCTGTTAGTCTCCTATCAAATAAGAGCAGCCAGAGCATGCTTTTGTCCAAGCGACCAGTAATGCACAGACTGCTTTTATTTACACCTACAGCCCATTCATTCATTCTTGTTGTGATGGATCATGGCTGTTCTCTTGAGACCCAGCACATTGCTTGGAATGATCCATTTTCTGACAATATTTGCCGCAGCTGTCATCGTAGATTATGTCTATTGATGGAGACGTTAAGGATGCTGAGATGTGCTGTAGGATGAATCATCTTCAATTTTCCAACATCTCTGCTGAAAGGCCAGCATGGACATACAGGCTATGGTAATGGTTACCTCATTTAGCTTCTGTAGCATGCCCACAAATTGAAATGTATGTCCACACACAAAAACACAGACACATTCAAAAGTCTCAATTTACTGTTTTTTGGGTCATTTCTTGGAGTTTATCAAAGTATACACTTAACATGCTCACTCGCTTACTCACTCAGATACCAGACCCAATGAGGATTAACTGTATTCATTGCCCTGGAGTTTTCATAAGTAGTTCAAAGCCAAAATACTTTGAGTTTATCATAGTGTGAAAAAACATACACTGTTGAGCTCAGAGGTGCTAGTTAGGTTTAGTTGACTGAAATAGGCAACAGTTGCAGAAAAAGGATACCCTGCCTCAACTTCCTAACTCTTGATACAATATACTGCTAGAGCTTATGCAAACATTGATACTGAGCAGCTTTGTGATAGAAGGGTTTAATTACTAATACTAATACCTAACCCTATCTCTAAGGATGACATTATGAGAAGTTAATATTAATCTTTTGATTAAAAATGAAATAATAAGCTCATGAATATAAATTTAACAAGTCATGTTCATATGTCATTAAACCCTCTTGGAATATGATTGACTGTATGTGTAATACAGCTACAGATTTGCACCCCCATGTTGTTTATGGTCTCTTACCATGTCAATTGAACTGTCTATTAAATTGTTGTCACAATTGAGGAAGCCAATGCAATGAAATTTCATACCTGAATGCACTGTGTAATTTAAGGAAGAGAGTCTAAGTCTTGGATTGCTCTCTATAATATAATATGCAACTTGTATCCAACCAGTCAGCTGTCAATTGTCAACTATCAACAAACATTAGAGCTTGCGATACCTTTGTTGAAGCTTGTCTCTATCACATCTTTTAACTCTGCTGCTCAGTGCTCATACATACGTCCTTGTAGAGTTCAGGTGGAGTGGTTTAAGATATGATTGTAATGGCAAACTATGAGGTGGTTTCAAGTGTTCAACCAAGCAATGCATTCACTTGTTTTCAATGACCTGCAGGAATTGTTCAATGAAAATGATGAACCTTTTCTGATGTCCATTGCTGACAATGTTTACTGATTTGCTTCCACTGCCTTTTTGTTCGGGAGTAGCCAACGTTTTCTGGGGCATAATGCTGAATGAAGTTGACTGTGTTGTGTCTTTCTATGTTGCAATCCAATTGTTCACATAGTGCAAGAAATTGCTGGCTTAACAAGTATCAAATACACATCCAAACTAGGTTAGCAAAGCAAAGCCAAATGCAAAATATGACCTGCATGCAGCTGTTACATGAAGTACTGCTGCCATAAACAGAGTAGTACAGACCTGAATTTAATAGGTCAGCACATTTACAGATACAGGGTCTAGTTTATCGAGCAAGTATCAGATAGGGTTGTCACATTATCAGAATTTCTCATGATTGTCAAGGCCCAAAAATGTCATAACCATGTTGTTATCATATTTGTTGTCTATCTTTTTTTCTGCCCAATTTTCATTTTCTATTTATTTTGCAGTCACAGTTGTTCCACATTTCTGCTGGAAAAGTGGAACAACTCTTTTCCCAACCTTTTTTTTTATTATTAGTCATGCCCTGTTTTATGGCAGACGGCCAGTCGAAACCAGTGTCAAGAACCACTAATGCCACCTACTTTGAACTAATTAGTTCTGCATTAATGGTGTGTGCTAACTGGTCGTGTGTTATCTTTTTTTCTGTCAATTGGGGTAATGCACAAGCCCTGGGGTAGGATCAATATCTGTTATCAGTATCAAATCCCTGCATTTTTTTATTGCAGACAGAAAAACTGTGAAGAAAAGGCCCCTAAGATTTAAAAAATTAGACACATTGTTATGTAAAACACTGCATGTTTTATGCGTCTGCCAGAGGAAAAAGGTTCTTCCTGTGTGAAAACTTCCATTACATTTAACTAAGTTTTATATGCATCCTTTTCATATAAATAGTTTGGTTCAACTCCAATTGGAGCTGATCTAGGATTATTTGGAGTCAGTCTATGTCTCAAGCCAATTTGTACAGTGACAAGGTTGTTTACTCTTTGAACACCATCTTCTTGGCAAAATACCAACGACAAAATATAACACTCCTCTGACTTTCATACTTCCTCTGAGGACTGATAAATTAATTGTCAATTCTCACAGAGGTAGAGATTTGATGCTATTTTATCCTCTGCTGTGCTGCTTTACTGAATGTTTGGCAGTGCTTACCATAGGTACGGGTCACAAAGAAATGAATAAAGTGTAAATAAAAGCATCCCAGACAGGAACAGATTTACAAGTGTATGTTGTTCACCAAACTTATGGTTTTTCTCTATGCAATGGCATGAAATAAAAGAAAGTGTTAGCCATATGAGAAACTTTGAGACAAATCTTCATGGTGCATAAAGAGACTAATTAGAAAACTATATTAAAATGATATGGTATTGGAGGATGTTTTATACATAAAAAAAGTAATAAATACATTGCAAAGGTCTGGAAAATGCTTAAATATGCTCGGATAAATAATAAAATACTTTATTTACAGCACTATGAGTCTACCGATGCACATCTGAAATACAGAAAAAATCCCCACTGGCTTTTAAATAGACTTTCAAAGCACTGAAAATGTGGGAACCACACTCCCATAAAGGATGACAGCATATAATTCATGATCAGCACAATACAGCCATAGACAAGGATCTGCCTCATCTCCCCTTTAAAGGATTTCAATATTCCATGCATGATTCAGGAAGCCATTATTTCATTTTAACGATGCCTCAAAACCCTCAAGACAGCTGCATGAATCTGTTTGGTGTGTCCAGGATGCTCTAAACTTTAAGACATGTCGAAGCTGTGCTTAAAAAACGACCAAAATGTTGTCAGATATCTGAGAAGAGCTCCTGTGGTGTTGTTTCACTGTGCTGTACTGTATTTGCATTAGATGTCGGTTCGTGTTATGTGTTACTTTGAAAGGGTCTGAATGGCTGTGGTGAGACTAGAACCTAATGCATCTGACCTCCTTTCACTAATGGAAACCAGCCTTTTTAGATTTACTCAAGGCTGAAATCACTTGTTCTCCCTATACAGTGCATCTACCCCAAAACACAGGCTGCTCACTGGCTAGTAAAAACACACATAGCTCGCAGGGATTTCTCCCTTGTGCATGACCCAGGCCATTTCATAAAGTGGACTTGTTGTGTTATGAATACAGATAGGTAGCTCTGGTTAATGGTTGCAAGTATATAGGGTACAAACTTGGGAATACGAAGTTTTGCATACAAGCTGTGCATATACTTTGCTTTCAAACATTACACCCTTTTTGTGAACCTACTCTGGATTCAGCATGTCCTTGGTCTGTCATGTTCCATTTCTCTTTCCTCCTCTCAGATCATTAAGGGGGAATTGATGCTGCCTGTTCATTATACAGAGGCTAAATGGAACCACAATGAAAATCTGCCACTCACTGTCAGTCATGATTGCATTATTCCATTACTGCCCATCTGAAAAAGGCTCTCAAGTCAAATTATCAAATACAACCATTGCTGTTTTCCACTTCCGATTTCCTGCTTCCTGTTTCTCACCATGAATCTTTAACTAACCAATTAGAAACCTCTTGTTTGCTGTTGTTCCAGTTTGCCATACCCTGCACACTTGGAAGAAATTGTTTCAAAAACAGACATTAAATATACATGATCTTGTCAGCATGAGAGTTGGGATATATTATTTAGAGGAAAGAGGATCTTACAGCTGTCCTCTCTGTGGGTTGTTTGGATCAAGCCAAGAAGTCAGGGTTGACACTGGCCACCAAGGCCAGGATGGAGTAAATTGAAAACTAAAAGTGTCATGGCTTGAGTCAGCTTATTAGATTCACTGAAGGAATATTTGAAAATTTGAGGGAATACACTTTTTCATTTTCCCGCCAAGTAAAAAGCAAGAACTGCTTTGACAAATATGGAGCTGTAACCAGAAGAAGGCTAACTGAAATTAATAGCCCAGACTTGGAAAATAGCTTGCACTGTGCTCTATAAGTGTTTGTAAAAAAGCTAACAATATTATGTGCTTGGTGTTGTTTGATACAGCCAAAGAAGATCTTTAAGAGTATTTATATTTATACGTCACTGGTTTCCAAACAAGTGGATACTAGACAGACATTTCCAAGCTCATAACAGATCTAAACAATTTCCTCCAAATAAAATATTTTTCGGCTTGTAAAGTTTTGAAAGAGTTTTTTTTTGTTTGTTTGTTTGTTTGTTTGATTTATTTTTTTTGGCTGAATGCACCATGTCAAACTTGAGCTGGAATAGCCTGTTTATGATGATCAATTTCATGTTTATTCTTTCCTTTTTTTTTGAAAAATTGTACTTCATGCAGAGTTGAGGACAACAAGGCTAAGGTTTGGTAAGCAAAGATGCATACATGATCAGTCTGCACTTAACTTTTTAAACTGAAATCACTTTTGTTAAAATAGCTGAGGAGAATCTGTATGAAGTAGATTACTTAGATGCTTCTGCATTTAGGTTGGAATGAACATTATTACGAATGGCTTAGCTCTTGTTTTAGCCTTTAGCTACTGTTTTAGCTTCTAGCTCTTGCTTTAGTCATCATCCCGAGCTGTATCACTCTCTTGATCAGCTTTCTTCTGCTCTTCTGTCCTTTTTCTGTTAGGCAGACCAGCCCCCTGTCTCCACCAATACTACTAAATAAATCAAAGACATCGTTTTCAGCAGAGAAAAACGCAGATCTCTCTCCTCATTGCTAAACTTTGTCAACCGTCTTGGCGTTGTCATAGAGATTTTGACTAGCAACAGATCAGTTC
Source organism: Thalassoma bifasciatum (assembly GCA_008086565.1). Classification (NCBI taxonomy): domain Eukaryota; kingdom Metazoa; phylum Chordata; class Actinopteri; order Labriformes; family Labridae; genus Thalassoma; species Thalassoma bifasciatum. Next base: position 278,765 of record RPOG01000002.1, read on the forward strand.
GGTCCAGTTCAATCAGATCAGGAGGCTGGGGATTAGATTTTAGAAATAACCTATTTTGCTACTGAGAATCTCATTTTAAGTTTTGGATTATGATCAGACATACATCTACCTATGAAACGTTTTCAAGATCCCCTAGAAAATCCCCACAGTCTCTTTAAAACACATGTACAGAAACAATAACAAAAACAGTAACAACAACAAAAAACAGTCTTGATTAACTGTTATTGATCTTGACCTTGGGAACTAGAGCACTCCAGTGCATGAAATAATATATGTTTTTTTTTCTTTCATGTGAAAGCCCCTGTGCCTCCAAACCAAGTATACTCACTGGACTAACATACAAACTTCTTTTTGTGTTTGCTGTTGTCGTTGTTGTTTTGCCATAACGTCTCACGCTCTTGTTGTTGACTGTGAATGTGTGCAGAGAACAGGAAAGTGAGGGATGTATCCAGGAAGTAGAGGTGACTTGAAAACTGTTAGCTGGCAAAATCTTCAAAGATATCTTTGTTGGGTCATTCTGCATGAATTCAAAAATACTTAATATGCTTGGACCAAAACTTGGTACAATTTTGCGGTCCTCAATTTTTTTTCCGTTTTTAGTGTTTCTATTGCTTGCTACCGCTGCTTTGTTCTTTCAGTGGGTCACAGATTTAAACATTTTTCCTCCTCTCTAAAAACTCCCAGCACATGTTTTTGAGCTCATATCATACTATCCTTGTCTGACAAGAAAAAAAAAAGGTGACTAGGAGCCTTTGAAAATCTGTTTCTTGCAGCTTCTCTCTGCACTGTCTCTCCGCTGGCGTGTTTGCTTGGAGGGTCTGCCACATTGAGTGCCGTCCAAAACCTCTGACTATGGAGTGAGAGTAGGTTGTTAGACCCTCAAACAGGAAATCTACAGAGATGTTGCCTTTCTGATTAGTCATAAAAGATGCTCTGTAAATTTAAGTTTCAAGTTAGAGCCTGCACAGACACAAACAGCTATTTATGGAGATGACTAATACAGGCACATTTTAAGTGAAAAACCTATAATGTTACACATATTCAGAATTTAATTGATCTCATTCCTTTAAGAACTGCACCATTTTTTTGAAGTGTGTAAGTGTTGAAGACAAGTTGATTTTTCCTAAATAATTATAAGGTTTAAAATGCTACATTGAAAAATGGGTTCCCCACAGAGAACAAAATGCATGTAAAGAAGATGTCTGTCTGCAAGTAGACTAAATGATGATTTATGTCAAGTACTTGCTGTTTGTGTGGCATTTAACCGTGGTAACACATGGTTCCGACTTCTCTGGTAACAAGTCTGTCCTGAAGCTTGCAGCTGGTTTCTTCATTTGGGTGTGAGAGTGACTGGAAATGTAGATCACTCTGTAGCTAAGGGAATGGGGAGTGACTGGTTTGAGAAAGGGCCACCATTTTTACTCTTTGTCAGCTTGTTGCAGCCTGTAGCTCCATTTGTTAGAGTGAGTAGACATGTTAAAAGGTCAATGAGAGCAACTTTGATTAGCTCTTTATTTCGGATTGAATCAAAATATTTTAATCATATATAATGACACAAAATATAATCTCTATCTGGATAATAACCTGCTGGTCTGATTTTTTACTGGGGCTTCTTTGAAAATTTCTCTCCTGATCACACGCCACCAAAAGATTACCCAACCCAGCTATTATTCTTTCACTAAACAAGGTATACTGCCTGACCCCCCAAAAAAGTAACCACCTGGATTTAACTAAGCAAATAGGTACAAGCCTCTTATTTAATATTCACTGTATGGGCAATTACCTTTCATCTGACAAACAAGTTATTTGATCCCAGCTGATGGAATGAGTAACTTCTCATTTCTTACACAACCATGGCAAGAGACACATCCTGTGGTCGTGGAAAAGATGTTAGTCTGTATAGGAAGGGTCAAATCACTGGCATACATCAAGCAGAGAAAACATCTAAGGACATTAAAGAAACTACTTAAATTGGGTTGAGAACTGTCCAACGCGTCATTAAAAACCAGAAGGAGGGTGGTGAACCATCGTCTTCCACAAAAAGATAGAGTAGGTAAGAAATGATGAATGATCGTGATCGCAATCACTTAAATGTTTGGCCAAATCAAATTGAAGAAAAACAGCAGTAGAACTCAGGAGTATGTTTAAAAGTGAAAGCACGATTATTTCAACATGCACAATGCAAAAGAAACTCAAGGTATTGCAATTAAACTATTAAGCTGTGTAGCCTGTAAAAATCACTAATCAGTACGCCCTAAGGGTAAGAAGAGAGGCAGGTGAAGTGATGCACCCATAATGCCATACTGAAGGGGCAGTGCTATGGTCTGTGGTTGCTGCAGTTGTTTAGGTCTAGGTTCAGCAACATGAGTGCCCAACAGATGAAGCCAGCTGACTACCTGAATATACTGAATGACCAGGTTATTCCATCAATGGATTTTTTCTTCCTTCATGGCACGGACATATTCCAAGATGACAATGTCAGGATTTATCGGGCTCAAAATGTGAAGGAGTGGTTCAGGGAGCATGAGATTTCTTTTTCACACATGGATTGGCCACCAAAGAGTCCAGACCTTAACCCCATTGATAATCTTTTGGATGTGCTGGAGAAGGTTTTGTGCAGTGGTCAGACTCTACCATCATCAATACAAGAAATTAATGCAACACTGGATGAAAATAAACCTTGTGATATTGCAGAAGCTTATTGAAACAATGCTACAGTGAATGTGTGCTGTATCCAAAGCTAAAGGGGGTCCCAGGAAACATAAGGGTGTGTGGCCTTTCTTTGTAGTGCATAAGGACATGTACAGGTTCATTTTTTCAGACATTATGTACAACACATTATATAATCCAAATGAACACAGTTAAATTCAGAGGTTACCATGTGGAAGCAGAAAACATGAAAATCATTGGCACAAAACATGCAGACAGATGTGCATCCTCTATATGGTCCAAGACTCCCTCTCAGTTGTGTTCTCAGGATGATCACAAGGTCAGTTTGTTCTCTGAGTCCACATGAAAACACCCTCGCTGTGCTCACTTATGAAAAGAAGGTCCTTACATCCACCTCACAAGTTCTGAAGATTCTATGTCAGGTTGTGATTTGCAAGGTTTGCAGAAATATGTCACAGCCCACACATCCTCATGCCCCCTGAAGAGCAGAAATGAAGAATACTGAGTCAGTAGATGAGTGTCCAACTCGCGTCTCAATTATTCCCTGTACTGTAGTGCCGAGTCATCGCTTAGACAAGTTTTTACCAACGGCCAAGATTGCTTTTGGGACAGGGATGCAATATGGTCCAGAGCAATCTATCCTTGTGTCAATATGTCAAAACACCATCATTCCTTTTTATAATGTTGCCGATTGTTAGTGCAAAGCCTCTCTGACTGCACTCCATTTGGTTGAAAGCACAGGGGGTCTTCCCCAGAAGCTTGTTATCAGGGATGATAAATTGTAGACCCAGTGCTACCATACTGAATGACATGATCTGTTTTACATTGGTTTTATAGAGCCTTGTACACTTCTTTAATGCAATATATGCAGCTTAATGGTTGATTTAATGTCAGCCACTGGTGCATGACAGCCACAAAGGGAGATGCCCATTTTTGTTTGTGTTCCACGACTGTCTCAGTAATCTAAATACAATTTTATTAGGATTTTAATCCCATGAAGAGGTATAAAAGGAAAGAAGTGGACATACAAAGATATAAAGTGAAACAAGACTGCATAACTGAATCATACAATGGTACAGGCTCAGGTTATAATGAGTTTAATTCACAGTTAGTGAGTCTGCTTTGTACAAATGTAACACTCTTCTCACTTTCATGGATATTCTGCCAGAACATCCTCAGCCCTTGCCTGCTGCCGCACCAAAACCAACCCTGTGTTAAAAAATAGCTTTAAAAAAATCCTCTGTGGAGGCGTGCTGCTTCAGGTACTGCTGATGAAATATGATCCAAGAAGGCTCATTTGTAGTTTACAGCCATGTGTTAGAAGGCTTAGCGAATGCCAAAACGCTGGTAAGTGATAGGGCTTTTACAATGCTGTAAAGTTATGGCTGTTTTTTTCTTTTTCTGTTGCTGTTTATGCAATTATTTTTACCGTTGTTTTCTCTTTTGATTGTTCCTGTTTGAATGGATGTGCTGGCCTTTTTTGAGACACCAGACAAGCACTGATCTTTGGAGCGTTACCCAACAGTGCCACTTGATCACACAATACTTAAAACTCCTTGCTCTTTGAGTTCTGTCTTATTGAGTGCTTGTCATTAAATAAGCACCACAGCCCTTTGTTTTTTTTTCCAGCTAACCTTTAAGTCCAGCATCCAACAACAAAAACGACCTCAGCATTCCTGCTTTGAATGCAAAATATCTTCCTCCCTGTCAAACAATACTGTCTTACACTTTAAGCATCATTGTGCCAGCATAGTGAGCCCATGAAACTTTAACTATATTAAGTGCATTTATCCAACAGTGAGCGAGAGTAATTGCTCTTCAATTATGAATTGTGATTTTAATCATGGAAGGTTGGCACTAGGTCTGATTCACTAATTGCTTTTTCCCTAAAGGCATCCACTCACAGTGAAGTGATGAGACTGCTGATTAAGCACCAATGATTTCATAGTAGTGTGTACTCTAAGTATAATAGATGTTTTGACCTATGGTCTATGAAACTCACATCCTTGACTTTCTTTACAGAACTCACCTTCACGTGGATCTTCAATGAGTACCCATCGTTTGTCATCCAGGACACGCGGCGGTTCGTGTCCCAGAAGACAGGCAACCTCTACATCGCCAAAGTGGAACCCTCTGATGTGGGAAACTACACTTGTGTAGTTACAAACACCGTCACCAAGAGCAGCGTTCAAGGACCACTGACACCTCTAGTACTGCGGGTTGATGGTATGACAGATATACATGATACTTTCTTAATAAGAATTGCAAGTTAAAAAATAAACTTTTTTTTTTCAAAACAAAAATATAAGCAATTCAACTTTCAAGTTATATTAAGCTTTAATTTTGAATACCCTGAGTGTGAATGTTGATGTCGTTAGACTTCTCTGACTTGAGAAAAAATTTGTCTTCAGATCATTTATGTCCATTAGTTGTCTTAAAATATGAAACTGTGGTTGGTTTTCTCATTATAATTTCATTTTTCAGATGTTCAAGGCTTCAAAAAAGGAAACACTTCTTGGAGTACTCATATAATTAAAAGGATAAAGTAGATTTCCTGCTCAGTATGTCAAAAGAGAGAAAAAAGACGTGAGTCTCTTGGTTAAACAAACTAGTTGGTCGCATTATCAAAGTTTTCTTTGAAGTTGACTTTCCAGACAAAAGTCAACTGCATCATCTAATCTCATGCTTTTGATGTTGAAAGAAGACAGATTGCTCAGTTATGATTAGCAGTATTTTGATGATATGAAGTGTCATTTATAGAAAATAATTGCATTTTAAATCACATTCCTGCTGGATGTCAAAAAAAGCACAATAAGATACTTTCCTCTCAGCCTGTGGACACAGTAGAGTGATCAAAGAAATCGAGTTCTGCTTTCTCTTAGCTAACACAGCCATGACCTTAACTTTGTTTTGATTTGGCTTTGACCTTTTCAAGCCTCCAGCTGAAAGAATTCCCTTCAGACATGCATTGCATCATTTTGATATTTCTCTTCGTAACTCCAGGTGTGATGGGTGAATATGAGCCAAAGATCGAAGTGCAGTTCCCTGAAGTCGTGCCTGTCGCTAAGAGCTCAACTGTCAAACTGGAATGTTTTGCACTTGGAAAGTACGTCCCACTGTGTATTATTATATCACAGTCATAACCACACCATTAATTGCTCACCACACTATTTCAAGCTGCATGGTAATGTGTGAGAACTGTGTTACTGTGAGAGCAGAACATTTTACATTTTAACGGCCACTTCTTGCGCTGTACATCCAAAACGCACACTTACCTGTCGATATGAAATACAAATTAAACATCCACCCAGTGTATTAGTGTAATATTAGGTATCATGCTCAGCTTGCTGCTTCTGCCAAACTAGATTTCTGGAGAAGATAGTCCTCTAGAGTATGTCCCATCTCATGACCTTGCTCTGTGTTATATTTTTCATACCTTTAGCCCAGTGCCAACTATCAGCTGGAGAAGAGTTGACGGAGCCTCTTTTGGCAGGAAAGTGGACATAAATAAAGCCAGTGGAGTTCTTGAGATACCTTACTTCCAGCAGGAGGATGCAGGGATGTATGAATGTGTGGCTGAAAACAGCAGAGGGAAAAACTCAGTGAAAGGAAAGCTATCTTTCTACGGTGAGTAGGAGGATGTTTGGGCTGACTTTGATCCAAAACGCACCTCACTTCACACAAGTTGTCTTGGAAACAAAAAATATCTAATCCTTTCAACCTGTCAGTCTTTCACCCTACATATCTTGTACATTTATGGACTTGACAGACTTTTACTGAATCTTCTACACATTGATTCATGGCCTCATGGGTTCTGAGTCTGATTGAAACTCTGGCAGAATAAAAGTGTAGCTTTGGTGAGTCTCACAAAAACTTTAATTTGTTGTCTTGCAATCTGTAGCTTTTATTAGATCCCATATATAACTGCATCATATAGTGGAATGTGGTAATAAATTAACCCATTACCAGTAGTTCATTTCTGACAAGTTCTTTATTGTGCCTGAAGCTAACATGGGGCTGCAGGGTGTACAGATTTATACCACCTTTCAGGGAGAGGCGATTTTTCCCTCACCAACACTGGACTTATGGCTCGTATTCTGGGATAGCTTTTAATGGCCCTTGATGAAGGACTTTTATGGTTCCTCTCTCCATTATTTTGCAGTTTTTGCATTTATGATGTCTGCCCACAAGGCCCTGTAGAGATAGACTTGACTGAAATCATCAAATCCAGATTTTTCTTTCCTATGAAGGAAGATGCTTTTGATATGATAATGCAGCGCTTTTTTTCACAGCACCTGTGGGTAAGATGAAATGCTTACTGTACCTGTAGGTAGGTTGAGGATTGATGTGCTTGAATTTAAATAATGACTTTAGATAGACTTCCCTGATCATAGAGGAGTGCAGCATCTCAGTGGGAAAACAAAGGGGCCCTTAAATAGTTAAAATGACACCATAACTGTATGGTCATTTATTAACAAGGTCATAACTTTAACAGCTGGCAGCCATCACTGTCATATATAGTCCTGTGTTGCATAGCCTCTGCACATTTTCTTTACTGTGGTAATGTGGAAGTCATGTTTCTCCTTGTAAGATTTAAGTCCCGTCTCATCTCAAAGCCTCACAGACTGGCCAGCCGCCAGGTGATAAAAATCTGTAATCTCATTTTAAACTCCCATAGACAGGGGCTTGTGGGACATCCATCAACTCTATAGAAGAAAAGGAGAATCAATACAGGAATGTGCTGTTTGCGACACCCAACCAATGCGTGCACAGGAACAATAACGGGTGGCCTCTCTTTCCATTTCCCACTTAATTGTCCTTCTGTAGTTCCAGGGGATTTATGAAATTAGATCATGGTTTAGCAGTTGACTGCATTTGAATGGGCTCACACAACCATCAGATTGGTCGTCTAAAGAAATGCTTGCGTGGTGTTTTTTTTCTCTTCATTATGTTATCCCTGACAGTTTAATTTGTATTTTTGTGTAAGAGGGTGTCATGTTTGTTTCTGTATGGCGATCTATCTCCATTTCCATACAGCTCAGTTGTTTCTGATTGTATTTATTATGCAATTCTATCTATTAAAAGTGCACAAAGAGAGCTTGTGTCTGATAGCAAAACACAATCTAAATTCTCTAAAGAGGCCTCCAAACACTTTCTCACTGTGAGCTTTTTAAATGTTTCTTGAATGAGCCAGAATCTGTTCTTACCAAGTGAATTGCACTTCAGGCAATGCATGGCTCAGTTACTGAAGATTTGAAATACAAAGAGAAGTAATCAGCAAAAAACACCTTCATTCATTTGGAACACACTGCTGTTGTTGTTCTTACACTTCCTGAGATTTTTTTTGTTTGTTTATCTTATGGTTTCATGTTGACTGACAGTTTCTCAACACCAACTGTTCGGGACAGGATATACCAATCTTCTTCCTCCTTTAACAGAACTTTGATCCCCTTCTAGGCAGGGAAAACACAACATCCACATCTCTTAACAGATTTATACATTCAGTGATAGCCACATTATGACCTCGTAACAGGGGAGTCTGCATTTTGTGTGGAAATGCTTTAACATCCTGTGTGTGTGGGTGAGGATTCACACGGCTAAAAAGTCCTTGACACTGAATCTACTGCTGATACGACTCCAGCCCAAACTGTACCCTCCTGTCCCTGAGGAGAGATTATATAAAAGGCTATTTCAATTGAGATTAATTGTATTATTGCCGTTATTATCGCATTTTTAAAGCAGCACGGTGAGGCAAACAGGCAGACAGACTCATTCAACTACCTCATTCCCTTTGACCTCAGCTGCCTGTATTTATGTGACTGCTTTACAAAGGCCATAAATCTCCTTACTCTGTTGCTGGAGATAAGGTGCTAATCATTTATGTGACAAGGACCACTGTCATAAATATAAAGGCATTTTCTTTAGGGAATTTCGGGTGTTTTGATAGACAAAATGAGGGCATAATCTGCATTATTAACTGCGCTCCTAGAAAAGAATAACTATCTCTCCATTGTTCAACTCACAGGAAATATGCTCAATCTGAGGTTATTGAAAAGATCTGCTTCCGTGCATTGCTGTTTTTTTTCTTTTAGATGCTGTGAGTACTTTGCTATTGCAAAGAATCTACAGCATTTAACCCCTCTGTAAACGGTTCAAACCTTCACTATTGATCCTTCCTTATGTTAGGCTTACACAATTGTTTTTATTTATATATTTTTTCAAGTTGAGGTTACCTTTGGGTTAATTGGAAGTGGATTTATGAGTTTTGCCCTTGGATGCTTCTTTAATGAACTAATTGCCTGCTTGGTTGGTTCATTGATTTTTTTTCTAAAACTGCTGCGTACTGGTAATGCTGAAGTATATCCGTAGCGTTGAAGTGTTCATTTACAGTGTGCGGTCTCTGGATTCACAGCTGCACCTCACTTGACTGAGAAGCCACAGGATGTGCAGAAGACCATTGATGATACTCTGGAGTGGGAATGTAAAGCCAGTGCGAAACCCAAACCTTCGTACCGCTGGCTGAAGAACGGTGAGCCTCTTGACCCAATGGAGGTAAGGGGTTTTTTATCACTTGAGTTTGTTGTTGATATTTTAATAATGACAAAAATGAAAAGTACACCAAAAGTGAAAATGTGAATGATATACAGTCCCCAAGCTGTGGAGCATAAACTCTTAAATAACCCATCGAAGACTGAAAGAAGCTAACGTAAAAAAAAATCCCCTCAGTCTCTTTGTATAGGAATGCCAAACATAAACCTTACTGAAATTCATCAAAAGAGAATATTTCTGATATTGATTTCGAATATCATCTTTAGAGAAAGCTCTAATATGGATTTTTTTTTTTTTTTTTTTTATCAAACACAAGTAACTGTCTCTTCACTTTAATGCACCTTTAAGCCCCCATAACACTCTGAAGGCACAGGCCTGTACTTATCTGTAAGTTGTTCAACTTAGATCTACTCTTTCCTTTGAACACACATAATAAACCTGCTGGAATTTACAAAGCTCAGTCTAATGAGCTTGCCTTTTGAATATACTGTCATTCCATAGAGTGTAAATGCTGTCATTCTAATCGTCATTAGAGCTACACAGATGGCTTCTTTATTATTATTTTCTTTTACTGATTCCAACTTCCAACTGTCAAGGTCTGACCTGGCCAATTATGATTTTTCTGGCTTCAAACAACTTGAGGTGTAAGCAAAGAGAAATATTTTAGTAGAATTAAAAAAAAATCAATTTAACTAATTTCCATAATAAAACAGTGACTGTTTTATTTGAGTTTATAACACCTCTGTTCCTGTATTATTGTTTGTTCTTATGCTATGATTTAAAATATATGTATCTTTAAAGTCAAACGCTTTGAACTTATTTGCTATAACTGCGTTTCCGCTCTGAGTTCACATTTTGCAGCGATTCAGACTCTTCTCTCCTCAGCTGAACTTTCCCTGACTCCTATAGAAGCAAACTCGAATACTTGGTGACTGTTATCAGGGCATGGCTTGAGGTTTCTTTCCCATCTCTCCCCCTAATTGCCCGGATGAATGGTATTTGAAGCTTCCTAGAACCTTAATTTTCTTGAATGTCCCTAAGTTTTCAATATGCATTTGTCTACAATACATTTGCAACTCAAAAAATGTTAATATCTTGAAGAAGTGAATTTATTTCAGTTGTTGAGTTCAAAATTTGAAACTTGTTTATTATATAGGTTTAGTGCACAAAGAGCGAAAGAGTGATGGTTTGGTGGGTAAGTCATCTGCTGGTCTTGGTACCTGTAGGTATTGTCAAGTGGAAGATGAGAACCTGACCCAGTAAGGCTGGCGAGCTGTTACCAAAACCACCTGTACTCCTGTAACACTTCAGTGATGAACAGGCCCCATGCCACACCCCATTGATGCAGTAATTCATTCAAAATAGCCACAACCTAGTTTTTAGAGTATATAAATGGAGACACAACTTTGTGAAAGGACCTTGATGCTGTATTATTAAGAATCCTTTATGCCATGTACTAAATACAATGTAATGTTCAAATTGTATGAGGAACTGAAGTTGTGTTTTCATTGACTGTAAGCCATAATTATCATTGTTGAAATAAGCAAATGCTGTAAATATTTCACTCTGCATATACTGAATATGTATACAATATGAGTTTCGCCTTTTGAGTTCAACAACTGCAATAGATGAGCTCTTCTACAATATTCTGATCTATTAAACACCTGTATTTCCTGCAAAAGATAACGTCCCACTTTTTAATCCCAGAATAACAGGTTTTGTCATGATTGTTTCTTTACCACCATCACCAAAGAATATGACAGGAAATGTCAATTTAAAATGAATTATCATATGACAATGAAATTATGAAATGAGAATAAATCAGCGTTCTTGACTCCTGCAGTCCAGGAGGAGGAGAAAGAGAGGTAGAGAGAGTGGAGGCCTGTATGTGGCTCTCTGACTCCCAGTGTTGTCAATGAAATGTAAGAAACACACTGCTGTCTGACATCTCTGTTCATATTGACACACGCTGACAGCTGTCTCATATGAACAAGTCAGTCGTCCACAGTGTTTCAGTCGATCTGGACAATATGTTAAATGAATGTACAAACTTGTTGTGTTGTAAAACAGCGTTTGGTTACCCGTAAGTGGGTCAATGCTTGTCCTAGTCTGCTGATGGGTAGACCGTCTCAATGTTTGCTGGTGTGTTGGTGTGTGTGTGGTTGTTGCTTTTGTAGTGTGTGTGGGTGTGTGTGTGTGTGTGTGTGTGTGTGTGTGTGTGAGTGTGTGTGAGTGAGTGCTGCTGTGCACATGGCATAAAGGCATGTGGTTTGTGTGTAATTCTGAGACTAACACAGAACCGGGTATATCTGAAAGGACCGGGCAGTCACAGAGTGCAGCTGGACAGGCTAAAATCTGCTGATTCTGGTCACCAGCCAGCAGATCTGCGCACTTCTAATCTTCACTGTACAGTAATATTCCCTGCGGAGGGCAGTTGATTAAAATTAATATCCCTCATCTTTATGTTTTACTAAGTTTTTGTAAAGATGATAGTCACTATATAGGTCTTTGGATTCATTTTTCTTTAAAGCAAATAATGGGTCTGACTCATAAATATGTGCTTGGCAACATCCTGTCCCTTTGAAAAGCTCGTATTTGCCTGGGAACTCAAGCTGGCATGGGAAGTGTGTGCGTGTGTGTGTGTGTGTGTACCGAGGGAGGCTGTTTGTATGTGTTTGCAAAGAAGCCAAAATGATGCCATTTTCTGCCTGTCATCAACCAGAGACTCTGTCAACATTTAGAGCTCAATCTCTCCTATCTGCTGCTCTCAATTTTATCATTAAGTCTCTTCTCTCTCTGGGGACGGTGAAAAACGCCTTTTTATTCAAAATACATTTCACATTTAGGCAATTTGCCTTGTTTTGTGTTATTGTGTCGCTGGAGTAAGTGTGCTCTCAGCTTAAAAAGAAACAGCTTCAGTGAATCACAGCCACTGATAGTGTCAGTGTTTGAATTGGGTAATGAGCCCAAAACCAGATTGCCGCTGTTTTGTCTTTAGAGGGGTCAGGTGGGTTTAGTTTTCACTAACTCGGATTGAGAGCTGAGATAATATCTCAAATCTAGGACACTTTAATTGAAGAGCTGAATCACAACTCACAGGCAGGGGAGAAGATAACAGAGTTTGAAACTCTAAGTGGTTTCCCGTCATGACACAGGAGTAGTTGTCTACAATGCTGAAAATGCAGGGTCAAACTTTAATCAGCAGAAAGAGAAATCATTGTCCTCTAGCTTCCATTTGTTGCTGTCATGTTATTTATTAATTCTGAAGAGCTCACAAAGGTCACTTCCTCTTAATCCCACACATCCTTAACCACAGGAAGCCCTTAACTCTCCACCTTTGCATTCCCGTTATTGATTTGTAAATAACATTGTAAAAATTTCTTTGGCAGGTGGCCAAGGTAACATATTCTCTGTACATGTGGCTATATTAATGAGGTGGGGTGTTACCATTTTCAAAATGCCACCATCAACAGCGGCAACAGTAAATCAATTTCCAAACCCAAAGGTCAGCGATGTAGAGAAAGAGGGGGAAGGAGAGGAAGGCCAAGGGGGCCATTTGTTATTCCTCATTAGAATGGATCAGTCCTCCTCTCCCTCTCTTCCTCACTTTATCTCAGAATCTCTGCCGCTCTTCTTTTCTTTCTTGCGCGCTCTTTCAAGCCTTTATCCTCCTACTTTCCCCTCTCTCTCCACCTCATTTTGGGACTCCTCCAAGGGATTTAAATGGCGCAGAGGAGGGCTGTCACTTCAAAATGTCACCCGGGTGAAACAAGGACCCACTCACGCTTGTAGTTTTTCACTCCATAGCAAGATCCCCTCTTACATACATGAGTGTGTATTTTGCAAACGGTTTTAGGTTCAACCTCTAAAGTCAAGACCCTGACTTCTGAAAAGTTGCTGTCGTTCTAGCTTTCAGTGTGTCTCTATGACCACAATCTGGAGGGGGATCATTTCATGAGTAGCATACAACAGAGCCTTCATGATTTGCCTTTTCACAGCTCAACTTGAAACAGTGCTGATATCAGAGAGGAGTCAAGCAAAATTAATGATAGCCACAAAGCAAAAGAATGCCACCATTTGTCTTCAGTGCTAAAGAGATCGTGATAGAGCCACTGCAGTCTCTAAGGGTTTTTTACAGGGCACTGGGTACAGAATAGAGTACTGTGGCACCAACCCATGCACTTACACTGATCCCTTTTATCCCTTTCATACCCCTCGGCCCTTGCACTGTGTAACCAAAAAAGGACCATCTATCATCCATTCAAAGTCGCCATGGCTCTCTCCCCCTTTCTCTCTTTGTGCTCTTCGCTCTCTTTTTCTATCATCCTTTTCTCATTGAACACACATATAAGCACCTAGTCCTGTCCAAAAACCTGTGGACTTTTTTGTGTTCCACTTGGAATCTGATGCGTCCACCCTTACCCAAGACCCCCTCTGGCGGTGGCTGCGGCGCCAGGTCAGCTATGTGTCCATCGAGTCGCCACGGCTCAGAAAGAGTCCTATTTGAAGAACCTCAGCAGTGTCACTGACTGATGTTAAGGGACAGTCCTTGTCTTTTCAAGTGCCTGTGCTGTAATGATTCCAGACGACAGACAGACTGGCGGCAGGACCCACTGGACTACTTTGTCAGTGACATTAAAAGGTCTAGCTACACTCAATGGGAAAGATCAAGGGCAAGAACAATGAGTGCTGCCACACTTAAAGTGACACAACTATAAAAAGGGAGCAAAAAGTAGTGCCCACCTTGTAAAGGTCAGAAGGAGCAGAGGGAAGAGGACTTCTTTGTATAGGTGTTGTTATCACAATCTGTATTTTTAATATTCTTTTCAAACTCTGAGTTCAGTTTTAAACAGTAAAATACAAAGTAGTTCAGTTTTCTCTGCCATTCAACTCCCTTTGATTCTTAAAGGAGTGCAAAATAGCCCACATGCTGCAGCTTATTCCAAGCCCACTCCTCAGAGGTTTGATTTCAACCACTGTTTCTCAGTGTCTCAGTGCAATGTTAAGCAGAGGGGGGTTTCATCCAGTCACTGCGGGCCTATTAAGACCACAGAAAATTAGCAGTGTTTCAATTATCAAGCCCCCTGAGGAGAGGAAAAAGTGTGGCTAAATCTTGAATTAGATCAGACAGAATGAACACAGTTGGTACCATGGTACTTAAAATATCCATATATAGCCCTAATTACCCTGTTAAAAGACATATTAGTTCACCTCTATCATATTAACACCTAGTATGTGGTACTGTAAAGGCACTAATTAGACTGTTGGTAAGTTTTGCTCACAGCACGTTTTAAGCATTTGTTACATTTAGTGAAACTTCAGTCATTAAAAAAAAGATTTATCAGTCACAGAGTTTGTGGTCAACAGACAATAACTTTCACTTGGCTGTTCATTTGAGATAACAATGCTGAACTTTTGGTTGCATTCATTTATATAAACTATGACACATTCATTTAAACTCTTGCAGTCCAGGGATGTTCTGCTGCATCAAGTATAGGAGCAAAATACCCTGTATCATACAGTGATAATGGTATAAGAGTGTTGTTTGGCTCCCTTAAACAAAGAGCAAGCTGAAGACATGTCAGCCTGTGAAACACCACTGTAATGGCTTTAAGAGGCAGAATGTCATTATCCAGACATGGCAGAAGCTTTGTGGTTGGTTGAATAAATAAAGATAATTGTTAAATTGATGGGCTTTGGAAGGATGTGCTTACAGGTTATGATGACTGTCTTGCGTAAGGGAAATGCCTCCAGGTGTTGTAATTCTGTTTGGTTGTAATGCTATTGTTATCCTAAAATGTCAGTCCTCCTCAAGATTAATGTCAGATTTGATGTCAATGCCATATGTTTTTTAGGATTATCCACTGTGGTGTTTGAGACAGCGTTTTAAGGGCCTAAAACAGCCCATGTGAATCGGAGGTCAGTTACTGTAACCTGTTAACAGACTGTTTGGACGCTCTAAGGGTTTTATCCTTCCTCCCCTCCAGGGGCTTTGTATACTTATTGTCTAGTTCCACTAATCAATACTTTTTTTATGAACAACGGATCAAATGTCCGTGTGTAATTTGGAGGGGTCAGCACAGTAAAAGAAAATGTTGGGAATTAAAACCCATTGTGCACAGCTTGAGGAGTACAGAGAGAGCTCAGAGCAATCCAGGAACAAAGGAGCTCTTGATTTGATGTAAACTGCAAGTCTTACTGGAGCATATTTCTGCATCGCAGTCTCAGAGCGTAAGCATCTTGCTGACTGTTTGCCTTGTCTAAACCTGTTTGGTCCTTGCTGTCAGGTTGGCACTGCAGCCTGTTTTGAATCATGTGGTGCTAAATATGCGTATCTGCCTCTGTGTGTGTGTGTGTGTGTGTGTGTGTGTGTGTGTGTTTGTGTGTATCTCAAGCAGGACAGAGTTCAGGTGAATAATGGCATGTTGACGATCAGCAGCTTGAATCTGGCTGACATCGGCATGTACCAGTGTGTGGCAGAGAACAAGCACAGCCGAATCTTCACCAATGCTGAGCTTCGTGTCATAGGTAAGAACCAACCCAACACGGACTTTTAATAAATGTTAATATATTCAGTGTGGTAATTCTCCTTCTATCTCCTCATTTGCTGTTAGATGGTTTATGATAGCCAGATGGTAAGATGTTAACTGTGTAAAAGACGAAGAATCAATATGATAGCATCAGCCTGGAGGTGGCACTTTTTGTATACACCTACATTTAAGGCCCCATGGCCCCCAGCCAAAATTCATTTTGGCTGACTCTGTTACACATTCCTAACAGCTGAATAGGCAATATACATGCCACTGAATAATTTTCACCTTTTTTTCTAATTATATTTAATATTTAAACAGTGTTTTCAACAAAAAAATCTTTTAAACACATCAAAACGTTACATTTCAATATCCTGCTGTTTTTTCAAACAGACACTGAGTTCAGAAGATTTTTCTGAACTTGTTTTGTTCCTTTCATGTCTGTGTAAAAATAATTTGTGTCAGCTGTAATTTTGCCCACAGCTTGCCCCCCCAGTGTTGCTTTCATAACCAGGGGACCACATTGGGTGATGGTCAGTCCCCAGCATGAGGAGTGGAAATGATTTTTTGCCAATGAATGAGCTGTGGCTGTGTTTTTTAACAACAAGGAAGGATAGTAACACATTTTATGCCATTAATATTGTATTAGCTGAAATAAGTGGGTTTTTTTTCCCCCTATCCTTCCTTCAGCACTAATAAAACTAATTTCAGAGACAATACTTTACCATCCTTAAATACTGTGACAGGAGACATAGTTTGATACCACCTGACAGTGAAGGGAGCCATGTCCATCTGACTTACTAAGTTGGATTTGAAAGCAGCTGTGGACTCACAGCATGCAGCTGTGTAATACTGCAGACAAACTGACATGAAAGGCTTTCATGTTGCATCTGGCTGGGTTGTTAATATATTCAATATGTCTAACAAGTATTTCATCAAGTAGATGAAAACTTAAATTCATTTGCTCAGTATATTTTGAAGTATTTTACATCACTAAAAGGAAGAATAAATGGGGAAAATTGACTTGTACAAGCACTTAAAGCTGCTTGCTGTCACTCTTTTACACAATGGCATGTGTAAATCAATTATCAGGAGTCTGTCAAAGCCGCTTCATTTCCTGACACAGCAGTTTGCTTTTGTTTATGGGCATATATAACACTGACTGGCACCAAGACACAATGCAAATGCATGAATACTGGCAGGTTTTGATGACTGTAGTGTCGATGTGTGGGTTTGGAACAAATCTGTGAATATTGTTTTAAAATAGCCTGTCTTCTTGTAATACTGGACTTACAGCATTGAATTTTATCACAAAGTTATGAGAGGAGGATACTTTGATTGGTTAGTCATGTATTAGTTATAACAATTGACATACTTCAAATGTGATCATGAGTTTTCTTACAACTGTTTTGACAGCCCTGTGTGGGGGGCAAAAATTACTGCATTTTTTTATATTGTTGGATTGTATTGATTGAAAACCTCAATAAGAATCTATTTCTAATTGACAGTAGCTCAGTAACAGTAACATGCACATTCTTACTTGCACATCGTGCACTTATGCACCCCCAGTCCGTTGCAGGTGCTGGCTTTTTTTTCTGTGTAGTGGTCTTTTTTAAGTGTGATGGTCCCCTCTCTCTCACCCAAAGGATGCAGACCACAATTTTCCCACAAGTTTTGGCTTGTAGGACCAAGGGACAGTTTTCTGTTTTATTTCAGTTCCCTATCTCAGAGAAATCAGCAACTGGACCTGTTTTATTTGCTGTTTCTACTTTCAATGATGGAGCTTGGACTTGTATTTGTGGACACATGAAGACACATTGTCTTAGAAGTGATTATGTGGCTATGTAGCATATCCATTACAGAGCCATGTTTTAGTCATTTTTGACTGTGGAAATCCTTCATACTGTGCGGGCTTTACTTTGAGAAATATTCTGAAAGTGTTACACTGACATCCTGCACAGTCACAGTGGTGAGCTCCTCCCCAAACCTTGCTGTAATTTGTACAGTAGTCAGAAGCCCGCTTTAAACACAGGGCAGAACTAGAACGTCTTATTCTGTTGATGAAATTCACATCCATGCATATAATTTATATTGGTGTATTCCTGAATTCATGTATTTTTATATAAAATGGATAAACGGATTTCTTATGAAATTGCGACTCCTCCCACACAAGCTTGAAATATGAGTTCATATATATTCCACTCTTGTGTTACGTGAACATATGTGCAGCAAATGTCAGGCTGTGTTCATGGGTGCTGGCATTTCACACAAAAGTGGAGAGATAGTTGTAGGGTGGATGTGTGTGTGAACAGGTTTATCTTTTTGTGGATTGTATGCTCATGCACCGGTATGTGTTGGCAGGTGCTTAGCCATGTAACTGGCGCCAGGCTGTGTGTTCACTTTGAAGAGCTTTCTGCTGAGTCTGTGCGCATACAAAATAGCTCCAGACGACGGCGCCTTAGTAATTAAGGCCTAAAGGAGCAGCAACAAAGCCTCCCTCTCATTTTACATTCACTCATTTTGCTTCAGAGCCCCACAGCTTCATTCTTAATGCATAATATCCTCCTAAGAAAAATTCAAGGAATTGGAAAACCCACCTTCTTTCAAGTAAAATGTCTTCTTAAAAATGATGCACCATGTCTATTTTGTGTTTTGAATGCCTGTGAGTCTGAGTGCGTGTCAATATGCAAAGCAGTAAATATGTGCAGACAGAAAAGGATGTGGGGGCTGACCTGCCTAATGGATGGAGTGACCTACACATTTGAAGCATGTTTACGGAATAGCTCTACACAGTTTGTTCTTGAATTTTTTCTTCTTCTGCTGTCTCCCTAAAAAAAAAAATTTGCATCTCTCTCTCTTTCAAACTTGTTTCAACAGCCATCGCTCCAGACTTCTCCCAGAACTTGCTGAAGGCCCAAACTCTGGCTCGACAGGGTGGAGATGTCCTGATCGAATGCAAGCCCAAAATGTCTCCCCGGGGTGTGATTTCGTGGAGGAAGGGAAAAGAAGCATTGAGAGAGAGCCACAGGTAACAGGTTCCTTTGTTTGGAGCGGTAAATGCACTGTGTACAGGACCATTGTTTAGTTTGTGCACTCTACTTTCGGAGTAGCATTTCATTGACTTGTTATTTTATTTTGCCCTACTTGATATTCATGGTGACAAACTGCAAAGAACAGAGCCAGCGTGACACAATACAATTTAAATTGCATAACACGTCCCACACTCCACCACTTTCCCCCTGCTATCTACATTTCTTCCCTGAACTTCATTGTACTCTGCTCTCCTGGCAGTGCTCAGAGCTGGTTTCTGCACTGTTTACTTGAGGTAATTGGCCGTTCGTAGACTGCGGCACTCGGATCGATGCACTGATCCATCAGCTCATTAGCAGCATGTAAGGCCTGGAGGGTCATTAGAGCACAAGGCAGATGATGATCCAGGCTACCATCGAGACATAGAAGAAGCAGGTGAAATCCCCAAAAGGACAGATCAATGGCTGGCCGCTAAACAACACACATTCTTATGCCATAGTGGTGGTGACACCTGGGGAACTAGCTGGACACCTTGTTTTATTAGAAATCAGGTTAAGTGCAGATCAATGCAATACCTCTGTGTGCCACAGAGGAGAAGTAGAAAAAAAACAAATGGTAATAAGACAAGAGAAGCCAATTCTCCCTCTGAAGACATAAAGCTGGTAGAGGTTGCGGCGGGATGTGTTGCCCGTTATCGATCTGGATTCATGCTGTTTCTTCTCATGAGCAGCAATCAGAGAGATATGCAGATGCAGAAAAACATAGGACAACATGATTTTTATATAGTTGGCTGAGCTAGAGGTGAAGCATTCATATATTCCTTATTTTAAATGCATAAAGTCTCAGTAGAACAGGATATTACACGACATATATAGCAGCCAGTCACAATTGCAGTTTAGCGCTCTGTAATTGCTGTTCTGGCATGACAAGCACTGAATGTCATATTTTCTTTGAAAACCGTTAAGTGTTGGAGTGCTTCTGTAATTTCTTGCTATATTAAAAACAGATAACTGAGATCACTCGATGATGCTTTTCCACTTTCTTTTTGATAACATCTTGATTTCATGCTGGAATGTACCAGCAGGAGGTAAAGCACCCCTGCCAGCACATGCAGTGACGGAGTAGGGGTCCAGATTTCTCATTTGATTTGGGATTAATTGTTCAACTGGCTCAGCAGCTTTTCCACACCTAACCTCTGGGATATTCATCCTCACCACAGTGGGAGAGTAGCAGCTTTTATTCATGTCTCCCCTCCCCCCTCAGACAGCATGTAGGGGAAAGCTAAGGTGCAATCTGGTTGTTAATACTGATGTTGGGCCGAGACATCTTTAATACAGGGGAGAGGTGTTGTATTTGAGGGGCAGCTGGAGTATCACAGAACATTTAGTGCTGCTAACGGCTGCTGAATGTTGCACCAAGCTTTCAGATTTATCATCCTCTTAAGTTTTGAAAGGAAAATGCATCCATACTGCAATGCGTGATATCTATCGCACCCATAAAAGCAAGATTTCCCATTTGAGATTTAACGTTACAGCCTTACACAGAAGTAGGTGAGCTGAATACAAGATGTTAAGCTTTGACATTATTGCAGCATTTCTCACAAACCCTCCTCACTGTTCCTGGTCTTGTTAGCATTTACTTCTCTCTATATCCAAATGGAGCCGCTACCAGTGCTATAATAGCGGTGGCACAACTCTAATCCATCCCACTGGCTCAACTAAAATACCCATAATTCCCTCTAATCTTCCAGGGATAACATTTTCAAGGATCTGGAGCAGGGGAAAACAAATCAACTAAGAACATGGCAGCATCTGATTAGTTAATGAAATCATGTGTTGGTGATACCTATATCAGCTCATATCCTTGGCATGTACAGCAAGATAGCCTCATAACAGGGTTGCTGTGCACTTACGCAGGGAGCTATGGGGTTAACTATGAAGTGCTTACCCTAATTTAATTTCACTGCTGACCACTGCCAGCAACTATAAAATGGATATAGGAAATAGCTCTCAGGAATATTACCTTTAGATTGAACCACTGTGTTTAAGATTGTTATGCTAAATGATATATATTGCTTCATCATGTAATGTGAGACCTTTTATAATCCTGCCATTAAAACAGCAGCGGCTTTCTGGAAGTGTTGCCAATACAGAATGTGCATTGAAATAAACTTGTGAATACTGTGAGTCCCAAGCAATATACTGAGTTAATTATACAATCCTTCTTCAGTGGTTTAAAATAATGTTTTTCATTTACAGCCTCTTAGTTTTTTGTTACACCATGGAGAGGCACAGAAGGCTTTTAGATTACAGACAGTAGCTCACTTTAACACCGGCCAATAAGGTTGAGGTAAAGTGCCTGTTTACTATATCACACTGCTAAAGTTTTATGTACCCCACAAATTTCCCCAATACCTTAATTGCTCCAGGGCAACCTTCGAGAGAAAAGAGAACAAAGGGGGGCTTTCAGACAGCTAATGCTCCTTATATTTTTATCCTGCTCTGTTGCTTTGTAGGTCTGGTGAGGAGGAAACCTGACATAGACTACCTTAGAGTTTAATGGCAAGTCTTATCCCTGTGACATCTCATATCCATAACTCTTTGTTATAGTCCATTACAAAGGAAGCCCTCAGTTCAGTTAGTAGAATACCCCCAGCTCCACAGGGAACGGCCACTGAAGGAGAGGCTAATGTATTTTAATTCCTCCAGCCTTTCAGGCGATACAGGTCATTTTTGATCATTCGGGGTGGTCCACGCTGCCTTTAAGCTATCTTTTAGAAAGGAGTATTGAAGTTCCTCTTTCCAACCAGTTATGTCTTGAAACACAGGCTCAACCCCATTACACTGCAGAGCCATTTAGAAGATAAGATGAGGACTCCTTGTGAGGATTTGGAGGGCAAGTCACTTATCAATAGCATAATTAATTTCCAGGGTTTGAAATATGGTCAGCAAATTGTTCTACAGCCTCAATTGAAAGTAGTTTAGATAGTGAAATATAATTTGACCAAACTGGCATGAATTGTCAGACTGTGAGAAGTAACTTTGTTCTGAAAAAGATGAAGCTGAAGCCTTCTCTGTATTACATCCATCAAAGATAATCAATAACGTATTTCCTCCTCAAGCACTGAATATTTACCCATGATGCAATTTCTTTTCTTGAAAAATTACCGCTCATGACAGTAATCTCTAAATGCAGCACTGACCGTGAATACACTGCTCACCTTTCATCAGTCATGAAGTAGTATCAAGATTTCTGCATTTTTTAATTACAAAATGATTTTGTGTACACAAAGCTTATCTGTTATTGCCTGTTTTCAATAACTTTGATAACACCGGGCTAAATGAAGTAGCAGGTCAAGAAGCAGCGGTTGTCTTGTTAGCCTCAAGGGGGATTCATTTATAACAGTGTGATATTTCATTGATCCCTGTGGGGATTTTTCGTTTTGCCTGCCCCCTCTGGGGGGATCAGCGCTGGTAGAGACTCTGTGTTTCTCAAAGAAGTCTCAGACAGGCATATTCTTGACTTTCAGTGTGACAACTGATGGATGGACCTGCCCAATTATTATTTATATTCTCTGTTGAAGGGGAAAAAAGATATTCAGTGGTCATCAGTATGGAGGACTGACCCTTTTTCACTTTGTTGTTTCCTCCGGTGTTTTGTAGGGACACTGCTGCAAGCATATCACACCTTATGTCCTCCTCTTTTGGGAAATATATATTTACCACACTTTTGTTGTTTACTGCTTTTGAGATTTGGTACATGTTCTGAAAAATAAATATAGTCTGTTTGCCTTATCTATAACTCCAGGTTGTCAATTTGTTTTGCACATTTAAATCAGACTAGAAGACAGAAAAAAAATATTGAATTGTGACACTTTGCTAGAAGTTTTATCAGCTCCATAGGAAGTGACATGAGATAAAAGTAGGTGTCTTATTCAAGCTCATCTGATTTCTCTATTGCTCTAACATCCAACATCTTCCTAAAGTAACAAGTAAACACTGTCTCTTATTATACAAGAAGCATCCTTGGCAGGTAAAATGAAATGGAGAATTAAGATTATGATACCTACCTCACTTATGACTAATGCAATTAACAGTGAAAACATAGTTACAATACATGCAGATAGATTTAAACTGTATGGTAATCTCACTGTGGGGTTTGAAAAATGAGATAAGGGGTAAACAACATCTACTGTACCCCCTTTTGTGATAGAAGCTCTGGAAAACTGAACATAAGGAGAATGAGTGAAGCCAGTTAAAAAAAACCTTTAGTCACACTGCAGTAGGATGTGATAGATTACCTCCAGTAATTACAGAGATCAAAGAGGCAGGAACAAGGAAACTGTGATTTTCAAACCAGCTGAAAAGCTATGATAACAGGAAAGACAAAAGAACCACGCCTGAACAGAAGGTATTAAAAATACATAATTTAGTGATGAATAAAAGCAAGCTAATGTGAGTGATATCTGATGAGTATTTGATGAAAAGGGTCTTTGATGGTCCTGTTAAGTTTTAGACGAAACTTTCAAAAAAAAGAGAAAAAAAGAAGCAAAGAAATCCTTTTAGCTTTTCACTCTGAGCACTTTGTGCAGTATGTGGCCAATTTTTACTGAAGCACAGAAATGCTTTTTCACTATCACAATGAATGAAATCAATCAAACCATTTCTTTGTTTATTCTGTGCCTCAATCACCTGTGACCCTGCCTTTCATGTGATTTTTATAAAGTGTTTGGTTGTCCCAGGCATTTCTGCATTTCCAAACAAATTTTTAACATAGATGTCTTTTTTTCGTCTCTTGTCCTCTATCCTTGGCTATGCTGAAAATGCACTAAAAATGGAGGAAAATGAATGCCGTTAGGTATGTTGCCTTTAAAGCTTTTTGTCCCTATTGTTACAAGCCACTGTACTCAAGGCCTTGTTGACTCTGAGAGGCTCTTAGGGACCTGCTCCTATACAGATCTTTTCAACACTCACCATTTTTTATTTTGTAAGGTTGTCTCCTTTTACCACTCTGTGGTTCAGCAGAAAAAGAAGCTGGTGTTAGGGCTGCATGATGTAGAACAAGAATTGAGATATTCTTTTCCTTTCTGCAGGGTGTGTGTGTGTGTGTGTGCGCGCACACACACACACACACACACACACACACACACATATATATATATAAGGTATCTATGCAATTATGTATGTGTGCAAGATAAAGGGCAGTGTGTTTTATGTACCTATGAGCAGTTAAAACTTTTGTCTTCTTAGTCTATTTCAGTGATATAAATGGCTTTTATATTCTTCAATCTTTGAGTCTATTCCCTGCTTCAAATTTTATCTCATGGTGTCCAGCTCTCTGACTGCAGGTCTGACTGTTGCATCAGGAAGCAGAGAGACATGAGGATGTAAGGGTACAAAAGGAGAGACATTAAATTAAGAGACAAATGCTGTGGTCTTACTCATATGTAATTAGTCATTTGTGGGGATGTTTGAAATTCAGTTACTTTACCTATAATAGTAACTTCTTATTAACACACTGTGTTCTTCTTCATGTGAATTTTACTGCATTGCACTGTACACCATACCTTCTAACTCATCTGGGTTACAAAATATAGGAGTTTGAGGTGGTGGATTTCAACACATGATCTAAACCCAAGAGTTTTTATTATTCACTAAGAAAATGCCAAATGTATTACCTGAATCTAAAAAATGGGAGCTGGGGAAATTACCCTAAGGGAACTTTGAGCATCAAAAGCTTTATTGCCTGTATTCTGCTGTAGTTTTATGCAGCAGTTGGTGCTGCAGTCTTTGTTCTGTCACATTTTAAACAAAAACATCTTGAAGCTGCTTTATTTGTGAATTGTGAACCAACATTTTTCATGGAAGGATGACTGATGAATAAATTGACTTTTATCCAAATTGTAACATAGAGAAGCCCTTATTATTGTTAATATATTTTTAGATAAGTTCTCTGATTGAATAAAACCAAGTCCAGTCAGACTTTTGGTTAAAGTTATAGTCTCTAGATGGTCAGTGACCAGCTCTGTATTTGTTCATGGGAGGAGCAACCAGAAACAGCTGCAAGTGGTAGCAGCATGACGTGTTTGAGGTCACATGACTGACAATACATGCCTTCAGTGAGACTACTGCCCACAAGCAAACTGTAATTAGAATGGTCGGACATTTTATAGTTCAGCCCTAGTTGATACACAAGCCATTGTGTTTTCTTGTCATTTTGATTTAGTATGTGAAAAAATGAGAAATGTAATTGTTGAGCAGAGAAAAGATAGAAGTACTCGGACTGATCCCTATGTTTAAAACAACTGCTGCTTGGACTGTTGTGCCGGAAACATATGCACTTAAACAAGACTGTGCTCTGCTGGTGACTTACCGTGCTGTTTTCTCTTGCGTCACTCATCACCTTGTTTACTGGAGATGTAGCAGCAGCACACTCTCTGTGTCAGAGGAAATCTGTCAGGCTTGACTGATGACAGCAACAGATGAAATGAGAGTCTTTGTAATTTGGACTTGCGTGTGCAATCTGTCGCGGGGGTTCAGCGTCTTTTTATTACCGCACAAGCAGGCAGGTTGAATTGGTCTGTGAGTGTTTACTGCTTAGATTTATTAAGAAAATGCAGTTGAAGTAGTGAAGGTGCAATTCTGAGAGCTAAATGATATAAATTATTCTAGAAAGACAGGGTTTCATTTACTTATTTTACTCTGTAGATCTGCTGTTTATTATTTTAGACTCTGTTTCTTTGCATCAGAATGCATGCTGCATTAGCCTACCTCTATTTGGCTGGAGGGCTTGACTATTTACATTTACACCTAAGAATGTGAAAGCACAGTAAATGCGACAACCAGAGTTTCTCAGACACATTACATAGAAATCATGGTCCAATTACATTTTAGTATATTTACAACTGCTGACACGAGTGTCTCGTAACACTTATGATATGCTTATGCAGTATGAGTAGATCCATAAAATCTGGTTATTTAGAATCCTCCCACTACACTAAATGAGACTTTCCTCCCATGAAGTGATCTGCACTCTCCCTGTCATCTCATTGCTGATAAATCAAACTGCTTCTCCTCATACTGAGCTTCCCCTTATGTCACCCTAAAGCACAGGGAGCCAATTAAAATTCACTAAGTTAAACTCCAGGCCAAAGTTGAGACGCTTAAGGACATTGGACTTGCTCATTTGGAAGGTTTTTAAGCACTTTGAATTTGCAGCATATATATAGACTCATAATCACGCAAGCCTTCACAAGAAGAGCTGCATTTGAGCTAACTTAATTAACTTTGCACAGATACACTGTCAGTCTGACTAACATAGTGATATTAATGTATGTTTTTTCCCCCACAGAGTTACTGTGTTGGATAATGGAAGCCTTCGGATTTCCAATGTTAGTAAAATGGATGCTGGGCTTTACACATGTGTGGCAAGGAACCAGTTTGGAGTAGCGAGCAGTGCCGGCAGCCTTCTGGTTAAAGGTGAGATATTATTTTCTTGACTGGCTTTCAGACAGCAGCCTGGTTTGTTTACTCTTTTTCCAGTTGGACATTTATTCTTATTGTATCCCATTAGCTGTTTCCTTGGAAACAAGTGGCCTTACACTCTTCTTATAGTCACTAAATAAAACAGTAACAGTGAACTAGGAAAATTAAATCAATTCAAAAATACGCTTTAATTAATAACTGTTTGCCGGACTGAAGTTTTTTATATTTAAGGAATTTGTGTAATATTTAGGTAATATGTGAATTTCTTCATGGGCTGCATTATTTAGCCCTCATAATAAACTAACACATCATTTTGTGGTTGTTTGTGTTTTAGAGGGACACAAAACAAATGATCTAGCACTCAACCACTACTGACCGGTGCTGCAAATACAATTAACCGACACTGACCTTCACTGCACACTTGATGAACTAGCAGTGGCGCAGTTTCAATGAAGACTACCCTCCTCTTACCTGACCCACGCTGTCCAATTAGTTGATTGGCAGAAGCTGCAGGAAGCGAGACATGAGGCTCATTGCATTCATGTGCCTCGATGTTTAATTCATACTTCTTTGCACGGTGGCTCATAGCCATGCCCGGTTTGTTTAAGATTTCATCCCATTTAAATTACACACTTCTGCAGTGCAATGGATTTTCTAGGTCTTTTCTAAAGAGCAGAGTCAACAACAGTGCTCTATTAAAATGCCTTTTGGTGATTCCTCTTTACAAGATTTTAGAATTGCAGATGAGCTTGCATGGAGGCCCAATTTTTCTTTTTTTCTCTCTAAAGCCTCTCTGCATGCACCAGCTGAGCTGTACTGTATATGTATGTACAGTAAGTGTGGTTTTATAGTGTTTTTCATACTCAAAGAGTGAATGTCCATACAAGCAAAGATGTTTACACAAAAACACATTCAAACATAAAGTATTAGAAGTATTAGATAAAAGGGCGGGAATATGCATCACACAACACTGATGACAGTGTTAACATCACAGTACTGCAATAACTGATATATTGCAAGACTATTGTTGTACCATTATGCATTAAGTTACCTGGTTTAGTGAAGAATACAGAATGTCTCTTTAAAGGTTAAGTGCAGGATAATTAAGTTCATTCATTCCACTTTGGTCTGTTTCACTGAGATGAAACAGTGTTCATGATTTTAGTCTGTAAATTCAGTTCACAAAACTATAGGAAAACTGCAAAATTAGGGTGAAAGACACATTCTTCACTAAAAAAGGCACATTAAAACAGTTCCAGTTTGTGTGTGCTGACCTATTCATGCTCTATACTTAAACTTCAAAAAGAGTTAAGACCAGAACCTGGTCCAATATAAATTTTATATAGAATATGACCACATCATATGAAGTTATGTTTTAGCCTAATGACAGGGAACGGTGTCTTGTGGTGACATTTGTTCATTATATATCAAGTGGAGCAGCTTCTGGTGTTGGGCTTCATTATGTTTGTTGTTTCTATACACCATGTGGAACATACCCCTTCTGGTATGTTGCAATCAATGGCGTCGTTGTCCACTCACTAGTAGTGACATGGTCAGTCAATCTGAATAGATTTAGCACTAGCCAGTGAAATCTATTCAGAGCGCTGTCATTTTTTTTTTCAATTAAAATATTTTGTCCCAGTGCATAAAAAATTGATGAACTCAAGGCAATTAAATATCTATGCATCAATATTTTTTCCCACCTCATGCCCACAGTGTTAAAAACTATGCTCATCATTGTCATGGGACTTTATGAATTTATAATTCTTAGCTCTAACCAGAAGCCAAACAAATCATGATAATGATATCGTATTTCTTTTCTCTATACACAGTTACACAGTGACCTCTTATTAATCTGATTTCTGCAGCAGTGCAATATACAAGCAGATTTTATGTGCAGAAGGTAAATATCTTCTAGTCTTTGAGGTGGAAAAGCTGCGTGCTCTTCATGTGATTCGTGCGATTCATATGATTGATTCACTATGATGATTCATTAAAGTCTATCATGTATCTCTGTGAAAAAACAAAAAAACAGCCTCATACAGTGTTTCCTACACACTCTTCTATCACAGGTCTACAGAATGAGAACTGCATGCACGGAGCACACTGTAGGGAATGAGGGAGCCAATTTGTGATTTTCCTCCCAGTCATAACAGGAAATGAGCGTGACAGCTTTGCAATCGAAGGCAGAAAGTTTTACCACACTCATTTTGCATCTGTTGCCAAACTTTCCTTACACTCACCTGGAATGCACCGCCATGGCCAGTCGGTTCTCCTCAAGGGTGTGAGATAAACAAGCTGGCTTGTTTTGACAGAGCTGAATATAGACCTTTACTCCCCCTGACATGCTGCATTCGCTTGCCCGTCCATTAGATGCTTATGACATGCATGCATAATTCACAGTGGACTGCTGTATGGGCCTCTCAGAGTCTGCTATATTCTTTGCACTGCAGTGCTGTTGAATGCGACACCCAAGCGAGACAGACCAAAGATTATGTTGATGCGCACCACGCTGAGGATGAAATAGGATGGCTTTTTGTCTCTGCACAAACAGAGCCAAATTATAGACTCGGATATGACCCGCCCTAATGGTGGAGTTTTTCCTTCTGTTTGTTTATTTTACTTCCTCTTTGTCATTGGTAAGTGATATATTACACCATATTAGACTTCTGAAAGAGATGCAGTATAAGCCCAGTGCCAGACTCAAGAGTAATTTATCTTGTTTGGCTAATCTTTCTGACAGACCTTGACAGGGGGCAGGAATTGTTTTTTAGTGTGACATGTTTTTGAAATTATTTCCTTGTGTTCACAAAACAAAGTCCATGAAAACAGTCCACCTGACAGATAGTTGCTGCTTTCCTCTTCTTTGAAAGAGGAGAGTTACCCAGTCAACATGATCCCTCTTCTTCACAGAGCCTACTGTGATCACCAGCCCAGCGGGTCATCTGGACGTGACAGTTGGTGAGAGCATCGTGCTGCCCTGCCAGGTATCCCATGACCCAACGCTGGACCTCAAGTTCACCTGGTTTTTTAATGAGCAGCTCATCCACTTTGGAAGCCACTGGGCGTATTTTGAAAAAGTTGGTGGGGTAAGTGCTTGAAAATCTATACATCTTTCCTGTTTCTGAAATCATAATTAGACTTTAAGACATTTGAACTTCATAGAAAAAAGAGAGGGTGTGATGCTTTTCTAATTTTCAAGCATAGGTGTAAATTAACAAGACTGGATTTCCATCCTGGATGAGTTCAAATATTCAAACCAATCAGAGAGAAGGGGGTTTGTGGAGCTGTGAGCCTTAAAGAGACAGCAGCTTCAGTGTTTTAGGCATAGAAGCATCAGTGTGAAAATGTATTGAGTTAAAGCTCATGTCAAATGACTACAGGGGCACCAGAGGGACAGTATTAAAACTTAAATAAGTAAAACTTTCTTTCTTGCTTGAAGGAGTTCAACGTAAACATTTTCCTTCTTTTTCTTGTGGTCTACACGCAAGCTGGAGAGCTGCGTTGTTAAAATTACATTTTGACTCTTCAGTAATATAGAGTGTTTGAAGCATCTGATTCTTGAGTTGAGATGTTTCCTGAGAAAAAAAAGAAAAAAAAGCTTTTTTTGTCTCCTCTTGACAGTCTGCTCCACTTGAACATGGTGACTCTGTGCTTATGATTTACCACTTAGAAAAGGTTCAGGCTTTAAAAATAGGCTAAAGCTTAACCACAAGTGAGTGAAAACACTTACAAACACTCCAAATTTCTCCTTCTACATACTTTGTTAAATAGAAGAACCTTCCAATGCAGTTCAAAAGAGACTCAAAAGAAAACGAGCCATTTGAATTCCACAATTATTCTCATTAACGTATTTTAATATTTTTAATTTTACTGTCATATTCTTTTAAGGAAAATATCTAACACTATAAATGATGTATCGTGCAAAATTTATTTTCAGACAGACCGAAGAGCTTGATATTTACCTGTTCTGCTTGTTTACCGCCTCCTCCATTGTCAGAAGCAGGAACTAAGGAATTCATTATGCAGTGTTCAGCCATGCATTACATTTGTTCATCTAAGGCTAAATATTTTTTCCCTTTAATTAGGAAAAGCAATTATGAGGTCTTGGCATCTATATCACCCCTTGTTTTTTCCGTTTTTATTTATTAATTTATTAATTTATTTCTCATACGTATATGTTCTTTTGGTTTTCTTTTTCCATTCAGCCTGGTCATTAACAGCAGCAAGAGCTTTTTGATTGCATGCGGCCCTGTGGTTCAATTACACATTTAACTCCCACGCACCCCTTAGTGTTCACAAATGTATCATATATATTAAAAGATTACATGATGAGTGAATCAACTGTTTTAGAGATTTTTATTCATATTTAACATAGATGCATTTGTAATCAGATAATATGTCTGTTCTATGATGATGTGGTCTACAGTTAACTGAGGAAGAATAAAGAATGCAGAGTACAATTAGCTTTAAAGATAGTAAAGGCATCATCAGTACTGTACTGACTTTTATGTCTTCAGTCACATTCAGATGTCTGGGATACTGAAGCTGTCCTCTAGCAAAAGAGTGACAGGAGTTGATTACAGTGAACTTACGACCTTGAGTCCAAGTACTGAGTAGATGACTCATATAATCTCAAAGGGGGATTATGACTGTAGAAAACAACAAGAGTCAAACACTGGCTGCACACTAGTACTGAGAAATAACAAATCAATCAACCAATCAGCCAATGAATAAAACTCTGTTATGGTGTAAGTATGTTTCACTGGCCAGTGCGATTTCCACACTTCTATTCAAATCCCAACACAAGATAAAGCTTGTTAAAAACTTGGCTGCAGTTTCATTGAAGTATGCTGGTGGAGAACATACTGTATCCTGAAAGAGTTGAGCAAAAATAAAACCAAGAGCCTCCAGCAATATTTGCTGAACAACATCACTGTCAGCTGGAACTAACTTTCTAGTGAAGTTTGTGTTGTTTTGCTGTTTCAAACACAGCAGCTGCTCTTTACATGTAGTTTTGATCATTTTTATTGCTAAAGCTGCTGCAACACTCACTGTCTGTGATTGATGACATTTTAGTGCCATCAAGAAAATGTTTTGAGTCAAGATGAGGAACATTTTGAACACAAATTCTAAAAACTAAGCTGATGTATGCTTCAGAGAGTCAGGTGAAAACTGCGGTAAAATGGGTTTTGGAACCTTAATGGTGACCTTAACCTTCATGTGTTTTTTATTTATTCATTTATTTGTTGCATAACTTAACCTATTAAGTTTGACCAGTCAACTCAAACTTGAGCTGTTATCCATGATGAACTTAGATCTGAGGTGAATGATACATTTGCATTTCAATCTGTTGAAAATACACACGACATGATGACTTTATTTCCAAGGACATTTTTCTCAAGATTTGATTTAATAA
Source organism: Thalassoma bifasciatum (assembly GCA_008086565.1). Classification (NCBI taxonomy): domain Eukaryota; kingdom Metazoa; phylum Chordata; class Actinopteri; order Labriformes; family Labridae; genus Thalassoma; species Thalassoma bifasciatum. Next base: position 310,447 of record RPOG01000002.1, read on the forward strand.
GCAAGCTTGGAGGTCCTCTTTTGCTGTACATGAGATTGCCAGAGTGAGAGATCTGTGATGCATCCTTCCCCAGTTGTGATAATTTAATGATGGCAGGGAGTTTCAAAGACTGAATGATTAGCAGCAACTGAATTTTTAGCTTATAAAATGACCCTGATTATACATCAAAGTAATTATCAAGTCTCATCCTGTTTCATAGTCTCCTTCTTACATAGATTAGACATTAACTTAACATTAGCTCTTACTTTAAAGTTCAAAGCTAATAATGGATTTGGCATTGAGTGGTTGTCTGTAAAGTACATGGAATCAGAGTGAATAAAAAAGGATAGCTGAAAGCAGCTTTTTTTCTTTCTTCACAAAGAACCTCCTCCGTAGGTAATCATGAAAACTTTCACTCAGTCGTTGGTGTGTCCCTGGGTTTGTGTTTGTATAAAATAAACTGAATGCCAAACATAATCACTGTGGCAGTGCTTTGCTTCTACAGCACTTTTACTTCATTTTGAAACTTCAGAGTCTGCCATTTTACTGTTTTTAACCATTTTTGTATTTGGTTCTCCTTTATTTCTGCACCGACAGCGCTCGGCTGGTGACATCATGATCCGTAACATTCAGCTGAGGCATGCTGGTAAATACACATGTGCAGTTCAGACCAAGGTGGACAGCGTGTCTATTGCTACTGATGTGGTTGTCAGAGGTAAGACTGTCCCTCACCCCACATGTTGACAAAACCAACCTCCTGTCACATTTGTTGTTCTGAAATGAGAGGTTATGGCACAGCAGACTGCCATTGCAGCTACACCAAAGCTGCAATGCACCTCCTCAAAATGTAACACAGCAGGACCTCAGCAGCTACGGATGTATCGGAAAAAGGCTGTTATCTTCTTTCTCCCTACATATTCCTGCTGCACGTCCTGTGTAAGAAAAGTATGCCCCTTTATTTCACAGTAAATACAATAAACACAAGTAACCGAAACCGACTTGGGTGCCTTGCACCATTCAACAGGAAAATAAACAAACATTCATATGATCACTTAATGTCGAAAGGTATGATGATGCTGTGATGATACTAATAGTATAATCGACCACAGTTCATCCATAAACTGATGCTCCAGCTCCCAATCAGTGTTCCCCACTTTGATGGAAAATAATCATCATGATGTGGAATATATGCATATACAGTGTTTGTTAACTGAACAGGGTCTCAGTTAAAAAGGAGGCTGTATTTATGTGGTGCATGCACTGCAAGTGCCCTGGATATCTGCTGTGAAAACATGAGGACAGGTCATTTTTTAAAATATTGTTTCAGGAATTGTTATTGTTGCACAGCGAAGGGTTTTAAAGTGTTAAGATGTCATTGTGTGTAGCTGAAAAGCTTGTCTGTTTTCTTACAATGTCTGCATTTAATTTGCCAGCAAAGGGCTGCATGTGACAATAGTAAATTAATGTTAGCAGTGTTATGCCACAGCCGGATGTAGTCTATAGCTCTAAACTTGGTCAAACTGTTAGACGGGGATACCCCCCAAATGATGCCTAACACGTAGCATGTACTAGAGAAAATAATACTCAGAGACACATCTGCTAAATGAACAGCATGCAAACATGACAACACCTATATTGAAGATATAAAAAATGTATCAGTTGATTACTAAAAACTTGTTGCTCAGAATGATTTCTATCCATGCACTTAAAATTGAGGTACTTAATGAAAGGATTGCTGTCAGCCATCATTTGTCTTATTGATAGACAAACTGTATGCCCTAAACTGATGTCAGTAGCCAGTGTTGATCTGTGTTTTGGCACATCGTGCCTTCAATTCAATGTTGACAAGCTAGTTTGCTTAAATACTTATTGGAAGAAGGATTTTATTTGCTAGAAGAAGTCACTTGTTGGGTAATTCTAATGTACTCTCATGGTCAAACTTAAAAGGAAATTATGTAAGTGTGGGAATAATGCTCTGTCTCAAAGAAACATCAACAGCTTGCAGTTTGAAAAGCATGCTCGGTGACATTTTAAGAGTGAGGGGAAATGGAGGGGCCAATAACATTAATTGAAATAAATCAAATGGAATAGCTTATTTGAAAAACACACAAAGAAGTAATGCAAAAATTATCAGCATCAGCTAAACTGTTCCTCAAGCGTCAGTTGCAATGACAGCCCTGGTTTCAAAATCAATGCATCTCCAGTAGTAAAAAGCACTGATGATGCATTATTTGGATGCTCTGTGATTAAATGTGCCCTGAATTGCACACTCACTGACACATATGCATACTAAATATAAAGATATCTATATATGTCTTTTGGCAGACACAAAATGTAGCATAGTTGCCAACACAAATCGGTGATCCGAACCAAATAGGATCATTTTTCCAAGTGATCCGAAGCAGCCCTAATGTGATTACAGAGCAATACAGCCAAAAAATAAATGCATACACTTATGCATTTAAAAACCAGTGTAGCAATAGCTTGCCTTTACCTTTGCAGTTTCTAACCCCTAGAGACAAAACAATATAGACCAATGGCTGCTTCTCAACAAGTTGAAAGCATTTCATACTTAAAATGTTTATTCTATTTTTTAAGAGATTAAACTATCCTACTCAACCAGAAAAAGCAAAGATCAGGAAAGAACCATGACATATTTGTCATGTTATTGTATCCTACCATCAACTTTTGTGACATGGAGACTCTATATATTCCCAGGTCCTCCAGGCCCCCCTGTGGACTGTCAGGTGACCGATGTGACGGAGACCACTGCGTCTGTGTCCTGGGGTCCCGGAACGGACAACCACAGCCCCATTCTCAGCTTCACTATCCAGGCCAGAACACCCTTCTCTCTCGGGTGGCAGGCTGTCACCACCGGTAAGCTGCTTTCATCCAAACAGTCGGTGTGTGGGTGGTGTTAATGTGAAGTTAACTGTGTAGGTAAAATGACAGAGTTTTGCGTTCCTTGTATCATTTTCAAACACCACACATAAAATAACAGTAAATAACACATCACCAGTATGGCTTACATTCAGTGGCAGATCTCGCAGGGCTTTGATGAAAGGTTGTATCTGTGATGCCTCTCAGTTCCTGAGCTGCTTGGGGGGAAGCAGCTGTCAGCTACTGTCATTGACTTGAGTCCCTGGGTGGAGTATGAGTTCAGAGTCTTGGCAACCAACAGCATTGGAACAGGAGAGCCCAGCAAACCCTCCAAAAAGGCCCGCACCAAGGAAATGCGTATGTATTAAAAACTGTTAGCATTTTTCTCTGTTGCCACCGGTGACACAAATTGTTTGCAAATTATGCACGTAATACATAGAGTGATCCTACTTCAGGAAGGCAATTAGATCCCTTCAAAGAACTTCATTGTACCAGTGCATTTCAAAAGTCCCTGCTTCCTCACGGCACAAAACAAATAAATGAATCAAATTCACAAGAAATGTATTTATGGCCGGCAGCTTCAGCGAGACTGTTTCAACTGGGTTGTTTAAGAGTGGAAATCAAGTAATCTCTGAGGTAGTTCATAGAAAACACTTTACGAATAGATGCATCAGGTTTGTTTTGGGACTAGTATTCACTGAATCTTATTAATAAGCAAGATTTAAACAAGATTACAGTTGAGACATAGCTCTTCACTGCTGGATTGGAGGGTGTTTTAATTTGTATATACATTGCAGATACTACTTATGCACACATTAGTACACTTACACATATGCACAAAATATGGGCATGAAAACAAAAGGCAGTATCAGATTTGGTTGATTTGTGTTGTGGTTAGTGTAGATTCTAGTTGTTAACAAGAATGAAGTGCACTTAGAATGCAACAGTTCTTCATGTGAGGGTAAAAAAAACATCCACCTAATTCAAATCTGGCAAACAGGTATCTGTATTATTACACTCTGTATACTTAATAATGCAGTGCTGTCTAGACATTCTCTGTGAGAAAAGTGCCATGAGATATGTGGACCTCACACTCTATAAATATCAGTGGCTTGACTTGACCATGATGTACAATATGAAGTGATACTTGTGACACTGTGGTGGATCTTTTAGTTCCTAGGGTGACTCCTGCCAGAGTGAATGGTGGAGGCGGTGGACGCTCGGAGCTCGTCATCACTTGGGAGGTAGGTTTGTATTTTCTTTCAAAAGATTTTTAATTGAGTGTTTTTCCTGGATAATGTAAAGGTATCTGTGATTGTGTTTGAAGTACATAACTGTGATTGACTGGATATAAAAGCACACTCTTCAGATGAAATGTAAGATATGATCTTGTTGATACTGGTATCAAACACAACAGTGATAGAGATAACTTAAAAACTAACTGTTATGTTTTGGTGTAGGATTTCAGGCTCCACTCCAGTGATTTCACAAGAGCATAATGTATTAAATGTGAAACTGGAACATTATGTATAAAAACTAACTCTACAGCTCTGTTGGAATTCTTTTTAATTTCTCTACCTCATAAAAGCACTGAAGCAGATAGGGTTCACACAGGGTTTCAGAGTACAGTACCAACCTCAGCACTATTTCTCTAAGTGCTCTAATCCCTGCATGGCTTCATTCCTTTAAGTATTAATATCTTTAGGACCAGTCATCTTGAGTCATTTTTCTGAGTCATCTCATACCTCTTTAGCCTGTTCCTGAGGAGCTGCAGAGCGGTCCGGGCTTTGGTTACGTGGTGGCTTTCCGCCCACTTGGGGCACCGGGCTGGATGCAGGCTGCTGTCACATCGCCGGACGCCTCGAGATATGTCTTCAAGAATGAGAGTATCCCTCCCTTCTCCCCATACCAAGTCAAAGTGGGGGTGTATAACAACAAAGGCGAAGGGCCTTTCAGTCCAGTGACCACTATCTACTCAGCAGAGGAAGGTTTGCAATGTCTTGACTAAAAGTACAGCATGTGCTTAACTAAACTCAGAGGATGTACAATGCTGACATTGTTCAAATGATTTCACACTGCATCAACTGCTTGGGTTAGTGAAGCCTTGTCATCAGTTTTTAAAAACATTTTATTTTCACTCTGAATTTAAACACCCTCTGCTGCAAACTACACATTAACAGCTGAAGTGACAACTCTCTTTTTAAAACTTGTCAGTTTTCAATAACTTTCACACTTTAGCTTGATCGGTACTGTTGGTACTGGTAGAATAGCAAACATCATTAAAATAATTCTTCCCAGATGGTTTTCTTCAGTGATTGGGTTCTTTGCTGCTGAAAACACTGACACCAAAGCTGATAAAACGACTCTCACACAGTCGAATAAAAGAGACCCAGAAGGTGTATGGCGAATAAACTCTCCTTTGATATTAACATTGTTGGTCTTTTCTCTAAATTTAAACTGAAATCGCCATGCATGGAGTCATGAGGCTGAAAGTAACATGACTTTTTATGTTACAGAGAATAGTTTTCTGGAAACATGATTTTAGGGACGACGATGTTTTGTTCAGGTGATCGACGAACACCCTGGAGCTGCTTAGAGGCAGTGGAAGCAGGAGCAAGTTGTGGTTTGGCGCTTACACAAACAAAAAGTAATGCCTGTTTATCAGGAAAGCTAGCCACAAAAACTGAAGGGTAATTACTTTTTCATGCCCTAAGGTTGGTTTATTATAAACAGACACATTACCAGTCCCTAAACACACTTATCTATCTTCATTGTCCTGTATACGTGTCCACATACACAAATATCTTTTGTTCCATGCTGGGTAATTAATGGAGTCCTTGGACATTAACAACTCACCGCAAAAACCAGCTCTGGATAATGATGTTTTGTTGTTGGGATTTCACAATTTCAATGGTATCCATTCTCGAAAGAAATCATGACTTTTTCAGGACTCGGTTTCTTAAGTAGACACTTCTCCTTGCATGATTCGGATGGATTGGTTGGAGCTGCATATATTCAATAAGTCATTCTGTAGACGTGGGAGTTGCAAATCTTTGTCCTCCTTCGTATTCTGACCATCCTGTGTACCTTTCAGAGCCCAGCAGAGCTCCAGGGAGGCTGAGGGCAAAGAGTGTATCAGCGTCCGAGGTGGAGGTCACCTGGAAGCCACTGGCCTGGAGCAACAACCGCAGACGTATCCTGGGCTACGAGGTCAGAGCAGCACAAACCCACACGATTCAAATAATACAAATATAGTGAACAGTGCCAGCAGCTAATGGCATTATGTGTGTTTATTTTTATTGAACAACAGCCCATGACCTTTTTATATTTTTGTCCATTTAATTATTCATTCACGAAGTTTACTTAAGTATTGATATATTCTATCAGCATGCATGGCTGACATTATTCAGCTACAAATGGAAGGGAAGGAACTAGACCCAGTCCTCCAAAATAAAAAAGCTGTTTCTGTGTGTTTTTAGTTGCAGTACTGGGGTGAAAGGCAGAAGCAGGACACAGCAAGTGTGATCAGGACGGTGGGGAATAAAACTTCAGTACTCATCAGGGATCTGGAGGGCAGCAGTACCTATTACCTGTCCCTGCGGGCCTACAACAGTGCTGGAGTGGGTCCACAGAGCATCATAGTCAATGTCACAACCAAGAAACCACGTAAGAGCTCTAAACTTATTATGGAGACCAACTGTGTCTTTTTGTTCATTGTTTTCCCCTCTGGCTAAAGGTGTGTGCTCTCTTTGGTATATTTTTCACTTTGCCAATTATTTTTCACCGTCAGAGTGAAAGCAGGGAGTATTTAGGTGCCATGTTGAGGTTTGTTGTTGATCAACTGTAATATTTATAAGACACCCTGGAGCTACAGTGCTGAAGGCGCTTACCAAACAAATGCACCAGCAGTTTGACTTCTGGCCAGGGGATTTTTTGTTGCATGTCATACTCCTCTCCTTTCTTCATTTCCTGTCACTCTGCACTGGCAGTCAAAATGAAGCCTTGGATGCAAAAAAAAAAAAATGTTTTAAAGAATCTGTTTTACACTTGAGGACTCAACGCCCCTTAAAGCAGTTTTCTAGCTCATCAGAGACTTGACTGACGAACATATTTTTAATATAGTTTGAACCTGAATTTGTCACATTTGTTTACATTCGTTTTAATTCATCATCTTTTGGTCCCATTTCTTTGTGTCTTGTCATCTCATTAACATGAACTGTGTGTAAGAGAGAGATTTCATATAGCCCTTCCTTCGCTTGATGGACGTGGCCCATCTTTGATGTAAATTACTGTTTAATTTATGGTCACACTGTGCGATGTGACATGCAGGCTTAACTGAAAAAATGATAAGCTGTCTCCTGCTTAAACATTCCCTGTAAACATTAGAGAACTCGTCTTTACAGTTCACATTTTTCTTCCCGTGTAGAAGGACTTGCTGCATATCTGCATCAGTGTGTGTGTGTGTGTGTGTGTGTGTGTGTGTGTGTGTGCGCTTTCAGAGCACCATAGTCTAGCAAAACAAGAGCACAGTCATTAAAACCATGATTCATGAAGCCACTAGAGATTAAAAACTTCATGTTGTGTCACAGATGTTCTGCATATTATGTTCATATAAGCCGACATTAATTAACATGGCAGTTATAATACATCTGTTACACACTGGCATGCCACTTTCTACTGCCAGCCCCCTCACAAACAGCCAAACGCAAGTCTGTTCTCACTCCCACACACTCATGCACACACACACACACACATACTCACACACACATACACATATTCCTCGAGTCACTGCTCACTACCAGTGGTGGGATGATAAACTGATAATGAGAAATCTCCTTCATGCTGAGTTGGTTTTGGACTTTACTGTTTATTGACTGGTTCGCTTGTTGTTTTTCTCCCGCCTCTTCCTGTCCTTATCCTCCCCTCCTTGTCCTCCTACAGCACCGAGCCAGGCCCCGGACAAAATCATGTGGAACACTTCCAACTCCAAGGTCATATTGAGGTGGGACCAAGTGCATGCACTGGAGAACGAGTCAGAAGTTACAGGATATAAGGTGAAAACAAATTAGAGTTCAACACGTCTCCATGAAACTGGAATAGCTCTGTTTCTCTATTTTTCTTTGTATTATATAAATTGCCTTCACAGAAAAACATGTTTTGTAGTTGTGCCTGCACTTAATTTCTTTTGGAAGTGCCTATTTAAAAGAAAAAAAAAGAAAAACTTCATGACCCTTTTCACACAATGTTAGTCCCACAGAGAAATCTATAACTTTTCTGATTGCTGCTCACAAGGGGAGTTGTACTGTAAAGAAAATTGTGCGAGACACACTGCAACTGAAAAATCCTTATTGACACATCTCTACATTCACCTTATCTGTGCTGCACCATCTCCTCTGGTGGTCCAACACATTTCTGCAGTCAGATTAAACCTTGTTAGAGCCACTGGAAGCACATCTTATGAAGTGCTGTGTGTGAAGTGCAGAAAGAGAAACACAGAATTTCTTGGAACTCTTTCAACAAGAAACTCACAAAAAAAACCCTCTCGATATGAAGCTGTACCTGCGAACCTCCTAGGAGTCCACGCCAAGCCTCACACTGCTATATCACCCCCTCCCCTTCCTGCTTCCTGCAGGTGATGTACAGCCAGGACAAACACAGCCGTCCCAGCGTGGTGGAGACAAACACCACCTCCTTGGAGTTGTCGCTGCCAGTCAACCAGGACTACGTCATCCAGATTAAACCCTTCAGTGAGGGAGGGGAAGGCAGCAGCAGCCGCCAGATCACCATCCCTAAGATAGCAGGTGGGACAATGCATGGATATTAAACATAAAAAAAATCATGGCTGCCTGCTGTTTGGGATGCCTTTGCAAAAATACACAAATTGTGCTGAGCTTGTTAACAGTGTCTTGTCAACCTTAACACAAGACAAGCCCTGAGGGATAAAGATGGACTGTGACATTGTTGCTAGTTAACAGAAAAAGCAATGTTGGATATAAAAATGTGCTCCAGCAGTCTAAACACAGCATGCTGTAGGGATATATTGCATCACGAGCTGAGTTTTTGAGGCTGCTGCCTGCAGAAGATCTGTATTTCTTGTGTATCTCTTGGTAATATCACCCTCTTGGTATGCTTTTTTTCCTATTAAATGTTGGTTCAGAATGATCTTTAAATAAGCTGTCTCTCTCTGCAGCTAAGTTTGAATATTGTGTTAACAGTTGTCTTGGAAAAATACAGTCTCTTATCCTCAGATGGAAAAATATATATCATCAAACAACAAAATGGGCTCAGACATGCAAAGACTTTTGCCAGTAGCTGGGGTTTGTTTGAGAGTGTTCTTTTCCGTTTTAATCTACTGTGTCTGTTGCTGTGCCCACCCCACATGTCCTCTCGCTTCAGTCTCAGAGCTGAGCACAGCACACCAGTGCCACCTATGGTTCAAGTTGTGTGCTCACAGTGATCAGTGCAGTTTACCTTTGTTTGCATGTATTTATCGCTCACAGTATTTTCCTTTACTTTGATGTTTCATGAATGCTGCATAGTTTGGCAAACACTCAGAAAACGTTTACAGCGTTGAATGCATTTTTTGATTTGTTTGTGTATTTCAGGCCCAATAGCCACAGGAGCAGCTTCGGAGTCTTCGGCATGTCCCTTTGTCATCCTCGCAGCATTAATCCTCACAGCCAGGACTTTACTATGACAAACATCTGCAGGAACCAAGCTCTACAGCTGCTTATTAAGAGGAAAAACAGCAGGTCATAGACAGCAAGAGGCTGACTGCCACTTTTCCACCTGCTCCCTTCCCTACCCTGCCGTGTCTTTACTCTTCTTTTTAAAAAAGATCTCTCAGTGAGGAAGGTTCTTTCCCTCCACCTTTCTAAAAGAAGTAAGTGAAAGAAAACTGTCTCTTTCAGACATTGCTTTTATGGAAATGAAAGGATGCGTGACTGGACTACGGTCTTTTTGAAGATGTTTTGCTCTCTGCCTCCTTCTTACCGGGAACCAACGGATACTCTCACATGGTTTTAACCTTGAAGACCCGGTTGTGTGTAATGCGCAATAGGATGGATGTGTATATGTTTTCATTGTGGGGCTTTGCAGGCTCTGTTTAATGGATATGTATGTACCTCTGAACTTTTCTTGGAGCATTTTATCTTGTTTGGAGATGGAGGAGACCTAAAGCCCTTACAGCTCATAACATGTGAGTGAAGTTCTATTTAAGACCAGAAATGGGTGGTGTCTTTCCCTCCTTTTGTTTGGACCGTCCTTGGAAAGCTCCCTACTCCGTCTAAGAAGAAAAACCAACTGTTACTAATCCCTTCACCAGGGAGCTTAGCCTCATTGCTTTATGACAAACCACAATATGGGACCTTTGTAACTTTGCCTGGATTTTATTCATGCTTTTATGTTCCATCCAAACCTCTGAGTTGCCATGAGAACGACTGTAACCAAAGGTATTGAGCCAGAATGGTTCAGTTCCACCTGTTGTATCATTTGTGAGAGACATGCAGCGTGTACAACCCCAGTTCGGCTTTTATTGTAAACAGCAGGCTTGTGTTGGTTAATTGATGTCTTATCTTCCTCCCTCATTCATGTTAGGTGTGTAACAGAGGCACGCTGAGCTACGTGTGCCATATTGTTGCGCACTGTATGTATGAAATCCTCAGGTCCCAATTGAGCCTTAAGTCTTTTGATTGCTCCATGTTGTTGTTGATATTTTAGAGATTATTTTATTTATTTCAATCCTCATGGTGTTTTCGGCTCACTCATTCTATAATTTATGAATAACTGACCTTACTGTAAGCTATGTTGAAATTTTTCACTTTTGTTACATTTTGGATCATATTTGGGCATTTTGGGCTCAGAAAAAAACATGCCTTCTCTCCCGTCCTTCATGATGAGCATTGTAATACAGTACAAGTGACAGTGATGACTGACTTCCACAAAGCAGGGATGGTATTTTACCATCAGCTGCTGTTTGGCATGAGATTGGTCAGTGTATGTACGAACCTACGCTGCTGCGGATGTCTAAACAGACCAACCTGCTTTTAATAAACATAATGCCATTTTTCCTTACATCTTTCTTTGTGGAAAAAGGTCTCATTGGGCCAGAGTTTCAGAGAACAACTCTTATCTCACTTAGCAGATGAAACTGAAAGTGAATCTAACAAGTTGTCCTTAAAGGTAAGTTTCTGTATGTCACGCTACCTCGGTTTAGGTCAAGAATAAACCTCCGTAGCTTCATTAATTGTGCATAAAGGTCACATGTCAGCAGAAGGCTGGAGAAAAAGCTGAAGCCAACATAAAGAAGGGAAAGGTTTTTTTTTTTACAGTTTCTCAATGCAAAAATGATCGTTTTCAGTGCCAGCACAAAATATGCATATTGAGAATTCTTTAGAGTTTTCAATACCTCAATTGAAAAAGGAGATGAAAAGGATTCACCTGAAAAGGATTCACACTTTAGATGGTCACTATAAGATTCTGATTAAATATTGGTTTTAACCAAACACAAACGAGTTTAGGCTTTTCAGCTCATTTCTCACTGATGCCTCTCTTTCTATGGGATTTATTTCATGTGAAGGTGCTCACTGCACATATATTTCTTTGACATACATTCAGTGAAAGAAATGGCATACTCAAAAATACCATGTTATATCTAAAGAGGGGTGTTCTTTTTTAGGCTTTACATTGTCCCTCTGATACCCTTATTCAAGCTTTTCAAAATTCAAGGCAAAAAAGTACTATTTTCCTCTCACTGTTCTGTTTTTTTTAATAACTCAGTCTCCCTCTTTCTTTTTGGCTGCTTTCTCTTTACAGCTCCCCACTCCAAGAAAAAAGAAAAAAAATGTACCCTTTGATTGGCCAAACCTCTGGATCCCTCTCTTGACAGAGCTGTGCACAGTCCTTAATGTTTGAGGCCCACTCCTCCCATGTGTCATTAACCAAGTCATGAAATCCCTACATGAAGACCTCTTCATTTCAACATGTCCTGGAAAAATCTTGTATAGTATATTGAGTAATTTACAGACATATTCAGGGATTTCTTGAGCAAGTAGATATGTAACATTTTGAAACTTTGGAGAAGTTTTGAATGGACATCCAGCATTCTTATGAGATAACCACGTTTCAAATTTAGGGAAAGCATGATACCCACCTTCAAAAGCCCCTGTTAGGAAATATCTTCCAGATTTTGATTTTAGTGCCCCTCTGTGGCCTAAGTCTTTTTCTTACCATTTTGCTGATTTTGTCCTCTACATGTTTGCATAGTTTTTCTAACATGATATCATTCTGTTGTGATATCAGACAAATGAAAACTGTTACCTTAGAAAACTGCTGCTCTGAAAAGAAATAATCAATCATCACATGACGTGACATCGATACCGCAAGACACACGATGACAAGCATTACAAATTGGATCAAGAAGTGACCAGTCTTGTTGCCGACAGGTTGTGAAGATGCATCTGTATGAATTTCAAAATGCCTCACAGGAGCTTCACTTCTTTTTCCTTTTCTTTTGTTTCTTTCTTTCTTTCTTTATTTTGTAGAAAAGCTCAAGTGCTGGGGACTTTGCAACTGTATCCCATTTAAAATCACAGGAGAGAGGAAAAGAGAAAGAGTGAGAGCAAAGGGGTGTGAGTGCTGCACTCCTCTTTGTTTTCCTTTCTTGGATGCCTCAGATCAATTATTTGTCAACACATACTTATAAAAGCAATCGATACCTGCAGATTTTTACCTACAAGCTGTGAATTTGCCCTCTCCTTTATGTGTGTTTAATGCTCTTCACACCAGCTGCTCTCACAGATAGGAATGCATCTTAACTGATGTTCTACTTGCAATATAGATTCGCATCCTCAGCTACAAACACACCTCATCTGAAGAAACTTAAATCCTTTAAATCCTTGTGTTCGGTTCCATGATTATAAAAGAAACCGAGTCAAGGTAAGACACATAGAGCTATGTGGAAAAGATCAAACAAAGGGGATCCCTTTCTCATATTGCTCTGTTTTTTTCTTCTTTCTTCTTTATTCATTTTGAAGTAATGCAAGTACAATGTACAACAAAGACACAGCACCAAGCAATGGAGAGCAGCAGATCACAGGGGATGAAGCTGCTGTAGAGAAGAAGGAAAATGGGGAGGAGGGGTCTGTACACAGGGAGGAGATGGGAGGGCTAGGTTGAAGGGTCAGCCAGAGGTCCTCCAATCAGACACTGACAGCAGGTGTCACAGCCAAATGTCTGCGATTAATCACAGTCTGGTTATTAGTTGACTGACTGCCAGGAGCAGCTCGTTTCCTGACAAAGAAAGTTAAGTGTGACCTTAGAGTTTGATCCCAGGCAGATATGGATAATTGTTGCTCTGTGCTGGAGAAAGGTGTGGAGGATTTCCGCTGGGTATGCTTGATGTTGTTGCAAAGCTCTCTTTTTTAAAAGTAACTGGTGTGTGCCCCCTAGAGTACATCAAGCCCGAGGCTATGAACTACCTTACAGCTTCACAATCCACCAAACAGTACCAAATAAACAGAACAAGATATGCATGACTGCATTATTTTTTTTCCATCTTCCAGTTTGACGCTCACATCCATTTGCCATCACTTGAACAGATTTCTGGAAACAAAATACGAAGGTAATTATACTAACACATGAATCTTGACAGTTTAGTGTCTGAAAGCCAAAGTTGCACCTTAGGAAAAGCTCATAAACCTGACATGACAGTTTTGGTTTTTCTTGGTTGAATAAATCTGCTGCTGCATGTATTGATTAATCTATAAAACATGACCAAAAAGATTGGTTTTGATTGGAAGGTAATGTCAAAGACACCAGAATTAAAGGGAAACCTTGCCCGGTCAAGTTTATGCATTTGACTTTCTGGCACTTCTGTAATTAAAAGTTGTTCGTATAAAGTTATTTAAATACAAAATCAGACTTTGTACAATTTGACTGCTACCTCAACAGGCACACTACACATCTACAGCTTCCCTCTATGATTCGGGTACCAAACCACACAAAACTACGGGCTCAGAGATGCTGCTCCTACTGTAAAGTTTATTTAAAACACTAATATTTAGTTTAAAGCGTATCTGAAAGGGCTGAGATGCAGAAGACTTTCTGTGCAGATGAAGAAATTTCGTCTGCTTTCTGAACTGTTGCTGAATGGAGGCATCTACTGCATTTTCCTCAACTGGGAAATTAGAAGAAGAATAAGAAGCAAAGTGATATGTAGAACAGAGAGACTGTGCTGCACAAGAGTCTTGGTTTGAGAAATGACTGAGAGGTTTTAGCTAAAGGAAGAATATGTATGTTGCCACTGAATCTTTAGATTATCAAAGCTCTATTTAATGCACACTATACCCCCAGCTCTTTAGATGAAAGTTCCACATTTCTAGTAAGGAAGCCTATTCCTTTTATTTTTTCTTTCTCTCAAGTCCGAGCTTTGATTTCAAGGACTATAAACATTAAGGCCTGTACATCTTTGTGTTTCATCCTTTATCTCAATTACAGTCCAATAACAAAGGAAATTATCATGCAAATATTATCTCAAAGACTACTCTCACAGCCAGTTTTGTGTCTTGACCGAGGGAGTTGGTCTACTCTATGTGCTTTCTACACTATATAGCCAAAGTGTCTTTTATTTCCAGCTGAATTCTGAAAGCATGTCTAATGGCTGTAAAAGGAGAGACAGCGGGTTCATTCTGAAACACCAGCATGCTCAGAAACCACATCTCCACCATTTGAATAAATATAGCAAGTATGCTGTGTGTATCAAAAAAAAAAAAAAAAAAACTCCTACTGTCCTGACACATACACAGTAATCCTAAAAATTCAAATCATTGACCTTCATGATACATTAACTCTGATCATAAACTTTCATTCACGCTGCACTCTCAATCCCAGATAAAATACATTTTCAGAGGTAAAATCAGACAGACAGAGGAAAGTATAGTGAACAGATGAGCTCTGACTTTGGCTGTTAATAATGAACAATTGAACAAACTCCACCAGAGGACCTTTTTTTCCCTAAATGATACTTCCACCTCACTGCATCATCATCCGTCAGTGTGACAGGGGGCGGGGTAAAGCTCATTTGTTCATCTGGCTGCCTATGCTGGAGTGAAACTTAAAGAAGGATTTTCTCTGCTCTCACTGAGCCCTGCTTCACTGGTTGGTTTAACAGCACCAGAGCTACATGTAATGGATTATTTTACTCATTAACAAGCACAGCAGGATTTCCAGCAGGGATCAGATTAATTCTTGGTCCTCAGAACAGCAGGGCGGACATGTAGGCTGTGAGCAGGACCTGCTTTCCAATATTTTCAACATATAACAACATGGCACTTATCTGCTGATTAAACCACGGTGTGAATCAATGCACAGATTATCTAAACAAACTTGCTGCACTAATCCCCTTTGAATCTTTGAGGAACATGAGAGCAACTAGATTAATTATTGAAGCCCTGAGATGTTTGCAGGGAATCTTGTTGGATTATGTCCTTAATTTCTCCTGATAACTGAAATCTTAGCGGCATCCTGTCGACAAATCCAGGCTTTATTTCATCACCATCAAACCTCCTGCTGCACATTTATGACTTCAAATGAAAACAGTGATATCAAACAAAACCAGGAACATCACAGGAGTCTTGTTTCAGCTTCATGTTTGTGTGTAAGTATGAATAAAAGGCTCCATTTGAGTGCCACAGGCAGGTAAGAGTTTATCAGTGGGATGATGAATTTCACATAGGGCACCAACACTTCTGGTCCACAGGAGGGCGCTCTGGTCTCAGGAAATTATAACTGTTGGGGAAGAAAAGAGAGACAGGAGTCAGGCTTTTAATCCCTCAAAGGGGGGATTTGGAGGCTAAATTCTGGTCAGATATTATCTCCTGGGGACAAGATGGCACCTGTACCTCTGATGCACCATGTCGATCTTCAGTGGATGATTCCGTTTCCCTGACAACCACTGCCTTGGTAACCTGCATGTCAGGATGCTGCTGCCGAGCTTCCTGGATTGCTATGGCCAGGGCCTGGATGGAAAATAAAATCAAGGAAAAAATCTTTAGAGTTATCACCATTATTTGTGATTTTGAGACTCATGGCTGCGGACTGTGTTCAGTTCAAAAATATCAAATTTCAGATAATGTCACTTCAAAATAACAGTATTTTCTCAATAAGGACATGTTGTTTAAAACACTGTCTTTTTCCAGTATGTCTGGTCAAATTTATGAGTCCTTACTTACATACTTTGACATTTTTAGATTATTAACTATTTTTAACACTAAAACACTGTCCCCAGGTTAATTTTACCAGAGCAAATGTATTTTCATCATTTTCATCATGTTGCGTTTGTCTGAGCGTCATAGGTCCCTGGGAAGTTTCAGGCTGCTCACTGACGCCATCGAAAGTAAGCTATTTCTCTGCCCCCGTCCCTGTTATTATCAACGTTCACATATTTAGGAGATTTTCACCCCATGTTGGTGTGTAAGGGGTAAAATATTTTTACCTTCATTTATTAATAGAATAAAAAAATCATTAAACCTCTGCTGGACAAAGCTCATGTCCGAGGAATGGGTAAACCAAGGAAAAAAGTTTTCTGCCCAATTATTCTACTCTTGATGACTTTTCATTATCTACAACCTGATTTTTCACAAATTTTAGAGCCTTACTTTTGGGTCAGACAATGATATATTTTTTTTAATCTATGAGACTTTATATATGGAAAAGTAAAAAAAGATATCTTCACTTTGCTTTGCATCGTTCTATTGCAATACGTTTTTATGAGAAGTATTTTAACAGGTTTTTTATAAAATACACCCAACAATCCTGATGGTGTAACTATTTGTAGCGATAGTGTTCCAGGGTTAAAAAAGTCATTCACGCCGGAAAAGGCACACCAATGTTGGTTATCAGGATATCCTGTTCTTCTCTGCCATGTTTTTAGTGACTGAATGGTTATTGATGAACATGAGAAATTTTTTGGATCCATCCCAAGATGTTAGCATCAAAGTGTACCATTAGTTCCGATGCCAAAATAGTGATAATGATGATCAAGATGGAGTAATGGGGGTCTATTTTGAAAATACGTTTGCATCAAAAACTGGGCAGCGGTCGGCGCTGTTGCCTCTCATGGGAAGGTTCATGGTTCAAATGCCCAGTTGGCAGTTCTTCCTGTGCATGTAGGGTTTTCTTCAGCTGCTTCCCACAGTCCAAAAACATGCTCATCAGTTTGTTTGGTAGCTAAATTGACAGAGTGCGTGTAAAATGTTGTTAAGTGTCTACATGCTAGCTCGGTGACAGGCCAGAGTCCAGGGCCTCTTGCCAAATGACAGCTGGGATTGGCTCTGATGACCCACCAGCCCCAGAGGGGAAAGCAGTAAAGATAACAAATGCATGGATGGATGGATGGATGGATCACAAAACTGAAGGAATAGTTATATTGATAATCTGTTAGCTTTTAACTTTTTACCCACAGTGTTTAAGCTCACCTGTTCCTGGTCTACATCATCATCTCCTGTGATTATGATCCTCTTCTCAATCCTGGTCTCTGAGTATCCTCCTTTCACCGTCTGCAACACACCAAGCTTTTCTTGAAATAGACCTCAAAGGGAGAGTCAGCATTTATCTCCATTCACACAGCAGAGATGAGCCCACTTCATGCTGATTATAACCCAAACTGAAAGCTTTCACACCTCCACTCAGGCCTCTCTCTCTCTCTCTCTCTCTCTTTCTCTCTCTCTCTACCTTGCTGACATGAGTGGTTGCTGAGGTAACATTTTCAGTGACAAGGATCGGAGACCCTGATGCTTCTCTTCCCAGGCTGCTCATGTGCACCTGAGGAGGGAGAAGAGTGGATTGTTTCAGGTAAGTACTGTAAACACACACAATTGTTAAAAGTTAAGATGTGAGGATACGATAACTCGTTGGTGGTCTGTGAGCACACCCAGTCAGGCACATATTTCTGGATTCTTTGGTCTTTGCACATTAAGTAGGTTTAATCCCTGGAGTGCAGGAAGGAGTGAGCTGCAGGTTGAGTTAAAATTGGAGAGGTCCTTTTCTTTGTACTCACAGGGGAAACACTCTGCCTTGTAGAGTAGGAAACTTCACTTAGGCTGCTGATTCCATGATCCTGTAAGACACATTCATTTTGTAATTTCCGGGTGGTTCAATGCTTTAGTTTTAGGAGCTTCAGATGTTGTTTCAAGTTATTCAAAGAAAAAAAGGATGTCTAAATTTCTTGTAACAAGGAAGTCTTCCAGTGGGTAAAAGGAAGTTCCTTGTATCAATATTATTTCAAGAAACTTGATGAGCAATTTTTTCTAACCCCATTGGCAGATTTTTTTTACTCATAACAGGCAGTCCAAAAGTCATTTTCGTCATTAAATATAGTGAAATAAGATATGTTTCTGTACTTGTTAGTTGAATATGGCTTTTATCAAGACTAAAAAGACAATGCTAATTAAAAATAAAGTATAAACACTTGCTTAGATTTAAGTTTTTGCAGTGTAAAATATCCAATCTTTGCAAACCTGATCTGTGAACTCCACAATGGTTGTGGTGACCTCTGAGCCGTTGGGCTGGGTCTCCGTCCTCACGTCTGTCTTTCTCACTGCCGGCGTGGGCATGACATCACTGGCCTCTCTACTCAGCGGTGTACGGGCAGAGACAAAGCTGGCTTCTCTGTGCGGCTGCTCTCTGTCCACTGAAGAAGACACTGGGACTGACCTCTTTGGTTTTTTGGGCACAACGGGCTGCAGCGAGGAAGAACAAGAACATTATGTTACACATGAGACGGATGAAGAAAATTCCTGTAATACTTCTGATGCATGTATTTCACACAAATTAGTATGGGCTTGTTGCTCTAGAAACAAAGTTATATCAGGAGTAAATTAAAGACTGCAAAAACTGGAGTCTATGCTAGCCATTCCATAAAAATGTCTTATTCCAATTATTTGACAAAAATGATGTCTGAATTGCTTGTAACAAGTCAAAAAATCTGCCAATGGGGTAAGAAAAAAGTTTCTAGTCTTGAAACATAATTCTAATTTCAAGAAACTTGACATTATTCTTACCCTATTGGTATATTTTTTGGCTTCTTACATGCTTCAGGAATTATCTCGTGAGTTTAACTCATGTCAAGAATAAGACATTTTTTATGAAAAATAAGACCCAAACACTACCTCACTTGTACACACTTATATTTGAGTTTTTGCAGAGAAGAAAAAAAACTGATGAAAATATTGATGGTTTTTCCACTAGACAGCCTGGCTAGAAGTGTTGCTCTCCCCTCACACTGCCTCTCACCATGTTCACGGCCACCATCACCTCTCATAGTACAGCTTTTTAAAAACTGAAATCCTAAACTAACAGCTGACATGAAAAAAAAGAGTATGTGAAATTTCTGACACACTCTTCTGGTGTGATCACACCAGAGTTTCTTTCATTTGAACCAAAGTGAAATTCTTCTTGCTGTTCTATTTCTGTTCACTTCCTCCACATTCACACTCACTAGCTGCTGCGCACACAAAGTGATGCTTGTAAACAAAACCTGCACTGACTTATCGACAGATTTGGCTACCTGTCATCACACTCTGACTGAAACTTTGGTGTCACTATCTTGGTGGGATAGGATGGTGTTATAGAAGGAGAGTAGGGAAGAAACCCAGCTCTTTATCCTGATGCTTTAGCAAAGCACTTGCATTCTCTCTTAATTTATTTATTTCCCATGAGCTTCTAGTTAAAAAAAGCAGCGCTATGGATATAAAACACTTGCACAAGCATATTTTTAGATCCTTGAAAACAGCATGCATCTTGTTACCTGCCTGAAAACTGCAAACTACAGAAGCAACTTAGAGAAAATGTGTTTGAACTTTACCTTTAAAAATAGACGTCGTGGACGTGTAGTCCAGCAAACTGGAGGACAGCCTAGAGAAGTCGGACCTACACAAACCGACCTCCCGACGACGACCGAGGAGAACTGTCCCCTCGACTGTGTTCACCTCCACCGCCGAGTCCCCCTGGAACGACGACGACGACGACGACGACCTGAAGCAAGTCGATGCCGAAGCACAATCCCCCATCAGGCGACAGATCTCTGTCTCCCAGCT
The DNA here is from genome assembly GCA_008086565.1 of Thalassoma bifasciatum. Lineage (NCBI taxonomy): Eukaryota > Metazoa > Chordata > Actinopteri > Labriformes > Labridae > Thalassoma > Thalassoma bifasciatum. Next base: position 330,399 of record RPOG01000002.1, read on the forward strand.
CTGTCATGCCTCTGGAGAACTCCTCCATGCCTGTCTGCAGGTCTGTGAGAACGGTGAAATCCACTTCAGCCTCCAAGCTGGATGTTGAGCTCACTGTGATGCTGGAACATTTGCGTTCGATGCCCAGGTGAGTTTCTTTCAGGTAAAGGATCTCGTGGTCCTGGTCATCTTCTGAGACGGAGCCCAGGCGTCTCTCCCAAGGCTCCCTCTATCAAAAAGAAATTATAACCTTTATTTACATAGAAATTATCTGAACATGGTTACCAATTTCTTCACAAACAGCAAGAAAAAGAGTGAATGAAGATAAACAGAACAAATATTTTGAGTGCAAAAATGCACAACAACGCAATAAAGAGCAGAACAACCGACAAAGAAACAAGCAAGGAGATGTCTTGTGAGAAAAAAAAAACACAATAACAGTTGTGTATTTATTTCAAGGGACTGTGAGTACTATCAGTTTAAAGTGGGTTGCAGTAACTCCTTTGGCTGGAGAACTTGTGCAAAAGCATGTATTTGTTTCAAAAAACAAATAGAGATTTAATCTTCTTATCAGGACTACTTTCCTTTGTTCAGGACAACTTTTTACCGGATAAAACGTGACAAGGTAATGTATTTGGGTCAATGACAAAAAGAGGATCTAAAAACGTATTTTTGATAAGTTATTTGAAAATGAATAAAAAACATATTTCTGAGTGAAGAATTATGTTTTCTAACAGATTTCAGTAGTTGACCAACATTTCAAAGTTTTTAGGTTCATTATTTTTTTGTATTTTTAATTTGAGCACCCAAAAATGTCAGGTGGCGCAACCAAATATATGAAAATATATTTATATGTTCCTGTTATTTTTTCTGTGTGAAATTATTGGCAAGTATCTCTCAAGTGTCTGTAGTGACTCATCCATTTTCATTTTGTGTGTTTTATTTCTTTTATTTGTGAATAAGATAAATAATTTTATGTTAAAATAACAATTCACATTATTACATTGGTTGTACCACCTGACATGGAAATTGTTCCAGTCTACCAATGAACTGAAAAAAACTTTTTTATCAGTATTTCAGAGAAATCTACAAACTTTTCCACTTGGTCACAAATGTCATCTGGCTGATGCAGTTTCCTGTTTCCTGTTTTATTCTCTTCACTTTAAAATAAAAGTCTGATGTTACGGTTGCACCACCCTGACATTTGACAAGGTGAAAATTACGGGACAAAAGTTTTTTAGATTTCTTAACAGCTTTAAAATTCTTTTTATTTGCAAAGAATGTTTTATTTAAAAAGATTCAAGCATAAAATAATGCCACTGTATTTTTAATTTCCATTTACAATAACTGACATTCAATTTTTAGAGTTTAATTACTATGGATACGTGTCAGGACGGTTGCACCACCTGACATTTTGGGAGTTTGAGGAACCAAAACACAAAAAAACGTGTTAAATTTTAATAGTTTAAAGATGTGTTCAAATAACACAGGTTTCATAGAATAAAGAAATACATGTGATGAAATACTCAATTCATGATGGAAGGAAATATTGCACTCAAAAAAGGGACGTCACATCATTGAACCATTTATAAACAGTTAAGTAGCGCTGTTGTTTGATATGTGACAACAAGCAAAGTTTGTATTCTTTTACCAAAGTTTAGCAGCGAACCACAATTAACATTGCTCTCAGCCTGTGTAACGACAGTGAATCCTCTTTATATCCTGCCCAAACCAAGCAAACGTACGCTCAATCTTCTTTTTATTGATAGACTCTTTAGTTTGAACAGATCCCTGCAGAATAACTTCTGCATGTGGCTTGCCCTAAACATTACCATAAACAGCTTAGTTTGTGTCTTAAGCCTGTGCTATATCAGTGTCACATTTAGGATTCTTCTGCTTGTCTGTCCCTTTTCTGTCACACAGTTTAGCTCCAGTGTCTGCTACAGCTACAAAATAAATCCAAAATTTTTTTTGAGCTGAGAAACACACAGATGTCCCCTCTCACTGCTAACCCTTTCCAGCTGGTCTAGATACTCTGACCGTGCCGTAAATCAAACCGTTCCTGTTCAACCCGATCTGACCTGACCTGACCTGAGATATATCAGTTAGAAGTAACCAATTTCATTGCTGGTAATCCCATTTTAAGTTGTGAACTACGATCAGGCTTATATCTACAAGTGAGACTTTTAAAGATCACTTAGAAAGTCCCCACAGTCCCTTGAAATTTTACAACGCTGATATCAGAGAGGTGTTAAGTCAATTAAAACAGTTGTTATTGGTGGTTTGTGATGGGACATACAGCTAGATAAACAAAATAAAAGATTTTTGGAATATCCTGACTGAAGTAAGCAACAGAGCTGGATTACATAAGGAAAGAAAACAAATAAATAATGATCTCTTGAACAAGTAGCATTGTACTAAACTGAGAGCTGCTCCTTGTCATTATTTGTGAATTATGCCGGAAAAAAAAACGAAAGGCAGTTTTGAAATACAAATAAATGTGATATGGGTCAGAACTTCAAAGAGAGTCCTGTTGTTGTTTTTTAAAATATTGAATCAAGATTTTTGAAAGTTTAAAAGTTTTAGAAAGATTGCATTGAGCTGTGTTAACAGGTTGGATATCAGATGTTTTGAATTGTGTTAGTGTCAGACAGATATGATTTAGATTGCTTTCTAAATTTAAACCTAAAGTCAAAATATTCCCAACATTTTTCCTTTAAATATAAATACACATTTTGACAAACAATACTTTTGGAAACTGAATGTATATTGTGCACTGCTTTCAGAAAAAAAGGGGGAAAAAATGAAAGTCTGTTGGAGCTTAGCGATGACTCACTGAGGCTTCGCTGAGAGGCTCCTCATGAATAGCAGGTGTGGGAGGTGTCTCCTATAGAATGAAGAAGAAACACACAGCAAGAAAGCATTAATTTCAGACAAATAAAACATGTTAATGCAAAGAAATTACTAACACAACATCCCTTCAGGCCTGACATGTGGCCAACATCCATGTAACAGAACAGAACAGTTCTTTGTCACCACTTTGTTGTGACTTGTCTCAGCAGAGAAACCATGTTCGCAATGTTGCGTTCATTAAAGTTAATGACTTTTGTTCTGGGCAGAGTAAACAACAAAATTATATTTAAAATGCAACCACTTAATGCATTAAGTGTTTACAATCCCAGGCCTCCAGCTCCAGGCCTTGTGTGCAACTTGCTCAATAAATGCTCATGAGAATTCTTACATACTGTAAAGCTTAAGGCTAGTGTCAGGAGCATGCAAATACAGTAGGGTATATTTCAGCGACTGACATAATTAAAAATGACTGTAAGTGCAATGGTGATGCCATGCACTGAGAGGTTGATTTTTCAGGATCCCTTGCAGGAAAGAGGTATTCATATTTGTAAATGCAGCATATGAATGCCTGAGCCCTGAAGAGGTTTGGCATCTCTGCAGCCTGTGATTACATCTCATCGCTCTAAAAAATAAAAGATGACGACGATGTCTCCACGGTTCCGTCTTGTAAACCGGATTTACGGGAAGAGTCTGTAGGGATTTTTCCTAAATTTAGTACACTTTTTCCTCCAAAGTTTCCTTTTACCACCTTTCCAGAACGCGAGGAACGTTGTCGTCGGTGGAATTAGGACACTCCTACAACCTTCCTCTCTGGTCCACAATTCGTGACAAGTTAAGGTGGGATAAAAGGGGACGCCTGAAGCTTATAAGCATTGTGAACTTTGCTTAAAGGCCCGTAGCGTTCTGAAAATGGCCAAGCAGATGTCAAGCTCTGTGGAGAAGGGAACAACGGAAAGCAAAAAGATCTCTGGGCCAATGATGCGATGCGGAGGAAGAAGGTGAACTTTTGCTTTCTCATACATGGTTCTGAAGAATGTGTGATTTTTTTTTTGTTTTGTTTTTAGATGGTAAAAACAAGATTTGCACGACATCGCCTGAAGCTCATGCAATGTTTTACTTTCCGATGATGAACAAACAGGTTAGAGGGGGCTGATGTGTTACCGCTTGCTTCCTCTTGTTGGCTGTTTCTTGGCTGGCTGTCCGGTAGTGGATGTGGCTGTTGTCCATGTTGCTTTGTCGGTCTCGGTTCCACTGCGTTTTGAGAGGAAGACTTCGAGGAGGAGCTGTAGGAAATTTGGAGCCAGAGGGAATATTTTCTTTAAAGTCTGAGCTGTTTTGAAAATGATCCATCCATTGACTGTGTCCCATTGTACCTCTGCTGTACGTCATCTCCTGTTGTCCAAGCATCTCCTCCTTACTCGGTTGATGATGGAGAAAAGTTTGCTGGGGATATGAAACTGTAGCTTCGCTCTGGTATTTTGCAGCCCCTGGGTTTTCCTTGACAACATCTGTGGCAGACTGCAGTACAGTATAATCATCCGCTCGTCTTCCTGCCTCACAGGATCTGCCTTTTGATTCTGTCATCTGTGCGTCCCGAGTCTCACCAAAGACGCCGCTATCAGACCAGCTTTGAGTTTGAGGGTTTACACCTTTGTTCTCCTTATTCAAAGACTTCTTTGATCTCTGTGGCTTGAGAGGAACTATTTTGGTGACTTCTGAGTGCGAGTTTTGGGTTTTGTTGCAATCTTTTGCTCCCATGGGACTCAGGTCTTTTATTTTCCGAGCCTCACAATGTCTCACGTCACTCTCAGTTCTCCCCTCTTTGCCCTGTGAGAGAAAATCCTGAACCATTGCAGTCTCAAAGTTCTTTGGTCTCTCTCGATGGATGTCATGCTCATACTGACTCTGCCGTACATCTCTGTATATCCCTGCACTACTGTCTTTGTCAGAAGGTGATTCAAATCCATTTTGTTGAATGATATTCCTTCCAAGAACAGAATCATAGTGGTGTCCGTTGGTAACTGTATTGTGCCCTGAAGTTGTAAAGTCTCTTTCTGGTTTCTGTGATGTTCCAGGTCTTGGTTTTAAAGAGTCTCTGCTCATATTTGCATCGGTCCAAGGTGTCACAGAGACCATTTCTCTACCAGAAGGAGAGGTCTTACTCTTTTCTGTATTAGAGTAAATATCCAGCACTCCTTCATGATCGTCCTGCTTGTCAATCAATTTGGCATCACTGGTGGCCTGAGTTGACATAGAGTAGACAGTTGCATTAGCCTAGCTAGTTATACTACACTCTTTAGTTTGTCATTTCACATTCCTCTTCACAAACAGACATGGTAACTGAGAAAAAAAACAACAACTTGGGGGGACCTTTAATTGTGCGAATGTTAATGTTTTTCAGTATGTTTTGATTTACTACAAAAAAACTGGCGAACGCAAATATAAGACAGAACACAAAAGGGCTTTGAAATACAAATTCATAATATTAAAGGATGGTAACTTCAAGTATTATTGAAGAGTCTTAATACTTGGGAATGGAATCAGGCTCTTACTGGTTTGCGCTCAGGGGTTCCTCCTGGGGGAGTATTGGAGGAGAGGCGTTTCTCCCTCTGGGCCATCTTGCTGTTCGGCTGCCTCAGAGCTCTCTTCAGCTCATTGATGCTGGCCTGGTGCTTTTGTAGAACATCTTCAGGCTTATCCAAGAACTGCTGCTTCGACAGTAAAGGTCACATCAGGGACATAGTATGAGTTCAAATCCAAGACATAAAGCTCTTATTTGTTAGATTCCTGCTTCAAACATTTCAACATCTTATAGATTTCAAAAGCAAAATGCTGATCATGAAGGGTCATCTGAGGTTTGTTTTGGACATAACTACGTAGTTGTCTTCAGTTATATACCTGCCCTGCAAAAAGTAACCCTGGTGTTGCACCATATGACTGAGCCACAAAAAGGCATGAAACTCATTTGAGAACAAAGCGTACAACTTCAGTAAACTTTCCTTTGCAGCTGTATGGGAAAAAATGTTATTGATGATTCATCTTAATCATAAATGTTAAATGTATTTTCCAAGATCGCGAAATGTAACACTGGAAACTTTAAGTCTTTTACTAAGATATGTAATCATCATCTGAAAATCACGTATTGAAGGAAAAATGTTTAAAATGTTTAAAAAAGGGCATCACTGCTGATGTGCAAACTCTGTAATGTCATAGACTGTATTTAAAAATGGATGACACACAAGCTCCCCAAAAATGAAGCCAAAATATAAGAGCTCTCCTGTGGTTGCACTTAAGGTCACAAAGTCTTTGTCCTCCATGTAAACACATGGACAAGGGTCACACTTTGAAATAAAGAAAAAACAGTGGATGCACAATATCCAAGGGCTAAATAAGGAGAATGTTCCATCCAATTGGGTTGTACTTCCAAGTTTCTAATTTGATTTATTTGATTTCACATCTGACAATGGTTGTTTTCCTGAGCTGTAATTGCCGGAATTGTGATCCAGCAAGAAGCATTAGCACAGATAAAAGCTGGTGAGTTGCTAGCGCTGTAGTGACAGTCTAACAGGTATCAAAGACTAAAACTGCAGAATGTCGATAGCATTTAGTGACCGACTGTTTTTCCACTGAGGATTTTAATCAGCTAATAGGCAATTTGGAACAGTTCCCTGAATCCCTGCTACTTTATGAAAGAGTTGCTGTATGATGTGATCTCTATATTCAGAGATTTTATCATTGAAATATATATCGCCAAAGAAATTCTGGTCAGTTTGTTGGCCCGGATGTTGGATAAAAAGTTAAACAGGGAAAAAGTGTTTTTGCGAGTGCAGGATTGCTCCAGTACAGAGCCCCAGGGTTACGGTGAGAGTTCTTTTGAGAAGACTTTTACGTCCCCTTGGAACTATTTGCATTACCTTGCTATACTCTTGCAAGTATCAGTAATAGTTGATAAAAAAGTGAAACATGCTTCTTGTCTGGTTGAAGCCTTGTTCAACCTTAAATCAAGGGGTTTAGCCCTGTTTTCACTTGCTAACATAAGTTCTGACGTGCTGTAACATACCAACCTCCCATACTGTTCAAGGCTGCAGGGACCAAATGACAGTGAAACTCTCCTTTTCCTTTTGAAAAATCATACTTCAGTAATGGGGGCATCATAGAATGATGACAAAATTATCTCAGCAGGTTGTAGAAAAAATTTAATTGAGATTTTATAAAATATGTCAGTGTCCTTCACAGGGGTATCTGGGTTTACTTTTGTACTACAGCGGGAGGGGAAGGGAAGGCATGTCATCCATCTTTAAATGTCGTCAGTGTATCACACCAAGTAGTCACCGACACAATGAAAAATGAGAAACCACAGCACACCTGATGAGCATTACAAACAGCACATGCCAAGAAGAGAGGACAACCAGTACCTCCTGTTTGGGCCGAGGGGTGGCCACATCCTTGTCCAACAGATGAGCAAGCCCGAGGTGGGCCAAGTGAGATGAGGTGAAGGGTTTTTTTTTTTAAGAGCAAAGCAGGAGGTTGAGAATAAGGGCAGGGAGGGGTGCGGAGACAAAGAGGTAAAATGCTGCAGGTGAGTTCAAAAGGCAGGCAGCCAGACAGCCAGCCAGACAGACAGACAGAGAGAAACAGTCGACACCCTCAGGGCTCTGAAGCCTGTTGAGACTGTTAAGCTATTTAACGTTCTGCCAAAAAGACAGGGACAATCCATTTCAGAGTCAGCCAATTGATAATTAATGCAGTCTGCTATTGACTGAAGATAAGTGCTTGAAGAGCGGTATTATTCTCATTCTTCTTCCTCCAAACATTTGGTGAGAGTACGTCACAAAACCACAAATGGACAGATGACTTAGTGGCTAATGCTGTGTCAATATCTGAAGCATCCAATCACACTACCAAACAGACCTGTTCAGGAGACGTAAAAGACTACACACACTGCTGTGACCCTTACAATGTGAATAAAACAAAGAAATAATTAGTGAGTGTTTAAAACAAAAATAAAAACATTGCGTGTCCACTAATTGGCTTCATCAACACTCTTAAAAATCATAAACTCACCAGAGCACAGAGAGTTTGAAGCAGTTTTCTTCATCTTGAGAGCCAGGAGATTTAACAACAGGGGAACCATTCATTCACTAAATCATCAACAGTGCTCTAGGCCCATCTGTTTATCTTGCTAATAACTATCAATCCTGTTAATTTCACACAGGGACCCTGATAATGATGCACGCTCTGGAGTATGCATGACTTAAAATAAAGCAGGGAGCGTTTTCTGCTTCAAGCGCTTAATACAAATTACCACGATTATTATTATTTTAGCAATATGTGATTTTTCAGCAGAGAAAAAGTAGAAAAAAACAACGAGCCTAGTTAAGTGTATGCTACATCTAATGTTTGGTGTCAATTTATGTGAGGATCCTTTCATGCAGTTTCCATGGATTAGACGCAGTGGAAACCAGGAAATCATGACAAGAGACGAAATAACATTCTCTCCAGAGGCAAACAAACAAAATAAGAGACAAACAGAGAGCACCAGTGCATGACCTACAACAAGCATAACCACATAGATAGACGGACACTGAGGTCCAAGGCCAAAAATACCTCTGGCTTTGATTCTATGGGTGAGCCCGCCTCCTCAGCCTGCAGGAGAGGATAAGGTGGACGACAGAGTAGTCAGAGAGAAAGGAGAGCAGAGGTCAGCGTTAACAAGAGATCTGTTAGAGGTGGGATGCAGGGTTAAAGAAGTGAGTTCTGTTCACAGTGGGTGCAGATTCTCTTAAGCAATAAGATATTTGGAGGGGACTCATGGTGAGAAGTTGTTAAGGTTTAGCCAAAAGCAGATTTTAGGGAAATTAGCAAAAACAGAGGAAAAAAATGACGATACCAGGTTTAATTAAAAAGAGTGAAAGAAAAGCATGAGGGATGTTAGTCTGAGGTTAATAAAGAATTTTAACCAGCTACTTATTTGCTCAGGAAAGATAAAATGGCAGCTTTTGTGTTTTTATTGTTTTTGATACAGTTTCCCGTTTGAATTATAAAGTCTTCTGGTGAAGCATATGGCTCAAGAACGAGCCTCGACTTTCTGAAAGACGTAAAAATCCATACATTTTTGAACAACTGCAAAGACAGAAGCTAAGGGCTGTATCTAAATACCTTCATCTCCAAAGACTTGGTAGGTGTTGACATCCTGGCTCCCCGCGGAGGCTTCTGGATTGGTTCTGGTTCCTGAATGTCTTGTGGCTCCAGTTCCTGATCTGTGAACTGATCCTGGTCTTGGTCCTGATAATGGTACTGATCATGGTCCAGATCCAGGCTGCCTTCTTGGTCCAGGTCCTCTCTTGACATGAACTGTGTGCGCTCACTGGAGCTCCGCTGGGAGAGCTGGTCCATACTGTCACCTAAAGCTGAGGCTGGTGGAAGGATGAGGAGAGAAGATCATTCATCCACTGATCTCTGGTTCAAACTTTGACATAAAATTACACAGAGCAGCATTTGACAGGACTGCAAAGACTCAAGACTGAGCAAGTGTGTTGGTGTCTTAAATATCATAATAAATACCATATCAGGCTTGACATGAGCCATGCTCACGCGGCAAGTCCAGACAAATGTGTTAATTCAAGGTAAAATAAATACCTGAAATGTTTGATATAAGCAATAAATATCTTTCAATGTGGTATGATAATTGCCTTGTTTAGTTCTTAAATAAATACATTTTTGAGAAACTTGTCAGGCAATTGTTTCATGCCCCACATTTTTATAGTCCTCATAAGCAATCTATGCATTGTTTTTACATCTTGAAATGAGATTTTTTTTTTGTATCCTCATTGAATAAGGCTTATATTAAGTCTGGACAGACCATTTTTTGTTAGAAAGAGGACAAAAACAATCAAAATTATTTTCAGTTTTTGCGGTGTACAGTTTGCTCTAACCCTTTTCTGTTAGTTTTGTCAGTTCAGACTTGAAAAACCCTCCCCTCAAAGTAAAGACCTTCGAACAGAGCAGTATGTGCAGTAAAGTCAGTGTTGTCTACCAATGGTTTGCCAAGGGATAAACTTTTTGAAGCAAAATGCTTTCACCATCTAGATTGGACAACATATGGAAATCAGGATGAATACCCATGGTGCTGTGTCTACCATAACTTAGGTAATATTAACATAATTTCCTCATACCTTTTCATACATTCAGGCCTTGTCTGCTAAAGAGGGACAATTCGGCTTTTCTAAGCTTAAGTAGTACCTTTACATTATGAACAGCTCAGAAATAAAACCCACTTTTCTCACACATGTCTTATTACAGTCTTATTTCAGTCTCTGTCTTTAACATTTCTTTTAGCCGCTGTCTCTCTTCCCTCTGTATGGCCTGCCAACTGGAGGCATGTTTAGGGCAGAGCCATGGGCAGACCTTAGTATTTGAGCCCCACCTTTATATCATGGCATAAACCATTTCAGAGACGTTCATGCTAAGATCTTACCATTTTAGCATGTTTCATGATAATAATGTGAAGACACCATGCTGATTTTGGAACTGACTGTTTTGATATTTAGTGGTTTGTAAATGTGCCAGTTGAGTATAGATATCCATCACTTTTTTTTCGCACTCATGTTGAAAATATGGGAAACCATAAATCCCTCTTTAATCAATGTGTCACACCCATTCATCAGTCTGTTTTATGAACCTGCCAAGAAGGGCAAGTTATTATATAACAACATAATCATGGATTTAACTGGACGTTAATGTGAACAACCAAACGTAATGGGTTTCTTACCTCCATCAATACTTCGGGGCAGCAGGTACCGCTTGCTAACAGAGCGTTCAAACTGTGGAGCAGGCCTGTCAATCAAAGCACTGGCCTGTCTGGTCTGAGCCTGGGTCCGCCCGCTGTAGCGGAACTTGGAGCCAATCACCAGGAACCCCTTGGGAGGCGGCTCTGGGGAAACCAACCTGCAGGAGGATTCAGTCGGTGAAACTCCACCAAATGTACTCAGATTCTGCATCTTTCAGCAGCTTTTCTCATTTTCACACTTTGGACAGAGATACCCAGAGGAACCAGGTGAAGCTTGTTCTTTCTTCCTAAACTCACAATCATTTCCTGGGATTTCCCTTTAGAAAAGAGTGCTGTGTGGTGCAGTATTAAAAACAGAGGAAACAAATACCCCTGTGAGTTTAATATTTCAGATCAGAGATTTTTTCAGAGAAACTCTGGTTTACTCAGTCAATCTGGGCAAACATTCTTTTCTTCATACCTAACTTCAAGGAAAGTTTATGAATCGTAAAGTTAACAGAAACTTTTTTTTAATGAAGACGTTAATTCATCCCCTTGCCTGTGGATAAATTTCACTTCATCAAGCTGATCTTGCAGCTAAATTAGAAGTTTTGTTGGCTGCATTATCACCCTCTCTAAACTGGCTGTCTGAAGCAAACCTAACATCTTTTGCCCTCACTCAGTCAAAATTATTAATCTTAAAAACAGAGCTTAGCAAACACCTCTTCGGGAGTTTTTTGGACAGAAAATTCAACTAAAAGAAAAACAAAAGGTGATCAAAAAGGCTGATGGATGTGAGTTCAGGCAAATTAGTCACTTGCAGTAGATCCATACTATGACAGAGACAGAGGGTGTTAGAGTAAAACCGCACTGCAGAACATAATTAAGTCAAGTTAAGAGTGCAAGATACATCAACATAGTTGAATAGTCAATGATGCATTAAATTGTCATTGATTCATTGCTGATATCATCATGCTGTGCATGGACAAGAGGTCATTTCCCAGAATTTAATAGCACAGGTATGAGATATATCTTTGCTAGGATTGTGTATCTGACGGCCATTTTAACCTGAAAGCTACGGGTAATAGAAAAGAAGATACCAAATAAATTACTGAGGTGTGAGACATCTTGCCTTCCTTACTATCTCTGCTGTGTTGGATGTGCAAAACAACAGCTGTGAGACAAAACACAGCAACATGTTTTTGATTGGCAGATCTTGGTGTCTGCGGCCTACCCGTCCAGCATGAACCAGTTTAGAGATCCTCATGCAGTGATCTCATCATTTCAGCAAGTCTTGTCAGCATCTCTTGAAAATCTTGTGCTATTTTTAGAATGTACTGTTTGGAAAAGTTTATAGACATTCAGGAATGTGGAAGTTTGAAAATATGCATACATTTCGTGTGAACAAGTATTGTTACTTTACATCACTTTGCATTGGATAACTGGTGACAGAGTGATGATCAAAACAGTTATTTGGTGCAGCTCCATAGTGTGTGTGAGGCTTCTGCTGTTCATTTATACCTTGTGTACTCATGCAGGGTTAAATACACAGTTAGAGCACAAAGGGTGCAATGACAGTGGATCTTTGAAACAAAGGAATCTCAATTTATCTACAACTACTGTTCAATTTAGGATGACCTATGTATTCCATACCATTACATTATCATTATTGAACATTTATTGGGACCAGAAAAAAGATGCTTGCATTAAAAAAACCCAACAATTTATGTACATTGGTTTCACCTTTAGGATGCAATTATTGTGTGACGTGTTCGTACGTAGATTGAGTAGAGTGAGAGGAGTTCAGTGCAGAGAAGGTGTCTAACCATGCAGGTGCGAAATCGTACCTGAAGAAGGTGTGGTGCTCAATGCAGACCTTCCACAATCGCTTCGAGGCCCGGTGGTTGGGCAGCTTGAAGCCTATGGTGCTCTCAAACTGTTCATACTGAGGCGTGAGGGGAAGGAGTGGCAGTGGCAGAGGAGCAGTAGAGGTGGAGAAAAAGAGAGACAGAGTGAAGGGAGTGAGTGAAGGAAAAGATGGAAGGTGATTTTTGTTTATTCCGCAGCATTGAAGGAATCAATAATGTATTTCTGTGTATGTTTTGAAATTACCAAGAACCATGTCAGGGAAGTTTACCATCACTGACCAACCTATAAATTAACAAATTGTGCAGTGCAGAGGAAAGAGGAGACTTTCAGATTGATCTGTTGTTCGCTAAATAACCACTCTTGAAATTCCAGGACAGGTCTTTTCATAAGAGATGCCACTTTTTCTTTTAAAGCAACAATCTGTGGATACCGTTTAAAATTAGAGTGCTTTAGAACACAGAGACAATCCAGCAAGCAAATCTGGAGTGACACACGAGAGGACAGATCTGGGAGCACAGTATACACACAGATCTATCCTCTGTGTTCATTACTAAAAATGTTAGTTTAACAGTGGATATAAAACACACTGCAGTTCTCCCCGAGGATGAAAGGATGAAAAGGGAAAAATACAGCAAATCATAATGATTGTAGCGAGTGGAAAAACCAGATTGAGCCGAGTGTGGCTGTAACATTTGCAAGTAAAATCTGTGATGAAAGTGCAAATCCTTGTGACTGGCTAATCACACTTTAACGTCGCCAGAAAGGAAGAGAGGAGGAGAGGAGGAGAGGAATAATAAAAGCACGACCTATCAGCCTAATCTTTAAGAACGATATCTCTCAGGGCTATAAATAATATCCCCTCGTCAGTCGTCACATGGCTTGGTGCGGATAAACCTCAGAAGAAACACTTCTATCAAACCATGAAATGACTATTTATGCTGTTTGGGACGAGTCAAAAGAGACAATGATGTAATTTTAACAACTGTGAAACCATGAAATAGAAAAGAGGCTCTTTACTAAAATGATCTTTTATTCCACTTGCTTCGGCTTTGCTACAGTGGCTTTCATGAGCTGTTCCAGGGGGGAATGTGCATGCAATAATTTTGCAAGTGAACTCCTACGTACATCAACATGCAAGACATGATGAGATTTTTTTTTTTCAATGTGTGTACCTCTCCTGGGCGGATCTTGATGTAGAAGTTACTTCTCTTGTAGGAGATCTTGAGGATTTTTGGCCAGGCGAAGCGGTTGATTCTCAGGCGGTCCCGGTAGATGAGCAGACCGTTGGCGCTCACACCGAGCATGATGTCAATTCCTTCTGAATCCTGATTAGAGAGGGAAATACAGGCTCACAAAATTCATAGAAAATATCTTTAATGTACACAAAGTCTCAAACTTTTACCTTGGCATGATGCAAGTCCACACCATACATAGAGAGCTTCTTTGCATTTTCTAAGAAGTTCACCTCTGCATCTGCAGGACTCATTCCCCTGCAACACAAATGTCACACAAGATTTATCACTTCCTCCATATTCATGCCACAAATCAAAATAATACCAGGGTTTTCTATCATCTACTAGGCATTTAATTAAATTAACAAAGCTTTTATCTGACCTGTAGTTCCGATGCAGCTCCATCACTCTCTCCTCCAGCTCACGTGTCTGGTTTGGTGCAAAGCGGAAGTCATTGACGTAGTCAGGCCCGTGCTCCTCAGGCTCAAAGTCTCCCAGCTCAGCCTGGACAGTGTAGGAGCCGAGGAGGGCGTGTGTTACAAAGGAGCAGGGCAAACGACCAGACAGAATGTCGTCCCTCAGTTGTAGACACAGGTAGTACCTGAAGAAACGCAGATACGCAGAAATGTTGCAAAGCTTGACATTGCCATCATACACAGCCTGACCAAAACAAGTGTTGTCATCTGGATTTAACTAAGCAAAGAGGTAAAAGTCTCCAATTGGATAATTACTGCAAGGGCAACTATCTTTCAGATGGCAACAAGTTATTCATTTATTATTATTATTATCACTAGTTATTTAACCACAGCTAATGCAATGAGTAACTTCTCATTTCCTAAACAACCATGGCAAAAAACACATCCTGCTTTGTTTACTAATGTGTGGTAATAAATGCTGAATGGGGGGGTTCACTTATGGAATAAAGAGAGTTACAGTGAAAGATGGGACTCAACTTTTCTCCAGCTAAAAGTCTAACAACATAACAACTTCTCATTACCTCTGTCTATTTGACGTTTCTCCTCCCCCTCTGTTCTTTTCTTTAGCCCCTGGGCTCCTGAGGGCTTTGTTTTTCTTTTCTTTTTTTGACATAACAACAGTTGTTTATCATATGGTACTATCTGGCAATGTCATTTATGTCTGACAAACTGCATGTCCATCTTGCCTACAAAGAGCAGGTAATGAGGAGAAACTGTGTTGCTGATGATGTGATGCACCCAGTCAGGGTCAAGCTGAGTGCAGGAAAATAAGGCCAATTTTACATAGGTTTACATAGTCATGTTATCTTGGATTCTTATATAGCAGAACTTATATTATACAAAAAAGGAATTATAAATTGATTAAAAATATTCTTCATCTTTTTTTTTCTTATCACCCACTGATATAAATTACTCATGGGGGCAACGTTACAAATAAGACTTATAATAGAACTCTTTAAAGTGCATCCAAAGTCTGAGTCAAGTGTGAATTTAACAGTTTGTTTTTGATGCAGTCAGTCAGACTTACCTGGTGATGTCTTCAATGAGCACTGATGGGTCTGGAGGGTAAAACTTCACAGAAAATCCAAAGATCCAGGAACCAACTGTGTGAAAACCAGGAACAGCTTTCATTTGTTGTCTTTGTGTTCTTTTTTTTTAGCCTGTTCATTAAAAATACTCCATGTGTGGATTTGTTGGACCATGTGGGTGTGTGTGTGGGATTCTGTCTGCTGTACTTACCCCGAATCTGCTTCTTAATCTCTTTGGAGGGATCTAACCAGTTCTAATAAAGAAAAGAAAGACAGTCTCCTTTGAAGCATTCAACCCCTGCACAGTCATCCATATTCACATTTTTAAGAGCCTTTTTAAGTTCAGTGATACTCTCGCTGCTCTTCTCTTAGAAAATCTATTCACTACTTCAGGGCCAAATATATTCATACTACAAATAAAATGGATGAGAGCTTCAATAAACACTGAAAGCATCAATATTGAGGCTATAAATGCCAATTGTGTCCGGCTCCTTCTGCTTAATGTCACTCCAGCTTTCATGGTGCTCTGTGCACCCTGTGCACCGTTTTTAAAAGGCCACGCGGTCTAATCTCATTTTAAAAGGTCAAAGGTCGTGAATTCCACTCAAAGGATGTAAGAGCTGAAGTGCGGTTAAAAGGTCAACCAGGGGACTTGGAGCTTTAAGACACCTGGAAAAACAGTCTGGTTGGCTGAAAGGCTGTCTGACATTTGCTCCGCCATCACAGATAAAAAATACAACCCAAAAGTTGATAATCAATTGAAAAGGTGGGAAGATACAAACCAGTGTTGTCATTAATATAAGACAGAGCTGGTCTTCAAGAATCCTCCCATGACCCAAACCTAATCAATAACAAGCTGTACAGTTTTAATAGAGTGAACAAATCCTTTAATTTACTACTGATGCACTTTAAACAAAGTAACACAAAAAATAAGTGTTTCCCAATACTCACAGACCACACATCAAGAAACACATGGTTCTGAGAGAAAACATGAGTGCTTCATTTTCAAAACGTTCACTCTACCATTTTGAGCCAAAGTACTTACCAGTAAACCACAGATTAAAACCCTTGAGGCTCAAATATTCAGTTAAAAGCATTTTACATGCTGTGAGTCAACCAGAACATTGGCTGAATTTAAATTTGAATTTTTAAATTCCTCACATGGAGTCTTACAGTGAAGAGAAATAAAAGTACCACAGGATGCATTAAAGCTTGCTTCGTGGGAAAGAACCTATTCAATGTTCATGCAATAACAAATAAATCTAGACACCTCATAAACACTCAATGCACACATGCACCTCATCAGAGTGGATGTGTGAGGTCTCCTAGGTTTCATTTTTGGAAATCATTTTAAGACATTTTATATGCCGACATGGCTTCGGTTTATTACAGAATATAAAAAGAGTTGACTGTTCAGTTACATTGCATTTGCTTTTGGCTCAAAGTACTGAGAGTCTTGCTTGGATCCAGGTTTTCTTTCACCAACTCTGTCCAATAAACTGATTAATTATGGAAAATGAGCGTAATGAGCTGATAACCCTGTCTGATATCCGGGCGCACCAAAGTTCAGTTACAGATCTTAGAGTCAAATAAAATGTACATTTTCCTTGCCAGGTAAGTTGTTGCCAATTCAAATGTTTCCATTTGATTTTATGTATGTGAAAGTTTGATTTTGAGTGTGCATGCATCTGACCTTGGAGTTGTCCGTGTCTTGGAAATTCAAGCCAAAGTAGTCCCTCTCCAGCAGGTTCAGATGGCCACACACCATGTCCAGCAGGGTCTGGCCCTTGGCAAATTTCTAATAACACACACACACACACACACACACACACACACACGCGCGCACACACACACACACACACACACACACACACACACACACACACACACACACACACACACAAACAAACAAGCATGCATACAAACATGAACACACAGCAAGTAGAGCAGGTGAGAAATTGCAAATCCAGGTTTGATGAAAAGCATGTACTGTGCAAGCATAATAATGAAACTTAATAAAGATGTGTTAGACTGTGGGGCATCTTCAGGTCGAGTGCTTAGAAAAAGAAATGATACAATGGCAAGCTTTTCACACACTCCTTATAATCTCCTTTTGTCTGCCATACTTTAATGATAGAGACAGGATAAAACCAGACAAAGACATCATAACAAAGTACTTATATATATTTCATTCTCTCTATTCTGGAAACCAAACTAACATGAAAAGAAAGTACAATGCAAGCAAACAGAAAAGACTGGTGAAAAGGCACTGTATCTGTTTTTATTTATCCCACTTTTGCTCCCTTGTACCCGGCTCATGTAGTTGTCAGTACCCACCATAGACTGTATACAGACTGAAATGGTAAAGGGAAAAGTACTTATACAGCACTCACAATGCTTTTACACCGCCAGTCACAATCATCCATCAACACCGCATTCACACACATACACAAAAGAAGCTGCTATAGTAAGGGACCATCAGTATCAGCTAATCTCAACCTTACTTTTGGAGTTTTTATTTTGGTGAATTAAATTTTTATTTTCTAAAATTAGGTCATCCCAAATTGTTACTCTATTTGTGAAAGGAATCTCTTTAGTATTTTTTTTCTTTTTTTTTCTTTTTTACATATATTATCTTTCTACCTTTATTATCCTCTATGAAGCCCCTAAGGTCCTGAAAGGAAACAATTTATTACAAACAGGATTATTTTCAGTGTGTAAAATATGATAGCTTGTGTCCAGTTAATACGCTGTGTATGTGTGTATATTCAGTGTAAGCACAATTGTTGTCTTTTGGCTAAACATGTTCTTCTTACAAATCACAACAGAAGCATGTCACATTTCTGATCAAGCAGCAAAAAGCTCCAAAATCCCCTAAAACATTGTACTGAATAGTTTAGTTTACCTTGGCTTGGTGAACCTTGAAATAGAGATAAATAGTGATGCTTGAAAAAGCAAATCATGGTTTTAACGTGAGCTTAAATCAAAACCTCCAAAATTATGGTCATTACTGCAGTTTTCAATGTATTTCAGCAAAGCTCTTTTTATATCAGCAAATCGTGGCATACATGCCTTATGTCTGAAGGAGCCCCAGCAGCCATGGAGCCATTTGTGCAATGCAAATATTAGTCCCCGAGTAACATTAATGGCAATACATTATACACAAAGCTCACATAATTAAAACGGCAAGTAATTAGGAACATCATTGGAAATAATGAAAAATAAGGGCACTTTACGAAAAGGCGAAACATTAACACTGCTACATCCACACATGATTAAAAACTTGCATATGTGAGTTACATGGTTTGCTTAGATAATTTTCTTGCTCCCACAAGATAACTGATAAAAGACAACAGGCCATTCACACACGCAAAAGGACATCTTCTAATGTGGCTCCAAGGGCTCTGTACCTTGATATGTTCTTTAAAAACTTAATATACTATAGTATTTGAATCATATGGTTACTTATGAAATGAAATATGGAGATTGTCTTGGCTGAAAAACATACATTGTCTGAACTCATTTTTCCCTAACACAGAGGCTTCCAAATATATCTGACACAAAAATCCAGTCCAACTGTGCTTTGAGAGACGCTTGCAGTGCATCCTTTCCCCCATGGAGAAGGAGGAGCTCCTCTCCCCTCCTCTCACTGTGACTCTTTATGCGAAGTGATTGCATTTCGCATCAGTGGCGTTTCAAGAGACCACACCCATTTTCTCTCCTCAAGCCTTCAGGGCTCAGAACACGGCCTCTGTGGGTGCACAGGCAGCCTTGGCAAACCGCTCTTCCATAACACACACAAACACACATACACAAACACACACTGTTAGCAACACACACGCCAGATTCATCTCCAAGGGAAACCTGGCTCCTATGGCGACAAAGCATCCAAGCAGCTGTTACCATGGAAACAGAAGTAATAGGTCTCTTCTGAGTCTGCCTGTGCCCTCTTACTCTCTCTATCTGTGGTTACCACAGGGCCGCCACAAAGCTTTGTTCAGATCTAACAGGAAAAATCTGACAGTAGTCAGCGTGGCTTTTAAATTTTAAAGAAAGGCTAATTAATAAAGCATCATAAAGACATATCTATCTCTCAATCACATGAAGGATAATTGATATCCTGCTGCACTGAGGCTGAATGTGAGAAAATCACACTGATTAACAGGCAGAGGCTGCACTCAAGAGATATTTGGGGTTGTGGCGCATTTATTCGATTTTCCAACAAAGTGAAATTGCAGTACGCATCTCAGGTGGTCCCCCAAGCATGGCGAGCAATTCAAAGCTGCTGATGAGATTTTGTTGTCGCTCCAATTGCCTCCAATCACATTTCTGTGACTAGTTCTTAAGGCTGATTGTATTAGTGGCCATTTGGTGTAATCTTAGAAATCCATTTTCTGCTTGCTTCTCCCATGCAAACAAGATGAGGAGAGACAGTTTGAGCATGAACGGGTTAATAGCCTGTTGTGAAGATAGTACTTTTGTCATTGAGCTTTACATACAATAATGTGAAGACAGGGATGAATGTGTATCACTTAAAGAGAGGGTATTATGCTGGATGCCCTTCGATCTTGATTCTGCAGATTCTCAAACCTTTACAAAGTCATGTGTTGCAGAAATACTAAAATATATCTGTAAATATTCCATTCTAAAAATGGCACAAAATATTGAGGAGATCTTCTGAAATTAAAAGGTTATTGCATAATACTCCCCTTCCTGGTTTGTGACACATTAGAGAGCTAGGCCTCAAACACCAAGGTCTACTTAAAGCTCTACCTACAGCAACTGGCAGAGGTCCAGCCAATCAGAGAAGGAGATTTGTGGCGCTGAGAGCCTTTAAGAGACAGCAGCTATGAAGAAGTATTTCAGACAGAGGCTGAAATAAGAGTTTTCTAAATAAACAGTTTGAGAAAAATAGACAACTATTTAAGATACGATATCCTCTTTTAAACAAAGCAAGATGAAGGTATCCTTTATATAGCAGCTGTTCTTCAATCTCCGGGTAGTCACATGCAAATTAAAATAAAAAACACATCAGATGGTACTCTTTCATCAATATGAACAGAAAACAAATGAGTACACTGAGTTGTAGTTTCATAAGTGAATAAATATTGTTTAATGTCACCCATGAGCAATTTTGACAATAAGTAATAACATAAAATTGGCACCAGACCCTATGAAAGGTAAAGCAACTATTTTGGGATTGGTGAAATAAATAAAATTGCTGCTTATGTCTGATGAACTATGTCCTTTAAAATTCCTTTTATGGCTCCAGTCTGCCACTACTTTTACCTTTTGCATTTTTTGGGGTTGCTAATTTATCTCTTTGTGTCCCTCACTCACGTCATGTCTTTGCTCTTCATCTCCTTCTGGCAAAGAATTTAGAGGGAGATTGGAAGTACAGGCTCAAGGTCAGAGATGAATTTGCAAAGTGAGAAAAAGCTCATTCTGCAGCCTCAGTCTGGAAAAAAAAACAGATGACAAGCTGCACAGTGGTCTCACCTGTCAAATTCATGAAAGGGATGTATGAAATGTATGAAAAGCCAGTTTTTTAATCATCTTGAAACCATTTAACTTCCTATAAATATAAATGGATAACCACAAGAGCTATTATAAAAAGACTTTTTTTCATGTACCTGAGTGAATCATTTATCAAAGCTGATAATTTGTGGTATTGCTCCGCTATTTATAGTTTTCTCTTCATATGCAGTCTTCAAATGTGAGGGAATATCAGTGTTATACAATATAGTATAATTCTTGTGAGTCTTAACTTTACTTGTATTACTGCAACCAGTCCAATAAAACTTCACAAGGCTGTATGATTTCAGATTGATGTTGTTGAATTAAGTAATTAAAAGAAAATCTGCTTATTCTCTAATGCTGTCCATGCTCATGAAAAATATCTTGCATACAGAATCAGGGACCCTATATGAGGAGAAAAGCTAACGGCAATCCAAAGGCCAATGACCGACTGGGATTAATAGGTAGGGCTCTGAGGGATAGTCAATTTGTTAATTTATTTATTTACTAATTTACTTTTTTACTTACTTACTTACTTATACTTACTTATAATGGGGCCTAGGCTTATGTGGTGTATTATATATAATGTGCATCAATGGGCTTCTATCAAAACACCTCCAAGGAGGACATACACCACCTCCTCAATCCACATCTCCTGCTGCTGTTTTCAAGAAATTGGAAGATCTTTTGTAAAAGTACCGTGGTGAGGTCTGATGGAGGAGAAGTAATGAGAGGCACCCTAGTTTTCTGCTTGCTGTCTGTGAGGCTTTCTCCAACCAGTCCAACCCAAGCGGCAACCTCCGGTCTGAAAACATGAGACAGTACTAAAAAGCTGCTGTTCTTCGAGTGTCCGCTTGAGGCTGGCTTAAGAAATACCGGAAGTCACATGCACACATCAAGCTGAAAAAAGACATTTTCAGAGTCAAAATTAGCATGTTTACAGCCTGGTATAAAAACTGTCTCCTGTCTGAATTGCTACTTTCGCTAACGACACACACTGTATGGGGGGTGATTTTGTTTCTAACTCAGCAGTTTAGAAGATATTAAGTCCCACATCGTCCCATTTCCAATGTGGCCACGCCAGCCATATTGCTTCAAAACTCGGCTTCAGAAACAGATGACGGCACGGAGATTACATCCATCCATTGCACAGTCTATAGTCCCACCTCACTGTCACTGTGCGATGGAGTGAACTGTGTTTGAAGTCATGCCCTAAGCTGAATGATGAATGCTCCAACAAGTTTGGGGGGGGGGTCAGATAAAGCTGCAAGCTTTAGGACAAATCCCTCTCTCCCCCATTAAACTGAAACATTATGTTACATTGGTTACAAGTCACACAAGTGAACAGCCTATAATATGAGAAATACCACCTATCACCTATGATGGCATTCTGCTTTGTGAACTGAAGTTTCAATTGTTTCAAGATTGATCATAATACATTTTTCTGGGTTTCCACAGTCTAGCAAAAGGAACAGAATTTTTCTAAGCATCTTGCATGACAAACAATAAACTCTGTTTCACACAGCCAGCAACTGTGAAGAAGTGATTCTGAATCACTGTTGGAAGGCCAAACTGCCCACTCTCATTCCTCATCGAGAGTTTTTGGATAGTAGACAACACCTCATGCCTAATATTTGTATTGATCTTTACTCTGTTATTAAACTCAAGCGTTGTTTAGAAGCTGCTCTCATTTATCCTTGCATATTGCTCCTCAGGTTCTCTTTCTTTCTTTGCAATCCTCTTTCCTCTGTGCAGCATCAAGAAACTTGTGATACTCTGTGACTTAACAAGCCCAAAACTAAAGCTAGTCACTCTCATGTTGTGTTTAAAAACACTGTTCTTTCAAGTGTGAAGATGCCACAATAGGAACAAAGTCTGAACTCTCTCTGCACCTCACTTTTGCCAAACCCCGACATGTGCAAGGGCCAGCTCAATGCTGCCAGCAGGATTTTGAAATCTTAAGTTTCTCCTCTGAACTGTTCAGTTAAAACTACTCATCATATTCTCTCATGTATCCTGCCCTTGTTATCAGTCTAAACCTCTCTGATCATCGCTCATCTCCTTTCCTTTAATCCACTCCATCACACTGACACCATCTCTTCTCCTCTGTGCTCCAGAACTCTTATTCCTCTACAACCCTTGGACCACATTTGCACATTTCCATCTCACTCTTCCCATAACAAATCTCATTACAACTCCCAAAACATCTGAGTCATAGGTCTGCGTCTGGGTCACATATTCATAACAATCTTACACCTCAGAATTTATGAGACAAGCTTTACAAGGGAAGCCTCACGACCTAGGCTGAGACAATTCTGATGAAATCACCAGGGTTATTTTTCGGGCCTCACAAAGCTTCCTCCCAGAGCCACAGAAGACTTATTCTTACAGCTGTTTGAAAACCACTGGCTCACATTGAGAATCCGGAGCAAAAAGTTGATTTTTGTCTTGAATTCCCAGCCATTACGCTTCTGTAATTGTTGAAATAACAAAATGCACCATCCTTGTTAAAATTATCATGTTGATGCAAAATGGAAAAGTTATGAACATTTAATTTAAATCCGGTGGTTTAACATTTATTTTCTCTTGAGCTCTTTCATGGCTTGCAAAAGGTGAGTTCATGCTCTTATGGAGATGTTAGATAAAATATTAATCGTGAAATTATTTCAATCCCAGGGCTAGAGTGGCAGCTTTTAAAGTTATCCTGTCCTTCTTTTAATAATCCTTTCTCAAAAGTCTCTGTGGGTCAAAGCAGAGTTTAGATAAGCTAATCTTGAAAGAAAAGCTGCCCTTCAATCAGGCAGGTTGTGCTCCAGTGCCGGCCAGTAAACATTACCGAGGCTCCATGAGCCAGAGATCAAACTCATTTGAATCTTCAGAGGTTTAGTTCAGCTGCTGGCTGTGCATTCTGATTTCACCACACCGAGCATAAACTGCAAATTGGAGCCAATTCTGGCCACACTTTTGAGCCGCATGACTAATTTTAAAGTTAGGTTGAATATCAGCTTGATTACGCACACTGTGTTGAGCATAGTGTGCAGTGGGGTTTAAGGGCTAACAGTGACCCTACTTTGGATCAGTCCTATGAATTTCTGACATCTCAGAAATTTTGGTCTGCATACAACATTCTCACTTGAGCCTCAGGTTTTTCCTTTTTCCAATTCTCCTTCTTCCAACCCACTTTAACACATACAATGTTAGTGACATTTCGTCCACCATATCATGTATGCGATCCTGCAGTGTATGCCAGGCCTTGAGGAAGCAGAGGCAAAGAGGTAGCGCAAAGGAACAAGTTAGATGGCTGTTATCAAAATAGGAAGAAATAGTGCAGAATGTGCTGTGGATAAAATCATTTCATCATTTTTTAAGCTTTCTTTAGAGAGGCCCAGTTTGGCCCCAGGGTCATAAATCTTTTATTTGTTTTTCAACTCATTTATGACATGATCAGAGGACTCATACATTTAAGGAGATTTTTTCAAAGAGGAAACTTTAGAGTGAGAATGTTTAAGCACTTTGGATATTTTTTTATGTTGTGTATACAAAGAGGTAGACTGTTACACCATTTTTGCAATGCATGATTTCTGCGATTGTTGCATCCTTTGACTCATGTAACGAGAAATAAATGCATGAAAGTAATTTATTATAGGGTTAGAATTTAGCATAAGCAGCTGTTTGGAACAATTAATGAAGCAGGGGGTTTGGTAAAACCGTCTGGCCAAAGCCAAAACACACGTCATGTGCTCTGAATAGTAAAAGTATAATGAGAGGTTGGTTATTCTGTTTGGCTAAAAAATAAAACAAGTACAGTTGGATGATTTTATTGAAAAATCTTTTTAACTTGAGATGGATTTTGAAGCTAGTTTGCCAAGGCAGTGAGGTAAGTAAGTTGACAGTGGAGTGCTTTCTTGAACAGTATGGCTTTAGGTTAAGGACTGCTCAATGTAAATGCACTAAGGTTAATCAATACCTATAACGTCGAGCCAAACATCAATAGGTGGCTCCGGCTGCTTTTCTGTTTTCATCATCAAGCCTCGCTCACTGGCTCATACAGCCGATATCATGATTTTCATTTAAGTAATGATTCCACTGCATTCATCATTGTGTCCCCACTTGCCTTTTCTACATAAACACACACACACACACACACACACACACACACAGAGGCAAATACAAATATGCTACAGAGCAGAGGCACACACCATTTATTTCTGCCCCTTCTGTATTTTCCTCTCCACCTCCTCCCCCACCCTCTTCTTTTTTTTTCTCTTCCTCTTTCCTTCTCCCATTCTATTTTCTCCTCGGTCAAACATAAGAGCAGCCATCTGTCAGCTGTATGGATTACCTGTCAAAGGCCAATTCCTCTGGTGTCGCTGCCCAGGTGACATGAAGAAATGTAGGTGCATGAATAGAGGAGGGGAGGATGAGATGACGGAAAATGTGTGTGTGTGTGAACCTTTAGTAAGGACCCTTGACATATTTTTCAACTCGCCAGCTCTAGTAAGTAAAACATGTGAGGTCACGTGAGAGGCAATAAGCCATAAAAGGAAAGTAGTTGATGTGAATGAGGTCGGGTGGCCAACAAGATCATTCCTTTCACACACATCACACTCCATCACTAGAATCAGCCTATCAGGTTTGAGTGCCAGCTATAACATGATTCACTGAAGCTGTGTTAGTCCTGCCCAGGATTGCTGTAAGAGGTGGAACAGTCTCTTGGACACCCCTAGCTCTACCTTTGTAAGTCATATCAGTGTGGGTGCACATCAACTTTCTCCAGTGTTCAGCCATGAAAAGCGTGTGGGCTGCCGTTAAACACAAATATACACAGAGCGCTGGGAATTCACTGATCTACACTGTTCTCTGTTTACAAACACAAGAGGCTCTGGTCATGATTTATAGAAGCTAGGGATTGCTCATCTGAGCCTCCATCCCCCACAAAGTAGAGCCTGTCTTACCTCCCTCCACCCTTCTCCAGCCCCCCTCACAGGGAGAAAAGCAGGAGAGCTACATTTCCTGACTCAGTAGCATGAATTACCCAGGGAGACTAAATCCCTGTGAGGTGTATCGTAGTGCGCTGTGCTGAGTCAAGAAGTCTGTTCAGAAAGGAGAGATTTACACCAGCTCCTTAAAATGCGGTTTCTTTTATAAAAAAAAAAAAAAACCTTGCACGGCAGGATCTGAGTTTTAGGCATGTTTGCATTTTAGTGTTGAGAGACAGCCAGACTGTTTTTGAATGGCACCGCAAAACAACCATCTGAAATTGGTTTTCTTTCATGTTTCTGCAAATTTGCAGAGGTACAGAGTTTTTGCAAGTGGCAAAAACAATTGCTGGGGGATAACTGAGATTCTAGCTGACACAGCTTTAAAGGGGATATGTCTTATTCTGCTGTTTTGGCTGTCATTTCCATCAGTGATAATAGTTTGTTGCCATAAGTTACTGCTGGGATCTCAATAATAGCCTTTTTATGAAGAACTATCGAGGAAAATGCAAACTTACTTCTGTTTTTGAATAGCCTAAGTTACTGTATCTCAGAGGGCTGAATAGTCTGAGGAAGAGAAGATTTATCATGATGATGCAACAACCCCACAACCATGGAATATGGCTTTCTTACTGTGCTTTCCATTTTATTTAGAATGTTTTTTTTCTCATCAAGTCAACTAAAAGATTTGGGAAAAACTACTCCTTGTTAAAGTTTTAAGGGCAGATTTGTGTCTCAGAGTTCAAGGATATCAACATGCAAGGCTGATCGTGTAAAAACTTTTCAACCAAGTTATTGAAACTGTTTTTAAATTCAGTAAATGACAGGCTTCCATTTCTGTCAGGCTCCTTTTCAATGCTGCCCATTGATTCTGAAAATGACCAATTATTGCACATCTCCCATGAATTTGTCAGCCATACCTCAACTGCAGTCTCGTAGTCTGAGCCATCGAGCAGCGTGACTTTGACGGGGACGGTCTTTGGCCTCTTGGTGGTTTTCTGAGGGGATTTGGAGGCTTTGCTGG
Organism: Thalassoma bifasciatum; assembly: GCA_008086565.1. Lineage (NCBI taxonomy): Eukaryota > Metazoa > Chordata > Actinopteri > Labriformes > Labridae > Thalassoma > Thalassoma bifasciatum. The sequence continues at coordinate 357,124 of RPOG01000002.1, forward strand.
GGGTTTTCTCTGAGCTATCATCCGCCTCCCCATGGTCCTCTGGAACCTAGGAAGGGGTGGATGGGAAAAGCCATTTTTGCATTTAATGAGCTTTAAATCAATAAACTTTGTTCTGCATTTAAATATATGTATTGATTATGTCTTGCAAAGTGATTCAAATCCAAATCTGTGTTCATACGAGGAAATTATCAAATGCATGATGTAGTGCACTAGCTGCCACCCTCAGATGTTAAGATGTTAAGTTGCTGGCACAGACTGAAGGGGGCTGACTGCCTTGCATATCAAACAGAGAGCCGGAAGGCCCCCAAGTGATTGAAAGGCTCCAGTTAAATGATGTACAGCTGCTGTGAGTTCCACTGCGCTCCCACCTGATTGGTTCTCCTGGCGTCACCCTCCATTGCGCTCTTCATCTCCCCAGCCAAAGCCTTCTCTGTTGTCATAGAAATGGATTGCAGTCCTGAAACCAAACACAAACATATTCAGTCAACATCAAATCTTTTCCTGATCCAAAAAAAGAAAAACAATGTGGGGATGTTTACTGCTCCTGAAAGTCCAATCTGCTTATGGACTCATGATGGATTTGGCTCATTAGACTTCCTGTCGTATGCGGCATACGAAATCTTCATTTGACCAGAGAAAAATGTCTGAAAAAAATTTAGCATCCTTCCCACATGCATTTTCATTGCATTGTGAACGGAGGGAGGAGGGTGAAAGAGGGGATGAGGGCAGCTCAGCTCACAGCCTCCCACAGGAGCACTCTGCATGAAGAGCATCAGCTCCAGGACGCTCTCCTCTCTCACACAAGCATAAGGAGATAGCATAAATTACATCAGCCAGAGAGCCCTGCGGCAGCGCACGAGACAGCAGACACACTGAGATAGGATGAGAGAAGGAGAGAGACACACATAAAGGGGAGAGTGGAAAAAAGGACAGAAATGGAAAGAGGACGATGGTGAGGAAGAGGAGAACACTGGGAATGTGACAACAATCTGAGGAAGATGGGGCGTAAAAAAAAAGGTGTGGAGGGATTAGAGGGTTAGATATACAATACAACATCCAGGTGAGCGGGAGACAAATGAGGCCTGCAGTGTGAAGGTGACCACTGATCCACCTCGTGCATCGCGCTCTCTCTGCGGGCAACACACACACTATAATAGCTGATATTCAGATTAGGCAGTATAGCCATATGAAAAGGGGAAATAATTGAGATAGAGACTGGTGTTTATCTGTACTTTCAGTTTTAAAGAGATAAAGGGGACACGTGAATTATAATTCTATATCCATACAGTTTTATACAAGAATTGTCTCAAAAAAGTGAGTGAAAAAAAATGAAAAACTTTTCTAGATTATCTTGGACTACCCCACATTTTCCTCTTTAAAAAAGTAGTTTGTGCCAAGAAATGCAAACTCTCCTGAATAATGTAACTATCTTTTAGAAACTCCTGGAAATATGTCAGCCTAAGGCATCTGTATCACTTTTTAAAAACCTGGAGAGCTACAACTAGTTAATAAGAGACTACTTCCAGTATAGAGTCTGAGGTTCAGGATTAAAGCGCACAAGGCTTTCTGTCAAAGCATACAGTCATCAATATGCAAGAGAAATATTCTTTAAAAGCGTTGACTCAAGAGCAGCTTTCAGTTTTTGTCTCACTGTCTCTTAGCATGTTTGTAAAATAAACCTCAAGGTTTTGAAAATCACACAAAATAAGACTAGAGGTTAATAGAGGAAGGGATTAGAGAAGAGAGGACATGGTGAGCTCTGATAGGAAAAAAAACTACAAAGCTTCCAGGGAAAACTGTCATTAGGGAGGAGCAAAACACAAGCTTAATTTGGTCTAATAACGGCGAGCAAAGTGTTTGTAAACCAGGAAAAGATGTGGTAGTATTTCTCTCCAAAGATGAGGACCTAATTAACTATTTTCCCTAAGACCAGCTGTCAGAGAACATCTCTGTGTTTACAATTTGGGAAGCCTGAACACAGCACGTCCCAGCTTTCATGATAGGTCAGCCTCCCTCTGCATAATGAAGCCGGATCAAAGACGAGTGCAATCTGGCTGCAGAGAGGCTGCAGATGTCACGCTAACACTGGGCACTGTTTCTTCACATCTCTGAAGGACCTGCAGGTTGATTAATTGATGTTATTTATGCAAAATTACTTAATGATTCCAAAATATACTCTCATTAGGACTGTATATTATGTGCATGAATGACACCTTGAGGTTTCAAGGGTAAAAAGGTTACAACAAAGGGATGTTTCTGTGAGTGTGTCTCTTTTGACTTATAATTATGCAGGGAGACCATCAGAGTTAGACTGGGAAGGCCAATTTGCATGAGAGTATGAGCAGAGTTTGCTTTACCAGAATAGTAGGGAGAACAAAAAAAAAGAGGGCTCAGTGATTGGAGTCTGTTATAGGGTCAGTGACAGGTAAGACTTTTGGACAGGGCATTTTTAAAACATTAAAAATAAGGACATGTACTTGGCCATTGTTCGAACGTTTGGAATGTAATGTACACATGTATTTGTGCAAAAAAAAAAAAACAGATTTGTCAGCTGCACATCCATGATGAGAATCTCCCCTCCCTCTGGGAACTCACTGTCATGATCAAAGAACCAGTTTGATTAGTGTCTAGTTTTGGTGAGTCTGTGTGAACCATGGCCTTGGTTTTCCCTTCTTTAGTTGACAGGAGGGGCACACGGTGTGGTCCTCTGCTGCTGTAACCCATATGCTTTAAGGTTGGACGTGTCATGCATTCAGAAATGGTCTTCTGCAAACCTTGGTTGTAACAAGAGGTTATCTGAGTGACTGTTGCCTTTCGGTCATTGGATATTTCCTCTTTTTGGGACTATTCTCTGTAAACTCAAGAGATGATCGTATGTAAAAATCCCAGAAGATTAGCAGTAGGTGAAATACTCAGAATAGCCCATCTGCACCAACAACCATGGCATTCCCATTGATTGCTAGCAGGTTACCATATTTCTTTGAAATGGTTAAGATTGTAATCATTAAACAAGTAAAACGTATCGTAAATATAAAAGTTCCCTGGTCGTTCAGCATCTCTGTTACTTAATTAGACTCTTGAAGATTATGGCTCCAAGAATCCCTGTTTAGTCACAGGGTACAAAGGCATTCTTCCAGCCTAAACTCACTCCCACAAGCTACTGAGTCATGATTTAAATTCTGAGTTCATTCTTTTAACCAGACATCCATCTCTAATCTCTCTTATTGTGATAAATATGAGTTCTCTTACACACTCACTCATGTGAGCCAATCAGATCCATCCTGTTTAATGCCCCGCTCAGAGTGAACACCAGCCCCCATAAAGCAGCTGTCAGAACAATGAATCAGTAAATCACAAGCAAACTTGAGAGGAATTCTGATGGTGTCAGAGACTTTGGGGTGCTCATTTCACACATATCATGATCACGTAGCCAATCAATTCTTTCATTTGGGTCACTTTGTGATTCAATCACTCCAGCTCTTTATCAGTTCTGCTCTCCGCTCACCTAATCATCTGTGTGAGGGAGATGCTGGAGGCAAAGTGAGATGTGAGATGCAGCAGCTGTTTAGACTTAAAAATTCGTTATTGTCTTCAAACAGACTCCTATTTAAAGTCCTAAAAGACCCTATGGGGTCCTTTGGTTCTTGAACTACAAAGAGCATCAAGGAAAGTTTTCACAAAGTATGACAGCATCTTAAAAGGTGATTCTCTGAGACAATAATGGGCAGGATTGACGACATCCAAAAATAGTCTGATTGGGGACATGGCTTTTCTGTACTTAAACAAGACAGAAATACTATTTTATTTATACTTCAGAAGTTTAAGTACCAAATTGGGCTAATTCTTCAGATGTTTGTCCAACAAAGGGATATCATGTCTCAGACAGCACTGAGCAACAAATTGAAAAGCGAACTTTGAGTCACAGTCAACCAAAACAATCCCTGTCAGCTTCCCCTCGACTTCTTTGTATTATCTCGAACTGTGTGGGTGCCTGTGTGTGCATGTGTGTCAGGTGTGTGTGTGTCCACGTGTGTGTGTCTTGTTGAGTTTATAAATTTGTTTTCACCCCAATGAATGTGTGCACCAAAAGCTAACTAAAGGTCACAGCAATCCCTAACTACCGCTGATGCTAATTGTATCAGACATCAAGAGACAAAAGTCAATGTGATATTGGCAGAAGGGGAAGAGGAGCTTTGCATCCTATACACACTGTTTATCCAAACTGTTAGATGAGCATCAGTCACTATGCTAAACAGCTCAAAAAACTTAAGTTCAAAGTATTCAAAGTTGTTTCACTTGCTTTTCTGTTTTTGTATTTACATCCATGTCCAACTACCAGTTTAAAGTGGACAGGAAATGATGAAAAGTATTAAAGTTTTCTTCTTATGTCCCAGATTACATGGAATAGAGGACATTTGATAAACTATATATCTACTTCAACACAACACAGTTGATTAAAGCTGAATAAGCTGGAAGAAGAAAACACTCCCTACCTAAATATAAAAGCCTGTATACTAGCTCTATTACCCATCAAGATACAAGCAGTAAAGGTTTCAATACCAAGCAAACTGCACCGCTAATTAGCCCACTGCTGGTTGGTGTATTAGCTTGATGACTCGGCTAGACTAACACTTTGGTGTGGTAGTGAGATAAAATGTACTGATCCCTTTCTAACAGATCAAAAATATAAATGAAGGCCTTATTTGCTAATGTTGTTTTCCTTTTTTTAAAAATCAAAGACACAACCACATGTTGTAGCTCATAGCATTATCAAAATAACAAGAGCTGCAATGTTCCCTGATACAGTTATCACAGAGAAGCATTTGCAGTTTTATGAAGATGGGGAGAGGATTGGAAAAAAGCCCACACATTGTAAACTTCTGGCTCCTTATTCAATGTTATTCAGTTTTATCTATGTGGCACAAATTCAACACATTTTATCTCAAGGTGTAACACTGAAAGGCAGGTCTAAGTTGGACTCAGTTATGATACATTTTAAATGCTGCTCACCAGCAAGTTTCTTCCCGTGAGAAGCTTATCATTATGTCTTATTTGAGTTCATGAACCATCTAACTTTTGCTTTAAGTTTTGTCAAATCTGATCAATGTCTACATTTAAATGCATTTTGCTTTGTGCTGGAAACTCCAAAAGAGGGAAATAGTGGATAAGTTACATTTTTTGCCATGTACTCCATTAAAACTTTCAATTGCACCTACCTTTAAAAAGTTTTAGCTTGTTTGTACAATTCATCAGTGTTACAGCTGTCTGGTTGTTCTTTCTGTTGCTGTGTGATTTCATTTTACTTGACATCAGTCTTACTTTGTAAAGTCTTCTCTGTGCTCCTTGAAGAGGCTGTGAGAACTAACTGGGAAAGCCAATGGTTTTTCAGGATAAACACTGTGTCAAATTTAGCTTTCTTCTGCTCTTCTGTCTTTTTTTTCAAAGTCCATCTCCAGTGTTCACCATTACTACAAAATAGTGATGGTAAAAGCAGTTCTTTTCAGTGAATCGAATCATTAGAATCAGTTCAGGAAAAAGATTTGTTCAAAAGATTTGTTCACCGAATCATTCAGCACTTCACCGCAGCTATATTCACCTTTTCATTTCTAACGAGCTGACATAATGCCCAACATCCAGTTTCCTATGATCCTAACTGCTGACAAAACTCACTTTACTCATAGTTGTCCTCCAGAAACATAACACAAGTCACCACTGGGTCAACTTATACTGAAATATAACCCAAAGAATAAAAACTACTCAATAAAATGCAGAACCAGCTAGAACTAACAACAAACACATGTTGTATAAGAATATTCCCACAATCCCTTGGGAATGGCCAGGATGCTACAATACGTTTACATTGCCAAAGCAGGTGTGACATAAAAAAAAATGTACACACAGTTAAACATCTAGTTAAATAAGCTTAACAGATGTGCAAAAAGAGCATGCAGTGCAAAATATAAAATAGGAATAACATATCAATAAAATAGACTATATCTCTGTACATAAGACACATTACAACATTATAATTATCAACTTTAAAGTATAAAAATATTATCAAAAAGTGTACAGAGTGTTTCCGACTTTGGTGCTGATAACCTCATTTTAGGTAGTAGATGACAATCAGGCATATATCTAGACTAGAGGTGAGACTCTATCAAAACCACAAAGAAAGTCCTCGCAACCCTTTTTAAATAACATTTTGTTTGGATACAAATCTCTAATTTTTCTTTTTCTCTCTAAAAGTCAAAACTTTCTCAGAAAAAGTCAAAACTTTCTCAGAAGTCTCAAGATGTAAAACTGTTAACTAACTGCTGATGAGTAGACTTGCTTAACTGCACATCTACCTGGCATTTGTTTATAGTTCAGACTGGGGGGCGTGATGAGTCAGTGGCACAACACAGAAAATGTGCAGATGTTCTAGCACTGAGTTAATATGAGAAATTTGCCATACAGTGTTTCAGTGGCAAGTTGCGGCTCTATTTTCAAGAAAAATCTGATACAAAGTGTAGCTAATGTATCTAATGTCAATGACATGGAATATATGCCTCAGACAAAGGGAAAGATGGTATCTCTGAATCAAATAAATATGCTTTGTTACATAAATATAACTTATTCAAGCGTGTTACGAAACACTGCAAGCATCAATCAGATAAACTGGGCTTAGCTGATCAGCTGTTCCCGATTGTTTAAGATAAGACACAGATTGAATCAGCCACGTTCCTTTATTGTGTCAAACACACTCTTTTCATGGGCACACACACTCACACTCACAAGCATCTGTGCCCAGTCCTCCCTGTCTTTTAGTCCTCTCCATCAGGATTCTATCAGGCCTGCCGTGTCAGTCTATCTCCGAAGATGACCTCCTTTGTGCTCTCTTTCAGTCCAGCTACACAGTAATCACTACAGAGCAGAGCTGCTGGCCTGATGTAAGCTGGGATCAACTGCTCTCACCGGAGGAGAAGAGAGTCCCAAACTGCACAATGTCCAACAGAATGAGGCAAAATACAGACAATGCTGCACCCGAACAACGTCTGCAGCCAGGCAGCCCAGATAAATAGCTAGATGGTAACGGACATGATGGCTTATCATTTAGGGCAGACTGCTGTCCATGATGCACTGTTCACCGTGGCCTGCCCAAGCTCATTTGTCTCCAAGCCATCTCTCAAACAAAGACACTGTCAATTTACAGGCTCCATAAATTGACGAGTCTTCAGGCAGGCGTCAGTTTCCCACAGGCCCATCGTTCATCAGCAGGTGGGCAGGAGAAATCTGTCAAATTTAGCATCTTAGAAATATGTCAGAGTAGAGCTTGGGGAAACACACGGATGACAGCTTGTGGATGCCTCTCGCTTTCAGGAAATTGTGCATGTGCTAACAGCGTCAAGTGTTTGCCCTTCGAGTAAGAGAGCCATCAGCACACACAATATCAAAGCTTTGCGATGTTCTATTTTTCTAATAATATTTGAAGCATTTTGATGCTGTTTGCACAATGCAGTACTGGTCTTATTTTGGAGGGATTTGAGTTTTAAAAATAAGGTCTGCATTTAAAAAAAGGCATAAAACCTGCAATATTTTTAAAGTCTAACACCATGGATTTAGAAGCATCTCCCAAAATTTTGTGAGGTTTCAGAGCCCTCATCCTCACAACAGTTCTTCCTCCCCCTCACTGTGGAAGCTGCTGATTGCTCTATTTTACAGCTTTTAGATCAAAGTGCAGAATTTAGCTCTGTATATCAGCCCTGCCTGCTAAAACCAGGCACATTTGTTCTCCTCAGTTTTTTTGGCACTTTGTGTGCTGTTGTTTTAAGAAAGGCATCTTCATCTCAATCATTTTCACAACATCCCCCAAAAGAGTTCTAGCCCCCACACTGCATTTCATTATCATGTCTTGTTTCCATTCAGCTACGCTATGTGCAAATGCACACAGCGAATGCAATTCAGCAGCTCCCATCTCTGTCAAAGAGCTTTTGTTATGAGCATTAAAAAAGTAATCAAGGAGGCTTAAAAGGTCAGCTCAGGGCTAAAAATGCAGCATCTTTTAAGATTTGGGGAAAAGGCACACATTCAAGCATGTCCACTGTCTCTGTAACTCTGAGCTAAGCTTAGTTCCTGCTTGGAGTGAGGAGCACAGATCCAAATAAAATCCAAAGTATGTGTGAGACCACAAATGCTGAGTGAGATCAACAGGAAAACACAAGCTTTGTAATGCTTTGCTTGTTTTTTTTGTCATCAGGGTTAACTGACCCTTTAATGAAGATGCTGCCTTTGTTCAGATTTTTTCGACTTAGGCTATATTCTAACATGGTTCATTAAACTGGTTTTATGTTTCAGATAAAAAAAAAAAGTCACCATCAGGGCTTTTAAACCAGTGGTTCATCAGTTCATGAACAGGCTCCTTCTTCTAGGATTAAGTCCTTATGACTGATCCCTACTTTTGTTTTGTTTTCTTCATTGCAACATGACTATTTGCTATCAAAACATTTCGGGAAATGAGATAAAATCTTTTATGTAGGCAAGCAATTTCCTCTCACTCAACATAATTACGCTATCAGATTACAGCCTGTATATGCTGGTCGTAATTACACACCTTTTGATGCAGTCAGACAAAGCTAAAGCTAGCTAGCATCTATCGTGAGATAAATTAGTAACAGACTCCAGAACATTATTATCAATTGCATATTTGTTTGACACATGCATATTAAACAGACTCTAATTTGGGGGATTATTTTGGTTTGTTCATTTTAAAAGATAATATAATGATAAAACAGCAGGAAGAGTTGAAAGTAGTAGTACTAGTAGTGAGGGAGATGTAGTAACAGTAGCAGCAAACATAATAGGAGTTGTCATGCATGCTGCACAGAGAAGCACACAAAAAATCGGGCTCCCTGTGACTCACTGCAGTGTTCTTCTTCCCTCGCCAGGGAAGCCTTTTGTGTGATTTTTGACTACACCATGAACAAAAATGAACAAAGCATGCCCCAAACTGTACACCTGTTAATTAGTGCTATTCAGTCATTAGGACATTTAAAGAGACACTACATTTGTTCAGACACAAAGATGGTCAGCTTCAACAAAACCATCTGTCTACTATCAACATGTTGACAACAAACATCGCCACAGGTCTCTTTTTGTGCCACAAACAAAAGTATCTTTGTTGTTTTCCAGGCTGTTGATTACACAGGCTGTCTGAGGAGATAAAATACACCTTTTGCAGGTAACACCCTCTCCATGGTGTCTTTAACCACCATATGCGACAGTCAAACTTGGAGCCAATATATGTATCTCTACAGACTTGCTATGCTGTTCATTCTTATTAGAATTTGCATTAATGGACTGACAATTTGCCATGGCAACATGCTAGTATGTATTAAAAAATTAAATGTTAAAGCAGGTTCCTGTATGCATCTGGTCATTCTTGAAAAAGAAATAGTGTTTGTGAGGTTCCTTGAGTAAGATGATGGCATTACTGGCACTGTGTGAGAAAATATGAATCAACAGGATTTCTGATCTATAGCATATTGGAGCACAATCTTTCAACACTATCAGCAAGCACCTAACACACGTCAACAGTTAGCCTAAAGCTCTATTACAGAAACATACATGACGTCATGGGGTCTACCTCCTTATATCCAAGTCTATGGACCATACCCTTATGCAGTGGCACAAGAGAACACATTTGTGGGGTACAAAGTCCATTAGTATGGCTGAGGTTTCCAATGAAAAGATTCTTTTCTTCTTTTCCCTCCTTTCCATTGATTACTTTCAACTGGAGTTTAACACAGTACAAGTGGAACATACCAGAAACAGTTGAGCTGAGACTCTTATTGTCCCAACAATAGCAAGAGTATGAAATCCAATGCTGTAAATGTCTGCCCAGAGCTGCTACTCCCACAAAGCAATAGAGAGATCTGCTTTATGTAAGCTACCAAATCTACTCAATGTGTCGTGTGCTAAAATACTGTATGTGATTCACAGACGTCTCCCACCAATCCAGTCACAGAGAGTCATTGAGCCTTGCCATTTTATCATGCAGCTTCCTCCTCATCTTGGCTTTATAATCAGTGCATCCCTCCTAATGGCACACACAGCCAGTCTATCAATTCTTGCTGGGCAGAGGGAGGCACTAGAAAACCTGGAACCAGAAGGTGGGGGTGGGGTGGGGGGGTGGGGGGGTGGGGGGAAGATGTCCTTGTTCTGAGGAAATCACACTCTCACACACACAATCTCCAAACCTTTGGCACTCAGCAGTCCTGGAGGCAAATTGCATAGCAGCACTGTTAAGTCTGCTGCAAATCATGTCACACCACAACAGAGATAGATGATGCGCCTTACGAACCAATGAGGCTGCAAGATCATCGTTCCCGGGAGAGAGAGAGAGAGAGAGAGAGAGAGAACCCAGAGGGAGTGGTGCTACTTGCATCGACATACAATATCGCTCTCATGGGGGGGGTCTGCACCACAGCAGGGGAAATTACAGGGGTCAGTACAGTACTCCTGCACACCAACATCTATAGTACTTGGTTACTGGGGGAGTGGATGTGAAAAATTGACTGTGATCCCAAATGAGTTCATATCTGCTTCATCACTGCTTGGAGTCAGAGAAGGTGAAAACTTACATCAAAATAAGAGTGGAGACATGGAGGGGAGGGGTTGAAATGCAAATCTTCTCAGAATATAACAAATCGGGCAAGACAAGCCGTCAAAATGCACTGTTTCACCCATGAGATTATCATCAAAATTATCAATATTCTATTTTGTATTCCACAAAACAAAGTTGTATTTCATCCATTTGGGTCATGGGGTCAGGTAAGGATGCATTAGGAGGTGTGGGTGCTTGTTACATACAGGGTCAAAAGCATTTCAAACAAGACTAAAATAATCACCCTGCAAACCTATTCAGAACATCTCAACAGCAAGCTCATTGAAAAACCCAGCTCTGTGCAAAGATGACACTGATTGTGAGACATGTTGACATACTGTTGATACACTCACAGACAAACACAGTCCAGACTGTCAAACATGCTGCGGGCGTTCCCCGAGACAAAGTCAGGCAGACTGCAGACTAGATACTTTACATTCTTTTATAGTTTTCTTTGATATACATTGTAGTGCAACACCCATAACCAAACACTGAAACCTGAGCATCATGTAATCAATAAAGTGTGCAGCCTCAACGAAACCTGGACACCACAAGCATCCAAATGTTGACATTTTGTGCATCACACTTCCCTGTTTGCTTAAATCCATCTTTTGTAGAGACTACTGTTTAAGCAGCCTGGTTATTATCATGTCTTCTGCTAGACAGAGAATTTGCCTAGTATGGCGAAGCTCATTAGAAAATAATACTACAATGCAGTCATTAAATGAGGTCTTAGTTTCATAATTATTATTCTGGTTGTTTGTTTGTTTGTTTTTTCCTGTTGTTGTTTTCTCACATAATGATGAATACCTCAAAAATAAACCCATCAAGAACAACTTATCCAAGAACAAAATGCCCCCAACTCCCGGATTTTAATCCACTTTATCACAGCAGTCACACTCAATTAAACTGAAGACAACAATCTTCTGCATGCCCCCTCTTCATTTCCTCCCATGCATTTTTAAAGGCATTTACTTGGAATAGAGTGGAATAGAAAAAACAAAACAAAAACTCTTACACCTATCACTGCAATGACAGGAAGATGACAGGCACCACCCTTAGCCTGCAGCTCTGTTTAATTTTTGCAGTCTGACCAGAGAGGAGGGTGCCACTGCTGAGGACAGTTAACACAGAGACATCAGGCGTGGCTGTTTAAGATGCAGTTACCATGGGAACCATTGGCTAACATTGTCTGTCTTGTAAGTCAAGATAAAATAAAGAAAGAGAAAAGAAATAACAGCCTTGGGCATTTTGAGAGGAGGTAAGGAGTCACGTGAATGCAGTGAAGAATGAGACTTTCTGTGTAGGAGTGTGCACACTGGACTGACAGGGTGGAGACAGAGGTGGAGGAGGGAGAGGGTACAGCTCTATCAAGTCTGATGACAGCTTGTCATGTTCAACAGCATGTTATCATGAGGATAAATAAGGTCAATGTATCACTATGAACACTTCTTTAGACTGTGTAACGGTGGACAGTGCGCAAAGATTAGATTTATGTCGGTCACACAAACACCCTTTAGCGAGGACACTGAGGATAATTGGTCAGACAACAGTACCTGAGCACAGTACATGACTTACAATACAGCTTTCAAACATAGGTGTGGTAATCCATCGCCTAGATTCATTCATTTAAATGATGATATATTGAAATGAATATGGAGTCTAGACCACAAGCTATGTTGATATCATCAACATAAGGCTTTTCTCTGAAAGTCATACCACCACCTGCTTTTAATTCATCTTAAATTTTCAAAAAAACTAGAAGAGAGCACACAAGGGCCAGCAGCCGAGACACAGAGGATAAAAATATATATACATATTCTTGTAAACAAATCAGCTGTGAGGAATTTATCTGTTTCAGGTCAACTAAACACAAAGGATATGGAAACAGTCCTTTTTGAGATGAAGTTAAAAGGAAACAAACTTGACCCTGCTCTTGAAAAGGAGTTACACTTTTGACCCCAATGCTAATGTCAGCATCACCCTAGATACCACCGCCTGCTCAACAAATCTGACCTTTTTTTCCACAGAAGCTGAACTGCTGCTGCAAACAAATTTTGAGTATAAAACCTGCCTTTTTATCTTCCATCTGTAAAGATATGAGGCCTCACATTGTTGCTGAAAATCACAGGTCTTGGATGATTTTATTCAAATGTCAGAAACAATTTAGCAATAAAATGTCCAAATCCTTTCAAAAATCTTTTTTTTTATTCCATTCAAAGTGAACAGATTGTGTTAATGGGTGCACAATATTGTCTGAAGTTGGTCGGGGGCCCCTGAATCAAATCTATTAAAAGTAGTATCATAGCAGACTTTGTGTTGGCAGTTAATTTTCCCAAAATATCTACATGATACTGCACTAGGATTTGTATGCCTCATTTAAAAGCAAAACTGGAGAGTGGGGTCTCTTTTGTGAAGGATTTAATAGTTTTAAAGATAAGTTTTTCTTCAATTATCATAAAATGTCCAAGCATCAGGGTACTACTTTGGCTCGGTTGGTGTAGCGAGCTCCATGCGCACAAGGGCAATAGTTCTTATTGGTGGATTCATTCCTGGTTTTTCTCTATCTTTTTCTATCTTCAGTCCCTTTTTGAATGAGTCCCATCCTTTAAAAACAACCCCAAAATGTGTTTGAGACAAAAGAACAAACACCAACATGAAGTTCTAAAAGAAAGTGATGGTAACCAAATATAAAAAAGATCACAAAGTTTCCTGCTCTAATATGTACATTTCTGGACCAGCTCTGTAAAACAAAGAGTCAGATCAGATTAAAAATGTTTGCTTGAAGAAATTCAAATGAATTTCCATGTAAAATCATTTAATATTGATGGCAGGCCCTGAATTAAAACTAACTGAAATTTAACTGTGGAAGAATCAATGATAGCGATAAGTACAGTATCCAGATTATAATGATACAGTGCCTTACATGAAATAATTTCTTCTTTTATTTGGATATAACCTCTGTGACTATTGAGTGATTCAAATGTGATAGGTCACAGCTGGGCATGATAATACTAAAATTTCTCCCCAACTGTCCTCAGTTTTTCTTTTGATCTCGTTCTACTCTATGACAAGACTATCTGGTCTTAAGCTTGTGACCAATTTCTGTTTTGTGGCTCTTGATAGTAATTAAATACACCTTAATCAAACTGTGTTACCTTTCAAGACATGAACAGGATTTCAGAAAAGAAAGATATACAGATCAACAAATCATTCTTGTATCTTTCGACACAGCATTTGTGATGATAACGCAGAAAAGTGACAGTTTATTATGCTGTTATCTTTGCTACGTCTTCGAAAGCTCCTCTCACTTCTTTGTAACTTGAATTCATCTTGTGGAGAATTCCAATTTGGCTGCGAACGGACCACTGGCCCCGCTTCAATGAGCTATTACAAATCGATCACAGGATGACTCAAAATAGGACTCGTGGGAGAGCAGTATTGAAGTGTTCTAGCTTAAACAAGCATGCATGCTGCATTTACGCTCACAGAAACACATGCATGCTCAAGTGCATCCTGCAGCTAATGGTCACGTTACCTCACCTTTCCTCTTCACTGGGGTTACCCATCAGCCAAGCAATGAAGTGAACGGCTTTAGCCAGAGGAGTCTGGCTGAAGGCTGTCTTAAATTTCTGTTACATCTTAGCTGTCATAGATAAAAGCAGATTGCTCTGTGGGAAATGTAGCACGTAATTTCATTACATTATCTCCTGCTGTGACACTCCTTGGATCACCTTGACAACTGAGTAAACAGGTACTCAGTAATTTCTACAACACATCATGCATCCATACAAGAGGCTTTTTCCTTTTAAATGAATGAGCACATGGCTGGAGCAGAGGGGAACCACACTGTTTGGAGTTTCACCATGGGATGGTGGAAGTGGGGCAGGTGAAATATGGGAAAATGGAGCCAGAGGATGCATGAAGGGACAACAGATGGACAGATGGACATTTTAAGGTTTGATTGTCCTCCCTCTGACTTCATAGATCCACAGTCTGTGAGCTACAGTAGCCTGTGGCATTGCTGCAATTTAAGGAGGTAGGAACGGGAGGACTGACAGTGTGACTACATGAGTGGGATGAGGGTGAGCAGAAGGCTGCATTGCTGATAATGGTAACTGTAACTGTCTGCCTTGTCTGGAGGTGTTGGAATAGAAGTTGCTGAATAGTGCAATTCTGGAGACCTTTCTTACAAAGCACTTTTTATTTATTTGTTAACTTTGCTGAACATTAAACATTATTTGTATCTCAACCTGAATTGTAGCATCATGTCTGTATTTCAGAGAACTGCAAAGAAAGATGGTGCAACTATCTGTATAGCATAGTACAGATCGTTGCATCATCTTTTTTGGTTCTCTGCCCCATCCCACTTTTTTTCAGATGCAAAATCCAGCGGCAGGCTGCTGTCTACCATTAACGCAACAGTCAAACGCCAATTTTCACAGCAGAATGGAAAAGCCTCTAGCCTGGTGCACGACATTTTTAATCCAAATAGCTCAAGTCCCTGCTCAAAGCACACCAAACAAGTTCTTTTGTTACCAATATAACATGATAAACTGTATAATACATGGACATAGCCTTCATGATGCTACCTATTTCTTTCTTAAAGGGGCAGTGAGGACTATCTGGAAAAGCTAGCATTTTTCCAGCATTTTTCTAGATTTTGTTTGAGTCTGCTTTTTACTAACACAAAGTGATAAGGTAATGTTATGCCCTGATTGTGTCCTGCCAGTGCTCTTCTATCATGCAGAGCATCACTCTTCATTTTACGAACAGATTCTCGCATTTGAACAGACCCCTAGGGTATAACTGCCGCATGTTGGTTGTAAGTTGTGATGCACATTATCACAAACACTTCAGTCTGTGTTGTAACCTTTAGCCCTTTGCTTTTTTTAGACAGGCCATCTCCAGTGTCCACCATTACTACAAAATCCAAGCATTTTTGTGAAAGAAAACCAGCCAGCATGTTGTTGTGGGAACTTTTACATGTTGGAAATCAAAATCCCGATACAAACCAATCAGGGAGATGAGAAAAGCATTTTTAAATAACCTATTTTATTCTGATAATATCATTTTAAATTAGGAATTACAATTACAACCTTACAGCTTCTCTGAACAAAGGTTTAAAGCTGGTGGTTAGTGATTCCCACATTGGAAATCTGACTCAACCCAAACCCAAATCACATCTGTTCAAAACTGCTTTTCCCCTCTACCTCTCTCACGCATTTTAATCTGAATTACCTTGCTTGTTGTTTTATTTATTTTGTTGTGTATTTATACATTTTAATCCCATCTTAAAGTGTTGTTGATTCTTTTGATAGGCACTTTTAATGAAATTCATTTTTATCATTATTGTTACTATTCAACCTAACTTTGATCCAGTTTGTATGAGGCAAAGAGAAGGAGTGAAGGCAAGCATGCAGAATTTTGGCTAACAGCTACCCGCCTGTTTGGTAAGTCAGCAATGCCCTTAAATTGAGGAAAAAGATGCTGAGGTTTCATATCTTCAAAAATGAGGACTTACTGTCTGGTGTTACAGGACTCTGCTCTTCTGACCCAAACAGTCTTCTGGAACAGGCTGTAAACATGCTTATTTCTGCTAAGAAGATGGGCCCTGTTGAACCGGTTTCAATTTCCAGCCTCAAGCGAATGCTCGATGACTTGAGCTTGATGAAGAACACTGGCTTTATTTTTTTAAGAGCAGAGGTTGTGTCCAGGTCAACCAAAGTTTAGGTTGAGTCTTTCAAATATGGCTACCCCCACAGTTTGCCCTCATGACTCTCTTCAGGAATCCAAGTGTGACCTTTTCTCCTGTTTTGTACCGTATGATCAAGGATTCATTGATTGATTCTAACATCATCCTATCTCTGACTCTCAAAAAAAAAGTCTTCTTTGTCCAGAGTAGTAGTGGGTGGATCATATATTGATAGCTACCAGTATTGAGCAATACTTGTATGATGAGATAGATTCTTATAAAAGCTATCAGTATTTTGCCGATTTCCCTAACAATTATTTTATTTTTAATAGTTAATCTACCAGTTTGTGCTAGCTGTTTGATCAAAATGATACATTAATGCTGGAATATAATAACTGTTGATATCCATGAAAATTCAAATATACTGTTTTTTCTACAAGTTTATTTTCTGGTTGAATGATTAGTTATTTACTGCCATTCATGGGCAGAAACATTTCTTTTAGTAGTTGTGTGTTACTCTCAATTAATTTAGACCTGAATTCAGAACCGCTTCTTTTTGATGTACAGAGTAATGATACTGTTATGATATCAGCAATATCCTGATATTTCCTTGGTATCGGTTCCACACCAAAATTAACTGCACACCTGTAGTTCAGAGCTTCCACAAGATGTATACTGAAAAATAATACTCCATTCAGATGACTCAGTTACCAAATGAAAGTTCTGAGATATTGACTTGAAATGCCCAAACTATATTTCTCCATTCTTAGTCTTTTATACAACTTAGCTGTTTCTACAACAAATCTGGAAATTTCAAAGGAGGTAATCAAACAATTTTAAACCATTTCTTATGGTGATAAACGAAAGTTATAGTTCAATATTTCACTTTCAACAGTGCGTTTCCACACATTCAAAAAACCCTGTGGAGCCGATGCGCCCACGCCTGCCCCCTCTGCCACACCCGCGACAATACACTCCGTCTCAATTAGCCCATTATCTCGAGCATCAGCTGTTAGCCTATAGCTCCACAAATCCAAACCTGACACACACTGACATGTCCAAGAATATATCTGAACAACGGTATGAAGGTTGGCTTTGTTGAGGTTTGATTTCACACGATCCAGAGTTGACGATAAGAAAGGTGCACCTGCTGACTCCCTCTGCCTACAGGGCCTGAAATGCATGAAACAAGGATGCCCTGATTCTGTGCAGCTTATTAAACCTGCCTGACGACCATATTGCTCGGATTAAAGCTGTGTGGCAACACCCTCTCCATCCCTCCATGACACTTGAAGCACAAAGAGCATGCAGGGCTCGCTTTTTTTCCAGCAAAGCTCATCGCCGGTGTGGAAACGCTTCCCTTCTCTCGCCTACAATGTCATTTCATCACAACCGGCGAATGCAGCATGCACCTGTTCCGCTGTCATCACACGAACAAAAAAAGCGTATGTACCTGTCCTGTCAGGTCCGTATGTCAGGCTTCAGTCCGGATCCTGATCATTGAGATCGCAGGGAACTGAAGGACGGACGCCGCCACCGCCCCGGAGCGCCGTTAGCTCAGCCGCGGGAGATGCAGCCCTGCAGGCGGGGACGGCAGAGAAGCACGAGGCGGCGGGGACGGCTCACGGTCGGGGACGGGCTACGAGAGAGGAGAGCAGAGGGGCGTTTTCACGGTGGAGGAGAGGGAACTCCTAACGTCGTGCGTGGTGTGTGAGGACCGCTCCTCGTGTGTCACACAGCACCTCTTGAAGCCACTTGCTTCACTGGTTCTCGGCTCCTCGTCCCCACAGTAAAGCAAAGCACAGTGAGAGCTGTACGCACAGAGGATGCTCCAACACTCAGACCTGAGCTCAGTCCTGTGGCCCTGTGTTAGTGTCCGTCTGACACACTGAAACCCACTTTTAATCATGCCCCCTTACATTTTTTTAAGGCAGGAATAGTTCCACAGTCACCATGTGAATGTATGTTTATTTAATCTTTGTTTAGTCATTTACTCATGTGAAATGCTGCAGCTCTGGAATAGACTGATGTCTGATCATAGACTCACCAAAAAGATTTTTAACTGGGATGAAGAGTTCTGACAAAAATGGTCTGTGGATACAGAGTGAAATCCCAAATTATGAATAATTTTCTTATGAAGACTAGTTATGATGCAGAGTCCTACATGAAGTATGATCTCAGCGGAAGACAGAGATCTTTATGTTCTCAGCTGGGCTCAGGAACTTTACCCCCTCACCACTGAGACTGTTATGTTTAATGCCATCCATGAGGCAGACAGAGTGTGTTTGTTATGTAACTTTGGGGAAAACTGGAAACGAGATTCACTTTATGTTCTACTGTCCAGTCTACGATGACATAAGGAATTTACTTCTTAGGAAAATGTCTTTGATTAATGTTGACTTTTTCTCATTGGATGACAATAAAAAGCTGGAGTATTGATTCAGAAAAGGAACTTTAGCCGCAGCTTTTTATTTCTACAACGCCTGGGAGAGAAGGCAGAGTGTGTTGTTTACTACTGACCTGAAAAAAATCAGGCAACTGTGTAGCTGTTATAAATTCTTTTGTAAAACACCTCAATGAAATCTCTAGTGTTTTATAAACCCACAAGTGTTGGGCACTTTATGTGCATGACATGAAAATAAAACACAAATACAATCCTACCCATCAATGGTCACATTTGCTCAAGTAAAAAAGATTTCCCTGCAATGTGAAAATTTGCTCAAAACAAGTTAATCCTTTTTACATCTTTTTGTGTTTATACTTGTATTTTACTTCATTTGTGGCACATTTTTAAGTTAAAAGGACAGAGAAAATTTAATAATCTCTTCTTCAAACTTGTCAGACTCAGTTTAAAGACCTTTACTCAACTGTGAATAAGGTTATTCAATAAGAAACTGAAATGAGGGCACCTGCTGAGCTGCAGTACCAAGGCTTTTAGCATCTAATCCATGTCAGAGCGCCCTCAATTGTCATTACAGTACCTGCCAGTTGCTAAAAGTCCAAATGCAGTTTGTATTGGCATCATGAATTGCAAATCAATGCACTAGGCTTTGCTGAAAACTTGGTGAGAGACACACACAAAGGTGTCAACATGAGGAGTTGTCTGAGACCCATGAAGCCGAGAAGAAGTAATTTGAAATAAGACTTTTGTATGACTTTCATGTCATTTCTGGAAAAAGTCGTTGCGACACAGAAAAGAGAGATCAGTCGTGGTAATTGCATGACAGCTGTCCGTTAAGTTTGAAATTTACCAGCTCATTTCATATCACACAGCCAATAAGCTCAAGACTTATTCAATCAATTTTAATTGGTGGCAGATAAAACCCAATGTTTTACCCGCTGTGTTAGGGAAAACATGCTATAGCATATTGTGTCCTCGATGGAGAGTTCAGTGTTTAATGGATGAAGGCTAAGTGGGTGATGTATTGCATTGGTGAGTCATAGGAACCCTGTGTTCCAAACGCCCTCCTTTGCTTTCATACACGAGTGTTCTGTTCAAATGCAAATATGCATGCAGAAAAATCAACGCCAGTCACGCTTCAGAGGTTATATTTATGAGATATGCAAACTCAGAGTAGCAGAATGACTTCACTGCCATATGGGGAAGATTTATAGAGTGATTCAAATCGTGTCTTTATTCAGTGTCTCTTTCTAATCAATGGGCTAAAACAATTAAAAACTCAATATAAATACCAAATGGATCATTTGGATTATTGAGTCTTATTTTGAACTTCTGCATATGTTGAGTTGTTTTGTAGAGATATCTCCACATGGTGGCGTCATATCCCATCTTTCACCATTGAAAGTTTGTTTTCACTCAGGCCCTAAAGTCTCTCACATTTTTTTTGCACCTGGGTGTCAAACAAAGCAATTACACATGAGAGCAAAACCCCACAGACTTTAGTCTCACACACATATGTCCTGTGTTACCATTTATGTCATTTCTTTGCACACAAAGAGAACCATGCTATAAATCTCAGTCTCATATGTTTTCTTTTCCTCGTAGAAAACCTAGACATTGAATATGTCTCTGACAAGTATAGGAAGGATTACAGATGAATGAAACCTTGTCATAGCAGTGCACTGTTAGGGAATGATTTATATCTTAAAGAACTATGTTGATGGATTTCTATTAAATATGAACTGGGCGTTAGATGTGGGTGCTGGGTTTATTGAAGTACTTCAGTATGGGGGATATACGCTTAATATTAACCAGTGTAAATAATGCAGACAGCAGTCAAGCAGGCCTTGTTGTAAAGCTAACACAGCCCAGTACAGGTGCGGACAGATTCATGACGATTATATGCCTTAGTTACCATTATGGAAAATCATTTCAGTTTAAATGTAAACCACCCAAATGAATTATTTTTGCACTTCCCCTTAATCCAAACAGGGCTTTTAGCAGTTTAGACTATATTAAGATTATGAGGCACAACTCATCTGACTGGCAGACAAGCACACTGTAGCTGCTAGCAAAGGAGTCCACCTTTTTACGTCAAACACCCTCGACAGTAAGGTGAGTTCAGCATTTCCAATATGGCTCATGAAAATGACAACCTTTAAAACTCTGTTTAAGACACCAATGGCAGATGTCATCAAAACTACAGCTATATATGATACACTAAATGATTAAAACAAAGGAAAAGGCTTTCTGACGCCAAGGTTAAAAAATAAATAAATTTCTCCAAAAAATATTTCCAGAACTAAACTCTGAATTTATTTGTTGTTTAGAACTTTTTTTTACTGCTGTAACACGCCAAACATGCACATGACTCTATCTGTTACGGTACATAATTAGGCTTCTCTTACCAGGAGCTCAGCCGACTATTATCTAATAAACAGTACAGTTACATTTATCAGTACCTCATGCAAGCCAACACTACTTCCAGAGCTATCTTCTGGACAACTTTACAGTCCACCTTTACAATCTACCATTGTGAAAAGTTAGACTTAACTCATCAAAAATGCTTCAATAAATTTCTCCTTTTCAGGATGTAGGTTTTTCCAAAGCAAGTGGCCCATACCTGTTGACCTCTCAGCATACTATTATATAACGCAGACAGACAGACAGACAGACAACACAGCAGCACATGACGAATAGTGAGAGAAAAAGGAAAAACAGCTGCAGATGATGTGAGGTAAAACACAGCATGATCTGGAGTAGAACATTGATTTCAAATATGAGCACAGTAAAACCCTTTTAATATCCCAACTCATGTCTATTCTAATATATTTTACTGCTTCAACTAAGGTCAATAAACATTTACTGAAAGCAGTTTTGCAGTTTTCTGTCTTTGCCAGATGCCCACAACATAAAATCTCTGATATTTTAGACTCACATTCTATGATTAATCTGGGGGGTAAACCTCAGTTTTCTGTGATAAAGGTATGCACTTTGACTATGAGTATGAGTTTTCAGAGTAAATAAAATCAGCAATTAGGACCTGTTATTAGAAATTAAACCCTAAGATTGTGGGGCAAAACTTGCCCCAATGAGTCCCTGCTGAATTGTGGCTTGAAAAATTTGGATGCAGTAAAAAGTGTTTTGCGTCATGACAAAAGTGCTATGTAAAATGTACATTTTATGATTCACATGAGTCATGGGGGAAGGTGTTACTGCTTTAGAAACTTGGAAGTAAGTTAAACCGTTTCTCCTTGATGACATTGGTTTGAGTGTGTGTGCACAAGTCCAAATGCAACCTGGAACCACCCGTCATCAAACATCATCAAATTTACAGTTGTGATTTTGACATTCAGTTGTGTGGATTAAACCCACTATCCCTCTGTGTTAAGATGTGGGAAAGCACCAATGGTGTTTTCCTGTCAGTCTGAATCACTGCTTCTCATTCAATGCACTCCAGTTTTCTGAAATGAACTCAAGCCTTTGCTCTTGTCTGTGGTTTCTTCCCATTAAAAACCAGCATGACAAGCTAAGAACCACTTGTCTTTCTTTATAACTGACAGCCTGTGGACACTCGGAGACTCAGCCAGTCCAGAACTCTGTTAACAGTAAGGAAAATACAACAATTACTGATGGAGCAAGTCCAAAGGCCAACAGAATGAGTATTTAGATTATTTCTCTTATGCTATTCTTAAATAAACATGAATACACGCGCCAGACAAGCTAATGTTTGTCCTGTCTTAAAGGTGCTGCTCACCACGATTCCCTGTGAAAGACTGTGAATTATTTAACACTGTGGTATATCTACATGTTAAAGCTGTCCACCTACTCACTCGATTTGGCTGCTGCCATCCTCACTCCACTCACTGTAGCAATGCCAAATATAGGACATAAAAGTAAAAACAGCTGAGAGATAATCATACATTTTATCTTAGATGTAAACTGTGAAGGCTCTTATATAAGGATCTCAGTGCTTCTTGTTTGATCCATGTGACCTCAGTGTTTTTTGTTTCATGTGCCATGCTAAATTACGGCAAATTTAAGTCAACCATAGCATCTGTTATTGTACAGAGGTTCAGTCCAGTCTCAACATGACAGGGCATCTGCTGCTCCTTTACCATTTCAACAAACACAACGTATAAAAAGCTGAATACTCATTCTCCCCCAAGTCTATTCAAAGTCTATTCAAAGTCAGAAATTGATGGATGATCTTAAAAGGAAAAAACAACATATGCGAACTTTTTATGCTAACCACAAGACAGTTCATATATTTAAAGGTGGTTATTGAGATTTATCTCTCTTGGCATTGTGCGCTGATGAAAAATGATTGTGGTAAAAGCAGTGACGTCTCTGTAAAACACTGAGAGATGTACATGGTATACACATGCGAACTCTGATTTTGTTTGAGAGTAAAATCACGTAATACATCTTTATGGTGCTGAACTTGAAGTACTTGCCCAAACAAAGGTTTTGCTCTGTTCCCAAGTAGAACACATATGTATTCTCACTCCTTCCATCAAAAGCTTTAGATCTGGGGCTTCATAA
Organism: Thalassoma bifasciatum; assembly: GCA_008086565.1. Classification (NCBI taxonomy): domain Eukaryota; kingdom Metazoa; phylum Chordata; class Actinopteri; order Labriformes; family Labridae; genus Thalassoma; species Thalassoma bifasciatum. Next base: position 380,407 of record RPOG01000002.1, read on the forward strand.
TATCTTCCTTGGAGGGCTCAGTACACGTCAAGGAGAATGGTTCAAAAAGGTCACAATAAGATACAATAGCTCAAATTAAAAATGGATTAGAATCAAAATACATATTTTATGCTATGTAGAGATCACCCAGGTTTTAAAGGCAGCAAAAATATGTAGAAATGGGCTAATACAAGATTCCTATTTCTGTAACCGAAGCTATTTAGTATCTTCTCTGCACATTATCTCACTTAAGTTGTGTTCAATGCACGATGGTGTGGTTCCATTTCAGGACTTTTTTATTGTTTTCAAAGCAGAAGTGGTCCAGGAGCATTCATTGCCATCCCACAAAACAAAGATGGCTGCTCAAGCAGTGTGAATTTGTGTTTGTATAATCCTTTTTTATGCACGTCAGGTCTATAAATAAAAAAAACACAAACATTTTTTTAATTCCGTGCATGTTGAGCCAAAAGTATAAACAACTACAGGTAACCAGATGTTGTCAGTGACTCTATATATTGGTGGAGTCGTCTTCTGAATGCCCATTTTTGACCTGAATTTACCCCCAGAAGTCAAAAACAATCACAATTCCTAAGTCACCTTTTTTATGAAATGCGGGTCCTACTGCAGGTTTGCAGGCATGTGGTCAAAAGATTTGCTTCTTCTCTGGATGATTTGAAAACGTTATATCTCCATGCCTCTCCGGTTGTTGGGAATGCAGCCCACTGGCAGTGACTCAGGAGTCTGCAGATTATGATTGGGGCTGAAAGAGAAGATGAGAGGGAACTCAAAGAATGCCACAACAAGCTGGATCTGAAATAACAGGAGAGTTGTTTTCTACCAGGAAAAACACAGACCTTTGACCTGTGTTTTTAGAGATTTTACATGGATGCAGGTCGTAAATTTTATGGTAGATTATACTTTTGTGCTGCAAAGTATAGGACATAGTACAAGAAAATACTTGGAAGTTTTCTTTACGATGATTGCTGTGATCAACCTGTCGGAAGTGTTATATATTGTAAAAAATAAAAAAATAAAAAAGAGTGAGAGAATGTTCCAGTGCATAAACTTGAGTCAGTAAGACTTTAAAGGAAAACTAGATTTTAGTTTACAAGGGCTTATGTCAAAAGAAGTGATTTTTAATAAACTACTAAAATGGAGTAAATACACTAAAAAATCTTGAGTTTATTGATTTTTGGTCATTGCCAAAAAAAAAATGTACAGAAGCCCATTTTTACCAGCTAAAAAAAAAAAAAAAAAAAAAAGAAAACTTAGCTTTGCTGAATCTTTTTAATTTTTTTTGGCCTGTATTAAGCCAAAATTCTGAGATAAAAAGATAAAATTATGAGGGGAAAAAAAGTCAAAATTTTGTGTTAACATATCAAAATGGTTTGATAAAAAGTCAAAATTTTGAGTTGCTAGATCAAAATTTCCTGATAAAGAGATAGAATTTTGAGCTAGAAGTTAAAAAATTTGACTTTTTATATAATTAATTTGAATTTACATCTCAAGTTATCAACTAAACATGAATTTAAAAAAAAAAAAAAAACCCTGACAGTTTTTTGATTTCATCATTTTCAATGGGCTCCTATGGAAATGCCTTCAATACTGAAAAATTAAAAAAAAAATAAAATAAAAAAAAATAAGAAAAGAAAAGAAAGAAAGAAAGAAAGAAAAGACTAAAATACTAAAGGTGAATGCACATCCCTTGGTATTCAGCTGTGTATGGAAATTGGCTCCATTTATATCCATATTCTTTCAGTATCTTGTCCAATGTTTTCTCAATATGTAGTCCATATTTCAACAAAAAAAGTGTGTTAAGTGCATGATTCGAACAGTTTTTCCACATAATTATTTCATTTTTTCATTTAGAGCAAAGAGATTCTGTTGTCTGTGTGGGGTCTTTAAGCCCACAGTTTATGCATCTCCCATTTCATAATTTTGGTTTTCACTCAGCACTACAACTCTTGATGGATTTCCATGTGAACCACTTGTAGGTCAAAGCACTAATATCCGTCTTTCTGTTTCAGACCTGAAGTGATCAATCTTCTTCCACCCTGTTGACCCAGTGCTGGGATTTACTGCAGCCCCCGTTGACCCACAAAGAGAAAAATCCCAGAGAATTCTTTGAGCACAGATAACAGAGTCCCAAGTCGTCTTCTGTGTGTTCCCTGTTTTTCTCAAAGTGGACAGGATAATTGTCTGGGATTGATTTACTCTCCTCATTGCTGCAGAGCGTTGGTTTTGTGGGGGAAATTCTGTCAAGATTCTTCTAAAAAGAAGATGATTTACCTCTGCTGACACATCCAAAATATTATCAAAAGCAGCAGAATATTCTCCAAGATATACTTAACAAAGGTTTGAAGTCTGCAGATCAAGTGCAGTCAGTTCTGTTTTTAGATCCTCAATCTGGATCAGATAACTTAGAGCATGAAAACCTTGACAGGAAAACAATGAGAGACACTTCTGAGCTAACCTGTCCTGGAAGGACACGTTTATGGTGTTGAACAAGACAGAAAAAAAACAGTGAGCTCCACATGGATTTCAAGCACCTACGCAGAGATTATTTTAAGTTTCAAAATACAAATAATAGAAAAAAGTACACTGCTTTAGGTAAAGAATTTTTTTGGCATGGCGTGTATTTCTGGATTTATTTATCTGTAGATCTGTGAGTGTCACAGTCCCTGCACCTTGAAGTTTCCCTTTGCAGCGGATACACGTGCTCTATCATAGCCTCTAGATGTGTTGCTGAGTGAAGCAAAGCCAGATGACTGCATGTGTCCTGTGAAATCTCTCCAGACACTTCCAAGGGTCTTTTTCTTATTCTGCTGTTTGCAGTTAATCTGCATGGAGCAAGTACATATAAAAGAATAAAGAAAAGAGCAACATACCAGTGCAGGCTGCAATGATATGCCCAGAGGGGCATAAATCATGAGAAAGGGGCGCAGATGGCCGAGTGGATATGGCCGCGCACCATGAGGTTCGCCCTCGAGCGGGTGGCCCGGGTTCGATTCCCACCTGTGGCCTGTTTCCCGCATGTCATTCCCCACTCTCTACCCCCTTTCATACTCTATCCACTGTCCTCCACTATCCAATTAAAGGCAGAAAAGCCCAAAAAATATCTTTAAAAAAAATAAATAAATAAATCATGAGAAAGATGAGCTTTACTTACATCTCTGCCCTATGAGGATGCACAGTGAACTGTCATTAACACCTGTAAAAGTTGCCAGTTTTGTTTAACTTGCCCCAAAATGCAAGAATAATAATTTTTGTTGTCATATAAGTGTACAAGCACTGTGGGCCTTGCCGACATGCCCCACACTCAGGAAAAACGCCAACACTTGACAATGAACGCTCTTTTACCCAGAATACCAAGCCCACACATGGATCAAATGAGGTGTTGTTCCATCCACATTAACATGTGGAGTGTTTTAACGTGTGAAAGATAACACTGTGCTGACAGAACCATAACTTAAGGTACTAAAAAGCAGTTTGATACTTAGAGGAGCATCCGGGTCGATGGGAGTGATGACCCATGTCTTCCATATTTCATATTCACAATGATTTATGATGTTAGTTTCTGAAAAATGATGTCAATACTGTGGGTTTTAACAAAACAATGACAGAATAGTTTATAGAATAGTTAATATGTCATGAAGCTGTATGATACAAGTAGAACTGCACCTCAGTAAATCTTGAGGGGGACATGCACTGACTTTTAGATGAGCATTACAAAGCTATAATTTATAACCTCACAATACATGGATGCAGTCTCTGCAACATCACCCAGCTTTCTGGAAGGTTCTGTCATAGCTGTCTGTAACAAAGCTGTGTTTTTCTTTTGTGAAATGACTGTCTTTTGAAGGAGGTCCATCGACTGCAAACATTTACAAAGCAATTTGAATTCATTACTATGGAAAGCACAATAATTCTAACCCCCTCTATATGTTATACCACTTATCCAGAATAAATACATATACAGTCAAATTAACAGTCTTGCTTTTAGGTTAAGTAATTAACACAAGGTTTTTACTTGTCAACAAGTGTCACTCACAACCCAATTTCAAAACCCCATAACTAGTCCCTTTAGGTGGCCAGGTGTCCGGTTCAAGTGCAGGCAATAACAGCCTGCAAAAAAAGAGACATTGCAGTTTTTATATTTGTCTTTTGACCCAGAAAGAAACTTTGGAGTGATGGATTTAATCAATCAAATGATGTCAGACACCTTGACATCTAGAGGTGTAAAGTGATTTACTGTGCAAAAACTGTAATGTCTTATTGCTCCATCAATCTCACAATTATATGAGTCATTCAAGGGTGCTTTATCAAATCCTAACAAAATGCCAGACAAGCAAATAAACTGATCACCAGAGACCAATTTAATGCTCTAACAAATGGTTTGACCCATGAGTGAATCCCTTTTGTTTTTGTTTCTCAGAAACCAGCTGTTTTCACAAAGCTTGATTTTTGAGTTTATCTGAGTCCAGACATAGACAGACACACATATTAGAGCCCTAACATGCTGAAGTTTCCAAAATGGAAGGAAAAGCACTATAAAACAGAGCACTGCTTAAAAGGTGTGACAGACAAAATTTCTTGCCTGGAAGCACATCCCAACCTTTGGCTTGTACCCATGAGAAAGCCTACTCTCACCCTCTAAGCTGTTAGCATTCTTCCACAAAATTGTGAAAGTGACTAAGAAACTGAACCACAATGGAATGAAAATGGAGACTCAGTATGTTTTCTTTTTTCACAACAGCTAAGAGTCTTTCAATAGTGAAGCGATACCGGATGCATTCTGTGTAAGGCCTCCTATACGGGAGGGTATGTTTTAGAAATTGACTTGTTAGAGGGGAGCTTTATTCAACCCCAAAGGCCTACAAAAGCCTAATTCATGCAATTAAAACTTTCTGGGAATCCTCAGACATAATTACATACACCACAGCAGGTGTGGTGCTGGAGCATGCTGTGATACACTACACTTCTATGTTCCCTGTGGGCACATCAGTGAAAAGAGCTCTGACAGACAAGTCTATTCAAGTCACTGAAAATGTAATGTATCATCCAAAACAGCTACGTGTAGCAACATTTGAACTTCGCAATGCATGAAATACACATGTTCTCATGTTAAGGTCATAATTACTCCTTTAAAGGATATTCTTTGTGTTCATGGAGCATTGGAATGTCTTCACAAGTTGAATGGAATAAATGGAGCATTACGAGTCATCACCCATATTGAAAAGTTTAGTCAGGCACACAAAGAAAGTGGATTATCAACTCTTACATGTGAGCCCAGAGGGCACACTGTCAACCTCAGTGAATTATTTTGAAATTAAAGCTCCTGAGAGGGGGTTTTTCACTGGAAGTGAAACAAATTTGAATTAGCATCAATGACCTTTCACGATCTCTAGAAGCAAAGAAGACCAACAATGATAAATAAAAACCTCCTTGAGAGAGGGTTTCAGGTAAGGTAACTAGGGCACACTACAGAAACAAGTTTAAAAAAAACTTGATATTGCTATGCTTTTTTAAAATTATAAATCACTTCTTACCCATTTTCAGGAGATACTGCAAAGACGTAACACCTTTGTCCACAGGTAGCGCCAAGCTCACACAAATTGGCTATTCTTCTCAGAAGAATAAAGAGGGGCTTTCACGCTTTTTCATATTTATCCATGAACACCAAGTAACAATGCTGAATGCTCATAATACTTGTTTAGATTTTCAGTCCATTGTAAAAAAAAAAAAAAAAAAAAAAAAAAAAAAAAAAAAAAAAAAAAAAAAAAAAAAAAAAAAAAAAAAAAAAAAAAAAAAAAAAAAAAAAAAAAACTAAAAAAGAATATAAAAGAAAACAAAACAAAAAATAAAAATAAAAAAGCAAAAAAGAAATATCTTCATGAAATTGATGATTTGCTGAAATGATGAGGTAACTGCATAAGGATCACCTTACTGGTGATCCTGGAAAAAGTGGACCTCAAGCACCAAGGTCACCCCTCTTTTAAGTTAACCCAAGTTTGCTTTCTGAGCAAGTTTAAGTTCTGTAACATGTTAAACAGTTTCAACCCAGAATCAGCCTGTGGATCCTCCATACACAGTCAAAACTCCTACCAGAATCTCAAACTGGTCCCCCTAATCATGCATTTTGCTTTTTAAAGGTAAGGTCTGCAGGATTTTCCACCCAAAAATAAAACATCAACTCTGACGGGAATAATCCTGCTCAATCATCATTTGTCAGTGTCAGTGCCTCAACTTTTCGCCCTCTACACTCACAGCATAACTTTCTGTTAGGCTACAATTAACAGAGCCATTCTGGGTAGAAATTGGAAGCTGTACTTGTACTGAAAAATTGGGAGTGGCTAGGGTAATTGTCAAGTGTACAGTAGTGTACAGTACTGATTTATTTGGACAGTGTTTAAAATTGAAATATACTTTGAAATTGAGACAATGCCACCTTTTAATCAAAAGCTATCAAAACAATTTCAGTAATCTTTTGTCATATGAGCAGAATAATATATCTGAATAACAAATGTACATAATCATACTTTAGTTGACAATAGCAAGTGGGAGAAGCTACCCAGTGGCCATAACAGAGAGAAAGAATGATACATTTGCAGGATACCCCATTAGGTGTCAGGTGTATGACTCTTGTATGACTCTTGAGAAAAGCTGTTCTGCAGGTGCTCGCTGGGTTGGTGAGTGTGTTCATGTGAGCATGCACTGCTGCTGGCACTTAGCCATGGAAACAGGGCCCTATTTGGAGGTCATAATCAAACTTTGGCAGTTTTAAGGAATGTAGCCCCAACATAGAGAACACTGACTATTTTTGTGCATGTTTTGTGTTCATTGAAAGGGTAGTAACTGTTTTGAAAAGTTTTAACCACAATTAATTTTCTTTTTCAATACATGCTTTCAGCTGAATTTAGTTCTTCATTGAGGAAGAGATGCTGAACTTTTGTACAAACTCTGTGAAAGGTTGATTTTTACAAACACAGCTTATTCAGTTTTCTCTTTTGTTTGTATGCACCCGGAAGGTTGGTACTCAGTCCCTTTTGATATAAGTTATAATATTCCACATCAGATTTTGGGATAAAGGTATTTTTACAATCTCCAGTGATAAACTTTGCTGCTGAGGAGAGCTCAAAGAAAAAACAACCAAACATAGGAGTGGCCGAGAAAAAAAGCTCCATTTTCTAATTGAGTTGTCTTGAGCTCACATCACATTTCGGCAAACATGCACTGAAGTGCTCAAACCACAGAACAGCCCATGGTGCTTAATTGATGGTGATGGAGACACTGTTTAATGTTGACATCACTCGGTGTGAATGACAGCTAAGATGGGAATGATTTTCACATTCCGTACCTGATGGGACCAGTGTTTGCAAGTCCCTCTGTTCCTTCATGTGAGACGCAAATCTCTAACCTTAACTCGGCTTCAGATCTTGTGCTCTGTTTTTAAAGGCTTTGCTCCATATAATTTCTTTTGGGGGAAGAATTCAACTGATTAATGCCTCTGGGCAGCATTGTGTTTATTCTGGTTTTGAAACACCTCATTCAAGTTGAAGGTGAGGAACTGTGGGCACAAACATATACTGAAAGGACAGCAGGAAAACAACTCAGGGACTGCATCAGAATATTCCTCTGAAAGAGCTTTTAACCTCCGACACCCTCATACTAACGAATAAATTCTTAAGAGAATCCTCAGATTACTTTTTTAGTTGAACATTAGGTTATGATACTTGTTGTCAAATAGGACCTGTGAAATGATAATGGAAATATAAGAAATTTGGAAATGAGAGTTGGAGACTGTTTTTGTGTTTGTTTGAGTTATACAACACGCTGCCATTTTGAAACAACTACACTGATAATGATGATCAGTGAAACTTCTGACATGCTCTGCTGCTTTTAAAACATACAGCTTGTTAGTGATAGGTCACTTTAGAAGACTCAACTTAAAAATAAACCCAAGGGCTATTGATGGGTCAATTTTTGTACTTTTGAATGCCTGGTGAAGAAAATTGTCTCTCTCACCTCTGTCACATACACATCAAGGTGCAGGAGATGTGCTCAGAAGTTCAAGCCTCAGATCAATTGATCAATTCATGTGTTATTTATACTTCAAGTCTAGACGGTATTCTTAGTTTTCGCATCTAAGGAGTCCTCATATTGAGCTACCACAAGCAGACACTTGGCAACATATGACAATGGAAGTGAGCAGAGACTTCTTGATAATAGGTATAAACTCAAAACACAGCCAGATAAAAACAACAACAAATTCCATAACAGTCATACAAGCATTGAAACATATCTGTTAAAGTAAGATTAGCGACAAGGATATGATAACATAGGAATAATAATACTGCAACAATGATGCAGTATCACATCATGTCGTCAAAATGTCAAAAAGACTGTGAGGACTTACCATTTGAAGTGGAATACAGTGACTCCTTTGGCCAAAGGACTAATGCAAAATTTCCTTTATTTGTTTGAAAATAAATGGAGATCATATCTTCTTTTTAACACTACTTTTCTTTGTTCAACCATCACAAGATACAACAAAGTAATGTATCTATTAACAGTTACATAATGATGTTGTTTGAAATATGGCTACCTGCAAAATGTGTTTTTGTTACCATTTCAGTCTAAGTTTTTCAAGCATCACTGAGGTTTGTTTGTTGCCTTTTTTGCCAGAACTCTTCTGTGATTTCCTTTCTTACTTTTATTTGAATAAAGATTTTTTTTTCTTTTTCAATAAAGAGCCACCACCCGAGACCTTAAAAGTAGATCTTGTCATGCAGAGGAGCCAAAGAGACAAGAGAGCTCGAAACACATGAAGAAATGATGTTATTGAGTTGGAGTGAAACGACATGAAGTGTAGGGACATTTACACACAGAGAGGAGGAGCTCAGTATGAGTTGTAGTATAGGTCTGAGGTAGATGATTCCAAAGGAGAGGGACCTGATAGTTGAAGGCTCCACCTCCCACAGTGCTTATAAAGACCAAAGGTACTTTGTGCAGACCTGTACTCTGTTGGTCCTTTTCAAAACTCTCCCTCTCAAATGAATTTCATAAGGGTCTTTGACAGCAGGCTTGTGGCAGAGAGGTGGATCCCCTATCATTGTGCAAGGAGGTGGATCCTTCACCTGTTCGAATCACACAAGACCAAGCAACCACAGCATAACCTGGGGCAGTCTTGTGATCACACAGCCTTTTTGCCATTTTTGTTTTCCCTAGTTAGTTAAACATGATTCATCTGTATCTATAATACACTCTGACCTTTTCATAATTTGATTTTTATATCCTACAAGTGAAAGGATTCCTCTTTCACATTCACAATGAGAAGAAACCTTATGAATTATATTCAAGCTCCCAAAATGTTTCAGAATCCAGCAGCATTTATATGAAACTCTGTCATTAGACAGAGGCTGTACGGTAAAACTAAATCAAACCAAGCCTTGACCCTTAGAAGGGTGGTCAGCATCTTTGACAAGTGTCCTGGTATTTAATGTTTTTTTTTTGCTCAGCTGTGAATATGATTTCAAAAGCTAAAGATAACACTGTGGGGACTTTTATAAGATATCATTATAGAAGAACAGCCATACATTTTTCTAATCTGCTGATCATAGTGTCTTGAGGGCAGAAGAAATAAGCTTTGAATACTCATGTGTGTTAAACAGCTTTGGTTGACATGAAAAACAAGATGGTAGAGAATAGCTGCCAAACATTGCTTTTGATTTACATTCATACTGCATTTCCACGAGTAAAACACATGTTGCTTCTGTATGTTTTCCTTTGTGTTTGTTCTTCTCTGTCCAGGCAAAATCTCTGACTGGGAATTTGAAACACCTGGTTGTGGTTGTGAAAAAGGTCACTGTTATCTGCAGAAGAGGAAAGGCATATTTCATTTGGGAAATTCTTGTGCTTCGGTTGTGATTTGTTGATGTATCCTTTAAGAACTGGATTTTATTTGTCTCGTCAATCCTGTAGGTTTTAAGGAGTCACTCGTGGATGATCTATGGGTCAGTTTGTGGACTGAGACCTGATTCAAACTTTGTTTGGGTCTTCACCGACTCCTAAAATCCAGGTAATTCAAAGCTATAGCTGTAATATTCTTCACTGTGTTTACTGGCTTTAATGTTACACAACTCCCAGAGATTTAGAACTGATTGTTTAGAACGCATTTTACCTTTTGGCTGTTAAATTTGCAGTGAGGAGATGATGGTCAGAAAAAATATGCTGTTTGTTTGCATTCTAAATTGAAAATCGCTTGGTTGATTTCTTTAAAAAGGGTTTGTTTGGACACAATTTAACCGAACGGCATAGGGAAACTGATAAATTCCTGATAAAGGGGAATAAAACCTCAATATTCCCCCCCACTGTGGAGATAGAATCATTGTTGCTGGCGCCAGAAAACAGAGGTTTAAGTCTAGTTCATTCCAGATTTCCATTCAGCTGTAAACATTGCGGGTGAATAACTGATTTCAGTACATATTTTAGACCATTTGGAGGCAATCAAAAAACTATTGCACATACTTTGATTGAGAATTTAGTCCCACAACAAAACTGTGAAAACAAAGTCATGTTACCTACTGTATATGGCTTTGTCAACTACCATGTAGCTGTTCCTGTGTCTCAGTGCATTTCATTCAGTCAGTCAGGGACATCCTTTTTTTATATTGACTTTTGCCACAGATCCACCAACATCTGTTTCAGTGTTATTTCAGCATTAAATCTAAGCGTGCAGGAGATCACAGCCCGAGATGGTGCTGCAGAGTGGCGGTACACTGTTGACTGCATTTAGGATTGATGAAATGCACGTGTGAAAGGCTCTAAGGCAGCAATTCATCAACTTTTTGCACATGCTAAATAGTTCAAGATAAAAAAAACCTCTATTGTGAAGTGGTTTACAGTGTTGATTTATACTCTTCTTGCACTGAGTTCTAGTTATGATGTAAAACCATTAACATATTACATTAAACGCTTGACTGCACAGCACCCCGGCTGACTTCTTTTAAACATCCATGTCAGCTCCAGTTCAGTGGACCAGTTTGTCATATCCCTTGATGAAGGGCTTTATTACCACTCTGCTACTCCCCAGTTTGCTTGCTCTCTTAGTTTGACTCCAACATGTGGTTGGGACTTTTTTTTGTTTACCAACAGCTGGCCCAAGTTTGAGGATGAAACTCAGAAGAAAAATGTAATAAAAAATGACTAAAAATGAATGAAAGGATCTTCAGAATGTATACTCAACTAAATATTATCCTATGTATGTATGTTAAAAGAAAAAAATCTTTGTTTTCTCATGCACACACAATCAAAACAATTCAGGCCCTGGTTATATATCATGAAAACAAAGGAAATTTAAATTTCCTCTGTGCATATATGAAAAGTAGAGCATTTTATTCATAAAGAATAAGATACATTGTAAGCCAGGTGCCATGTCTTCAGATTGGAATCAACACACCATGATTTTTCATAACTGAAAAAGCACATGACACAAAAAACTAACATGATGTTAATTGCTTTGTAAAGGATTATATAGCTAAAGAAGCCTTTATTATCTTTGCGTCCCCTGTTCCATCCAAATTTGTTGTATATAACAAAAGGTGAGTTCATTTAATGAAAAAGAGCCTAAATAACCAACTGTGAGCCAGGGTGGGGGCCCTGGACCTGCCGTCCGGTGGTCAGGATGTCTGCAGAGTAATGTTTCCCAGGGTGTACTGTGGGAATCAGGTCTTCTTTTCTGAGTGATATTATTGGTGCTTGCTTCAGAAGGTTTATGCTGAGGCTCCAGGGTAAGCTTATTGAAGGTGGACTTAGTGGGACATTCCAGGATGATAGCTTGTATTAGAGTTTCAAGGGGTCCAGCTGGTCTCATGCTCTACCTGAGGAGAGAAAAGGCTCTTACAGCAGACATTCAGCTCTGATGTGAAACAGTGAGGTTCTTTCAACAAAACAGTCTTATTTGCATAGAAGAATAAAAACACCACTTTGATATTGTTTTAATAAGCATCTTATCTGAAAGTTCAACTTTTAAATAACCAACTTGAGGTTTTAAAAAATTAGGATCATCAATGATCATCCAACCCCAATTCAAATGAAGTTGGTACATTGTACAAAATGTAAATAAAAACAGAACATAATGACTTGCAAATCCTCTTCAACCCAGCTTTTCCCAGCTCTTTTGTAATGTGCGGCAGGCATCAGGCAAATTCAAAAAGAGCAAATCTCTGCACACAAAAAACTTCAGTTTGAACATCAAATACCTTGTCTTTGTGGTGTATTCAATTGAATATAGGTTGAAGAGGATTTACAAATCATTGTTTTCTGTTTTTATTTGCATTTTACACAATGTCCCAAACCTGGAATTGGAGTTGCAGATAATAAAGCTGTTTTTTCACAATTCAAAGGAAAACTTTGCCACAATTGACCAACTGTTGAGAACAGTATACAAAAATGTGGTTTTGTTACCTGGAAAGCATTGTAATCACATGTACCTTTAATTTCTATTGATAATTGTCATACTTTATTTTGCTGAGGAATATTTGTGTCAGTTTCTTTCAAGAAAACAAGTTCCAAATAATTCATGATGTCCCTTATTATGCAGCTGAACACAAAGTCCTAGTCGTGATTTACAGTGTGACACTGGACATAGTCTAGAGATGTAAAACTATACAGGAGGCTGACCAAAATGTCAAGATAAACAGAATAACAGCCATATATTTCTGCACACATAACCACTCCTCAGCAAGTTGTGAGCAGCTGCAGTGTCAAAATACAGGAGTTGATCTAACACTCACCTGACAGTAAACAAAGCCCACAGCAAACCAGCTGTTCACCTCCCACCAATAATGTTCAAGCCTGCAGAGCAGAGTAGTTCAGTTATTTCTGAGGAAGAATTGTGCTCCAAAATTAATATTCACGCAGTTTAATATTTTTAAACAATAATATACTATAAAAAATGTTTTCATCACAAACAGGGTCATAAACTCTCTTTTGTTCCCTATGTTTGATGAAAGAGTGACCAATACCATCAAAGAGGAGTTGTACTTAATTTGTAGTTCCTATGGATGAATAAACTCTTGGGTAAACTCTTTAGTGTACCCTCTACTTGACCCACTGTGTATGACTTTTTACATGTTGAAAACAAACAAACAAACAAACAAAACCTTTTTTCCTTTTTAAAGTGGAGACAACTGATGCATAGCTTACATAGGTTCACAGTTAGAGTATTTTCCAGGGCATTACATTTTATTTCTGAATTACATATGCTTTTATCCAACATAATCTTTGTATTTATTTCTTGAAACTATAACTTCAATATGATTTAAAAACAGTGATATATATAAGTTCAGACCTCAGATATACACATTTGGGGATTTTATCAAAGATGATTTTTGTATGATTGATTATCCCCATTGAAATAAAATACAATGCTCAGCTGTGCTATTTTGACTGATTATGTGAATTACTTCAAAGTCTCATCATCAGTCTCATCACCAAAAATGCACTTGTGCCAAGAACTAATCATGTCCTTTCACCACATTTTATATGACTCAAAGCGTTTGGAAAGCCCTGAACTGTTGATCTGATCCATTCATTATCCTCAGACCACACGGGGGAAGCTGTCATTGATATATTATGAGTTCTGATTTTTCCTGACGTTTGTTTCTTCCACAGTTGACATCATGTATATTCAGACAAATGCAAAAGCTTGAACTAATCTCATCTTTCTCCAATCTAAGATCTTGGACTGCAACATTTTGAAGAAATGTACATAATACCAACCATTTAATCTGACCATAATAAACTCCCACCAACTGTACCCCTCTTTCAGCTGAGAAACAAAAAAGTACTTGCACAAGAGTCACATGGGGCTCATTTAGTGGTGAG